>JAJJWW010007553.1:0-600000 GCA_023531295.1 Papaver armeniacum
TGTTGTTTCGGATGTGTTTCGCTTTTCAGGTTCTCGCTATGATCAGGAGGTATACCATAATCATATCACATAATAAGTTAGTTTATAGGTATACTATACTCTATCCAGTCCTTCATCTAAGGTGACACAGAATGCCTTGCTTAAAATTGTAGAATTATCGCTTAAAGACTTTGAGGTTGAGTCTATTATTTCGTTCTTTGTGGGTTCCATGGTCAGGTCATAATTGTTAATAATCGATCTTCTCAGTATGTAGGACTCATAGAGAAGATATCTCAAGATCGTTTGAGCGATGACACAATGCATTGATCAAGAATTGAGAAAATGCAAGGAATTTTCACAATCTGGAAGGCTGATCTTGTAATAGTAAATTATAATAGATGTATTCAAGTTCGTGTTTCGTGTTAAATTCTATTACATCCATGTAAACTGGTTCCAAACCACATGGTGACTCTGTACCTAGGTTTATCAGAAAGCTCAAATCATTTGAGAATGACTAAGCACCTATATTTTTTTTTTATTTGTGATAAAATGTCATGAAGAATCACAGATGTAAATTATATTAAAAGAATATATGTCACCATCAATGTATGTTATAAACAGTAATGTTGAATGTTATAATCGAAAGGTACATATGGGTTTTTGTGTGATGCTAAATTATCAGAAATACTTATGTCAGCATATTATACAATCATGACGAAAAGGATTAATGTCCCAATATTGTTGTATGATATGTCAAAGAAACTGCTAAGATAAATGGGAGATAATATGACACGTGTCGAATCAAACAGGTCAATGACCAATATTATTGCTTTATGAATTTTATCGTATCTCAAGTGTATTGTCACAGTATAAACCATAAAAATTCTATTATCATAGGTTTCAATATTAATTCATGATTAGTTTGTGCTATACCTGCTTGCAATTTAATAAGCAATGGTGTGAATGAAAAATTCCTGATTTATGGTAATAACAGAATAGATCACAAAGCTTTTTTTAAGAGTCAACTCTCGGGACCGAATCTCTTTTGAATATCATTAATGTCGCTCGTTCGTCCATTAGTGATCCCGGCTTCGTGTGCGATGCTCTTGCTAGTTATTTATGATTCTTATGGGATGGTCAACTAGGAGATAAATCTTCTCACATTTGGATCCAGGCGTCAATCTTACCCTTTGATATTTTGGTATGCGTTTTTCTTGTACTTTTTCTCATATTACTTTACGGCGTCTTTATGCTTGTGTTGTTTCTTCCTTAGGAATCTAAATCGCCCTTAGTCCAAGCCGAGGGATTCTCCCGAGTCTATAATTCTATCCAAGAGCCTTATCGTCCAAAATGCTAAGTTAAAGGCGGATCTTCTACAATAATCTCTTGTGTCTGAGAATCTTCGTAACAAGTATCAAGAACTCAGAGGTGTGTTTGCTTTTGTTTCATTAATCACTTTTAAAAAAATTTGCACTCGCGTCGGATTTTGAGTTTCTTCGTACACATATGTAAAAGAGTTAAACCAGGAAGCGCGTCATGGAGAGATTTAGCTATCAATACTCTGCTGAAGATGCTCGTGCGGATAATGAGAGATTGCAAAGTCAAATATATCAGTTAATTAATAACCATTCATACCTACTTGATCAGATTGATAACCACAAAAAATGATAATCTTTGTCTATGTAATCAAAATAATTTTCTAGGGCTCCCAGTATCCCATCTTTAGGGATTATTGTATAGCTCGATTTAAGAAATCAAGAACTTTATCGAGATGAAAATCGAGTCCCCTTTGGGAGAGAAAGCGGTCTTTTTTAAATGAGAAGGTGATGTTTACGCGCAAGTATCTTATTCTTCAGAAGACTTGTACTGATCAAGAGGAATCTCTTCGCACCTTGAGAAGCCAGCATGATGATGCTATGAAGAAATTAACCTTGGAGAATGAGAAGATTATCAAAGCAAAATAAAAATGACCGTGAATATGAATAAACTCCGAGAACAACAGACCCGATTAAATGGGTCTCATGACATCTAGTGAAGGAAACAACTTATTCCAAGATGAAAAGAAGATTTGATCCGTCTTCAAGGTTTAATTGGGGATGACTTTGTCCTTGCCTGGATGATATGAAGAGTAGTAGTCTTGCTTTATCCAGTATCTCATTTTCGTGAGGGGAAGGTAGGCACATTGAGCTAATCGCCTCGAGTTCTCTTACTTTTAATTATTCAAATCTCCTCTCATTTTTTTCATTTTGAAGTTGTGGTATTAATTAGATTTCCTTTGTCTTCGTGACATGTGAGATGTCTTATCAATCTACCATCCAGTTAAGGTCTTGATCCAGCCAAGGCTCATAAAAGAACGCAGGAAACTTTCCGTGCACTTTCCTCTTCTCGAGACAGGGCGAATAGAAGGTGTTTATATCTTGAGAGGTTGATGGATGTTGAAAAGGCGAGGGTACGCAAATATACCTCAAGCTAAAACTTTTCTACCTATAAGTCCTTTCTCCGAAAGTAATTGTCTATGGACTGAGTCGACACAATACAACTAATCGGTTCACACTTCGTGTGATCGTCTATGGATACGAGATCGAGACAATACAACAACGAAGTATGTTTACTTGATAAAAGGGTTCGGACTTAACCAAACATAATAGGATTACTTATCAAGTAAATAGGAATTAACGTTTGTGCAATTTACTTTAATTATAATAAAACAATTATAATGCGGAAATATAAAGTAAATGACACAAGAAGATTTTGTTAACGAGGAAACCGAAAATGCAAAAAAACCGGGACCTTGTCGTAATTGGAATACTCTCGAGATTAAGCCGCTACAAAAATTAAACCAACTTCGTATAGTTGATACTAAGAAACTAAACCTAGGAAGTTCACCTGGTTCATCCACGTATTCCCACGCCTCCGACATATGAATAAGTCACGTACTTGGAACAATTCCTTTGGTTCGTATTCCAAGCAAGAAGGAACAACAAATATGTTTGGTATCAACTCTCTTCAACCAAGTGATATGAGTTCGACAAAGGCTCTTATGTTTATCTCAATAAACTCCTTCGCCAGGTTCTTAGATCTATCTTATGTTCAACTACCGAAGTAATTGTTAAGATTTTGCAATCAATACTTTTACTCACAAAGAATTATATTGATGCCCGATCTACACAACTAATCAATCCAATCTATCACAAGGATAAACCGATTATATTTGGATCCTCTTATCTTGAAACAAGTATTGTTGTACACCAAAGATTATGAACCCCAAATGGAAATCTTCAATATCTTCTTTGTCTTCAAATCTTCTTAGATCTTCAATAAACACATGCACACAACAACTTGAATCTCTTGTGATCAATCACGCACAGAACGGAGTCTGTTAACAATGGATTATCACAAGATCGTCTTTAGCACTAACAACAGTCTAAAGATCCCTGTCGAAACTTCGATCTAGTTTGAGTGAATCTTATATCAGAAGAAGATTCTCAGAATAAAAAAACTAGGTGCAATCAAATTTCAACCACCGTTAGTCAATCAAATCAATCGAAACACAAGATAAACCGCAATTATCTAGTTTTCCAAATTACTCGTAGACAAGGGGTTCTAAGACCCGCCCACCATACCCAAACCCGTCATTACCGCTAAACCCGTGGGTTTTTGGTCCATAACCTCCCGTTGTGGGTGCGGGGTTGGTTATGAAAAAAAAACCGATGTGCAGCAAATTAGGTTGGTTTAGCTAATACCGCCCATACCGCATAAAAAACCCTTGATTATTTACCATTAGATAAAACTAATCTTAGCTGTCCATTATGAAACCCCTAATACTAGTAGATAGGATAACTAATAACCCTAATACTAGCAAATATGCAAGTGTGACGCACCCTGCGTTTCTATTCTACACTTCCATGAGTTGCTCTTATGAAGTTGCGGTGAAATAGTGTGCACAGTCGATACATTTGGACCCCTAATCTTGGTTCATGTCCCCAATCTCAAAGCCAATCTAAAAAAACTAAGGACAATAAAATCCATCCGTAAGATCATCTTTTTTCTTACGTTAAAACATGGTTCCCTTTTTGGTGGACATGATTCAAGCATTTGGTCATGGTTCCAAATCTGCTGGCTCTGTTTGCTATTAATGAGGTTTCAATAATCAAATTTGAAGACTTACTTTATGCTAACACTGCAAACCATCGAGATTTTGAAATCAATTTTCTTTTCTTTCAAATTACCTTTCTTAAACATCAAAGAGTTATTCAATTAGGTATACGAAGATCATGTCGCCTCTCACCGAATTTATTAGAAATTTAAATTGAAGCTAATGGATTATCACTAATCATCTTAAAAAATAGTTTCTGTGATCAATAAACAATTCAATCATCGAAGATTGACGAAGAAACTTTGAGATTGATTTGAGTATTAGGTTTAAGTAAATATGTGAAGAAATCGAAAATGGAGATGTCCCAATTTATTTCTGACATTAGTTAGATTGGAATAGAACAAATGTCATAAAGGACCAGAATGTTTCTCATAAACTAAAATCTATGACGGGGACATTCAAGTCATTTTAGGGTCCATGTAAGGAAAATGCTCCGGTCAAAACTCCCCCCTTTTCTTTATTATAGAATATAAAGCAGGTTTAAGAGGTTTAAACCCATGCCCTTCAACCCATAGCGGGCGGGTAAAAACCCGCCTCATTTGTTTGTGGGTGCAGGAGTTATGAAAAAAAACCACAGTTTGTGGGTGCGAGGTTGGTTTTAGCTTATACCCGCCCAAACCCGCGCATGTGCATCCCTAACGTGAGCTTCTCAATCCCAAAGAAGACTTTAAACCGAGCGGCCGAAGAGATTTTGCCTAATTAGGTTACTCTCCTCTCCGAATAAAGGGCTTCACCAGTAACAACACAACCGAGGAAGTTTGTTGTCATGAAGGATTAGTTTGCTAGAAAATGCAAACTTCTAGTATTTATAGACAAGGAAGTTTGGACACCAAGGAATTTCCAAAACCGAAAATATTCTCAAAGATATTCAATATATTCCAAATTCGGTTTCCATAATTCCTGGAAATGCTCTGTCCAAAATAATGACCGAAAATATCTTTGGAAAATCTCAACTAGTAAATTCACATTACTAATTCTCGTTTTCCTAAAATAAAATTAAAAACCTTAAATAAAAGATTCTTAACTTATTTATGTTTCGATCCCGGATTTCCTTCTCAGTAGCTATTAAGGAATAACTTTGAACAATAAAAGATAAACATTACTTCCCGTGTTCAAAGTGTGTCGACATCCTTACTTTGTAAGTCCTCTTTCATACTTACAACCTTGAAACCGATTTGCCACACTTCCAAACAAGTTTAGAATTGGTTCATCTCGACTTTCAAGAACTATCGATTGATCAAGAAACACTAATCACAAATCATTGGTTTAACTGGTTCTACCAAAACAAGTTTCGGTTCTACCTCCATGTGAGTACTAGCTTCCCAAAATTCCGGTTGACTAGGTACTAGGATCGGTTCCCCATATTTATATGGTATCTAACTTATATGTGTTGCACATGTCCATGTGGATCAGGTTCCCTTTGCCTAATAACGTGTTGCGCATTTCCATAGGATCGGTTCCCCTTTCTGATACAAACTTGTTGCACCTCATACAAGGATCGATTCCCCTTTGTGATGTGTTGCACATCTTCATAGGATCAGTTCCCCTTTACTCAGATTCGGTCCTACACAATCACAAACTCTATCATACCATCTCAGGTGATTACTTAAGATCGGTTTTACTAATAAAAGTCATACCAATACATAAGTCAGGCCTTTCTGAATAGTTTTACCAAGAACACAAACAAGTCGTGAGCGGTTATACTAAATCACACATATTGGATGTTCACAAGATATGCAATGAATAACAATCCCAATAACGCCCGGCGATTTCCTTTCCGATTCATGAACAAGTTTATGAACTTACTTCCTTAAAACACATAAAACATTGTTTCCAGGGATGAAATCCTCACCTCATACCCATGCATAATCACAATAGCATTTAAACGATTATGTCGATGTGTTATCTACAAAGTTTAATGGTTAACAATAAACTTCATATTGTATTCCTTAATACTATGTCTATCTAGAGTGTTCATGCTTGATTTCGTTTTCAATATGCATGGCTTGAAAGATATGATAGGGAATGAAACAGTTGTTGATGGTGGATTTTAGTTCAGGGATAAAATTGCGAAACCAAATTTATGCGCTGACATCCTGCAAAGGATAGCCACTGATAATGTGATGAATACTTCTTCACTTTACTAATTCACCTAGAATGGAGCATGTGGCAACAATCCAGTATTCTATGAATTAAATACACAAAATTCATCCAGGTTGGAGCATGTAGCAACAATCCCATATACCACAATGAATTTACAACATTATTAATTAATGCATGACTTACTTTGTATTTCTGTACTCATTATCGATGCAGGCATGATGATCGAGTGTTGTTCTCGTGAAACAACTTTAACCTCAAGCATAAATAATGAAGCATGTACGAAATACCCGTACGGTGCAACTCTCGGTGTGTTATACTAGCACGATTGAGCATACATCTCTCGGTGTGTTATACTAGCCCAATTGAGCATATTTGAATCTGGTGTCCATACTCCGGTCTCGAAACGATCACTACCATCCAACTTCACCAGCATGATTGGATGGCTCAGATCTGAATCCATGACCCCCAAGCGGTATTGGAATATTCACTACCACCCAACGCGGGCCCGCATGTTCGGCCTCCCAAAAGGTGGCATAGCTTGCCAAACAGTCCAAGCCAAAGCGGTATGGACGAAAAACCTAAATTAGAGTTTGCGGCACATTACATGTGTCGAAGCGATCTCAACCATCCATCTTCGCATGCATAGATGGAGGGTGTAGATGTAGATCCAAAGGGCCCATAGCATGTCAACATCGCTCACCGTAAGCACGCCTACACACATGACCGATCGGTCGGGGACCAACCATGGCTGGTCGTTCCCGGATCGTGCGCCCAAAGCGGTGCATGCCGCACTGGTGACAAAACCTTAATTAGGTTTGCATTGATCGCAAACGTCCGTTTTCTCGATCGAATGGAAGGTTTAGGAGTTATCGCCACCTACACGCCGAACCAATTGGCTAGGACCGACCAAGCGATGCGTCCAAACGCGCTGCCCGAAGAAGGCATGACGTGGCGCCTTTGCTGACACCAAACTTACATTGTAAATCCAATCCCACCGCTCCTCTTTTCTGACAAATTGAGCGGTCCAGATCACACTTTTACGGAAGGACGATGAGGTATGTGCATGTATACCGTCATGCCGTCTACACGCATGCCCGGCATTGCCAAAATCGTGTCCCAAGCTTGGATTCGACCAACTCCGAAAAGTGGTGCTTGCACACCTATTTAAAACCTAATTCCACTAGCTTGATGTGCGGATGAGTGTCTCATTGTATTGTAAGTCCTGAAATCATACTTGTATCGTCTTGAAATCATAAACTTCAAAAATTCTCACCTTTTAATTTCCTTCGCTTTCATGAATAAGTCTTCATACTTGAATATAAAATTACCTCATTGTGATTGTAAGTCCTCAACATATATGTAAAATCCGCTCTTTTTGTATGTTGCTTTACTTGTATTTGAAATTTTCTCTTTTTCTCGTTCCGTTGCTTGTAAACCTTAAACTTTTTCCAACTTTCCTTGTAGATTTTGATGTCGCCCTTGTTGATGACAGAGAGTGTTTATGGATCCGTTGTTGTCGAGAGAGAAAATGGTGCTAACTGCAAATCGAACTACAAGAAGGAGGCTTTCATCCATGGATGTCACCTCATGATTGACAAAATTAGCACTCAAGAGATCAAAGAGTAGTGCTTCATTAGTGGGAGGTTGGGTAGCTCACCATTCTACCCGAATTAACTTACTTGGTTCCACATACTCAAAAGAAAGCTCTTTAGTAGATGGAAAATTTCGGGTTGGGGGTGCCTCACATGAATATGAATACGGGTAGTCTCCACTAATGATTGATCGCAACTCTAATAACGCATTTCTCCCGCACTAAATTCGCATCACCGGCATGATTAAATCCATTATTTAACACTCTAACAAGCAAGAAATCAGAATGTAGTTCTCTAACATTTCCAAGTTCAATTATGCGGTCAAAATCTCTATGTAAACATACCTAAAGTATGCTAGGGACTCTAAAATCTCTAAAGTTGGAGTTTCTATGTAAAACTTTTTTTTTTTTTAAAAAAATTTTAATTTTTTTGTAATTTTTGTTTTAAAAACATGCTTAACCACTCCCCACACTTAAACCTTACATTGTCCTCAATGTAATTGAATCCTCTAGTAAAGTCAAGGTGGAAATTTTAACATGATAAGGAACAAGAAAAAAGAAATAACAAAAAGCAAAAAGGATAAGAAATACAAAACCGATGGGTTGCCTCCCATTAAGCGCTTGTTTTAAAGTCACTGACCCGACTTGGCTCTTGCAAGATTCATTCCCCATATACTAACAATCGAAAAATTTGAGGATCCACCCATAATACCTGTTTTGCAAACAATAACTCCATACAAATATTAGCACAAGAAAACAATAGTGAAATTATCGCTCGATGAAATTTCCCCACACTTATTCTTTTCCACACTTAAGTGTATAAAGAACATAGAATTTGGGAATTTCCATGTGTTCCTCTTGGCAAACTCCGCATAGTGTTAGCATCAAGTGTTTCCAATGGTGGATATCTAGAAACAAAATCATCCAAAAATACTTTGAAGCACAAACATTCAAACCAATAAGAGGTAAAGGAGAAGAATCAATATGCAAAGGGTTAGACAAACCTTGCACAATTTCTTGTATTATAGAATCCTCTTCATCCTTAAAAAATTCAAGTGAAATACTTACCTCTTGTATATCGTGGTCCTCTATTAAACCTTGCAACCATTCTTCGTCGTTTTCTAGCATCATCTCTTCAACATTCTCATCATCGGAATCGGGCCATTCACTAAAATGATTTTCATCGGTATAGATTGTAAGATCTTCTTGTGCGGGTGTTACACCGTTTACAACAATAGGCAAGTGATATCCAAACTCCTCCTTTTGAATAGGCGAAGGATCTTTATTATGATCCGGAGTTGGAATAACTTCCTCATTGTTGCAACGTTCATACACTTCGCGGGGACTCCCATCTTTCCCTAAGGAATTTTTCCAAGCACTAAGTGCATCATCTTCAAGCTCTACCTTTTGAATCAGTTCTTGATCATTATTAAGATCAAGGCTCGAGTAAGCTACACTAGCGTCATCAAAAGTCTCAAAGGTTGGTCCTTTTCAACACAATCATCTTCACTTTCGGACTCATCATAATAAGAATCGTCATCGGTTTCATTACCTTTATCTAGGCGTCGTTTAAGTTCCATATGAATGGTCCTACTAATTTCTGCGACAAGCTCTTCCGAGTCCCCATCATCCTCCAATTTGTATAATTTCTGTGCAAGTTTCGACGTTCACACGCTTTACCACTGCTGATAGAGTTTCTAGATCAGTATCTCCTTTTTGGAAAAAGTGAAGGAAAAAACGATGAAGAGGAGTATATTCCAAATTCTCTGTCTACGCACATTACTAGAAAACAAATTGTTAGATGCATAACTATCCTTCCATCCATGTGATTGTCCACTTACATACCCGTCATAAGGTTGTTGATATGTATGAGAATATCCATAAGGTTCTTTAGAAAATTTATCATAGCCAAAATATTGGTTTTGATTGTATCCTAAGGATGGTTGGAAGTTGTCATAATGTTGAGGTTGAAAACCGTATTGATTGTTGTAATATGCTTGCTCTTGTCCACCATACATGGAAAACCGATACCTGAAATAAGATTCAAAAACTAAGTTAGATACAGTATAGAATCTAACAAAGCAAGAATAAAGCAAAAAGAAAATAAAAACAACTAAAATCATCCTGCCGCTCCCCAGGCATGGTGAGTAAAATTTGATGCGTGTCGTGGTGCAATCAAATTAATTAATGTTTCCTCAATTAAAAATAATATAATGGAAGTCAAGTTCGTTCCCACGAGGAGCAAGAGATCTTAGTTGTAAAAGTTGTCACGAAGAGTGTAAAAAACAAAAAGAAATAAACAAAGCAATTAAAATCAAAGTTGAAAACAATAAGAGAGACAAGACCAAGGAATCCTTCTTCGTTACGAAACAATGAATCAAGTTATGTCCTTTCTACTTGTTATTAGTCATGATTATCACCAACCGTAGGTAAAGCGGCTAGATCGGTGCTAAAACCCTAAATCCCTTCTATCACCGGACAGGAAGTTCTCGACTACCGGAGTTCTATTTAACAAACCACCTAGTAGAGAGATCACTCTAGATGTAATTTAAAAAATAAACGCATTAAGATTTATGAACTTATTAGGTTAATATTAGTAGTTAGACTCTTAGATCAAGGTCTACTTGCTAACGTTGTTTTCACACACAATTGCTCCACGGAATCCCTCGCAAGAGTCTCGTGTTTGCTACTTATGTAAAAAGAGTCAAGAAAGCGATTACTTATCCCCTAACTTTCACTAGCTTTAGATCAAATTAACAAATCAATTTAGCGTGCACTCCAAACAATCTATCAATCAATCATGAATGTCATTAAGATCATTCCTATTAGTAAAAACAAACGATAATCATGTGAAAAACTTCAAGATATAATTGAAAACAAAAACTTAAATCATATGTTAAGAACTAGGAATTCATCCTCAATCAATAAATTAACTACTCATGTTAAAAGTTCACACAAAGAATAAGAAAAGAAAAAGTGTTGTGTGTAGAGACAAAAGTTGTAGAAAACTTCTCTATTTATAGGCTTCAATATTCTCCAAATCTTCCAAGGAATAGAATCCTTTTTCTTTTGCAATTCAATTTCCAAATCAAGCTTTCTCAACTCTTCCACCTTCTCTTTCCAAATTTGGAGTCCAATTCTCCATCCAATTCCAAGCCCAAGTCTTCACACCCATGAGAGAAGTCCATAGAACATTACAGGGAATTTTTGCTCACGGGCGGGATTGTGGCGGGAATTTGTGGAAAAACCTCACTTGCATGCGGCCACTAAAAATTTCTCAAAGTCAAAGGAATATGCGGCGAATATTCCGTCGGCCCACCGTTGGGACTACAGGTCAAACGGGTCAGCCCATTAGTCAAACCGTCAGGTCAAGCTAGGGTCAAGGCGGATGAGAGTACGCCTCGGGAAGTCGGTGAGTCGGACGCAGTCATTGCTGGTTGGTCTTCTTGAGTCTTACTCGGATGAGTCAGTAATGGATTGGTCATCGAACTCGTTGAGTTGACTCGTGGAGGAAATTTGTGCAAGAGTTTCGTTTAATTACAGGGACTTTCCGGTAATTTCGGGCTATTATTCTTCACTGACCAAGAAAGCCTAACATTCATCTACTCGATTTCATTCATATTGAAGATCACCTTCATGTACCCATTCCTCTTGTTGCTTCTTAGATTGAACTCAACACTGCGACATCATCCTCCCAATGCAAATAATGAGGCTCAAACCCATTTTTCTTGATTCAATGGCAACACACATTCTCGATCTGGACCTTCTCCATGACATCAATATCTATTCTCAAATTAATAGCATCAACCAATCTTAAACTCTCATCATTGTTCAGGCCCCTGCTTCTCAAGCTCAACCACAGACCCATCGTTTCTCAGCAAAGCCTAATCGATATCAAACAACAACAGCTTCATTCTCTGAATCTAAACCTTCCTGAGCTTTAATCCCACAGATAACCATACTCAAATCGAACCCATCTATGAATCGCAACTCTATCTTCACTACCACAAACCATTTTTAAATCGAACCCTCCTCTGGTTCTTCAATTTCTGCATCTCGATCTCTGTCTCTCGATTCAATCAGAAGTCAATCACAAAACTATGTTCTTCAATTTATTTCAAAGAAACCCCATTCGTAATTCGACCCATAGTTCATGTCTTGCTTCTATTTCTCGATCGAGTTAACTCATCTCTACCTTTGCCGTAACATCATCTTCTCCCGTCGGTAAACGCACATGACTCTTGCTCTCTCATTTTTTACGGTTTTCATGTTTACGAAAGCCATGACCATTTCGCCTGGTGGAAGAAGGGAGCGAGAAACAATTCTACGAATTTTAGTTTTAGTTAAATGGATGGCTATATGCGCCAAGATAAGCACCACCTAATTTAGGTGGTTATAACACACATATTTCTTGGATAAGGGCTACCCGGTGCTGATGACAGCCCCTAACATGTAGTTACCCCTTAACTTCAGCTGACCTGTATTTAGTGCTCCTCCATAAGAGTTGTCCCCTCAACCTCAAGAGGGCTCCATATATCAATCACTTTGTTAAATGACCTTTTTGCCCTTTTAAGCTCCAAATTGGGTGATTTCTTCTTCTTTTCCTCCGTGCGACTCCAAAGTAGCTATAAAACTCAAAACAAGCGTAAAATACATAATTTACACGAAAAATAGCAAAGAAAGCATAAACTACTAGATAGTAAATACGGTGTATTCTACACCTATCAAATTCCCCACACCTTAGACTTTGCTAGTCCTCGAGCAAAATCAAACTAAAAAACTACAACTTCAAAGCGTTCAAGCATCCCAAGCATCCAAAAAGCTATGAGGACATGTAATTTCGCATGCCAGTAATAAAAGTTAGAAATCTAAAGAACATATTCTCATTCTTAAATGTTGAGTGAGAAATAACCACACCATAATGAGAACACATGTTTGAGAAACGATCAATAAGCATTTCGCCTCGACTCGCCCTCACCAAAAAGGATTTATGATAATTGCACCCAAAAAGACGGCTTTTATGGTTCTCACATGTGTGCGGTAGGAATGAAGAAAGAATTTCTCGCATCATGGCGTTGAATGGTGGGAAGGATAACTTCCGAAATATTTTTTAAAACCCACATCTTTTTAATATTTTGAAAAACCATTTTTCCGACGATCTCTAAGAAAGGAAATCAACCATTATTATCGAGGATGAGATTACTTACTCACCTTCACATCCATCGCCAATTATGATAACACCACTCAATAAAGATCCAACAGAAACGTCTTCCGCTCCTCGTCCTTGATCTCCTCGGGTCTTCTGGTCTTAGGTTTCAACTATTGATGATAAACTCTCGAATTTCATAAATCCTTGACAATTTTAACTCTTTTACCTTAAAAATCCTTGTCGCTTGAAACTTCCTTATATATTTTCCTTCCCCTACTTTCATTAACTAAAAATAATAACAAATATTTCTCTTGTTTTTTTCTCTTTTTTTTTATTTTCTTTTTTTTTTTTTTTCAATTTTTTTTTTTTTTTTTTTTTTTTGAATTTTCTTTTTAAAAACAAGAGAATTAAAATACAACCATGGCCGTGGAAGTAAGTTGTAGGAAAACTTTCTTATTTATAGGTTTGATTCCAAATCTTCTCCAAGGAATAGAATCCTTTTTTCTTTGTTTCAATTTGAGCTTCTTTCCTCAACTCCTTCCACCTTTCCTTTCCTTGTCCAATTCTCCATATCGTCTTAGATCCATGTAAACTTAGGAATTTTTGCCCGCTGAAAAAAATTTTGCACCACCACGGCCACTCGAAAATTTCTCCGCCAAAGGGAATACGATTTTAATATTCCGGTTTGCCTAATCAACCGCCAATCGCTAGTCAAATGCCAAAATGAGAGTCTTCAGTCACCGCCTCGGTTGGTCTTATCGAGTCTTACTCTATAATAGTCATAATGGACGGTATTATCGATCCTCGCTGAATACCTCATTTCGTATTGTAAGTCGTTAAGAAGCCATATCTACTCGATTTCATTCATTCAAGATCACCTTCATGTACCCATTCCTCTCTTTTCGAACTCAACACTTTCGGCAAAGTTGTAAATAATACTAAACCCATTTTTTCACTGACCACCCAGAACAACACATTCTCGATCTGACCTTTCAATAAAGATCAATATCTATTCTCAAATTTAAGATCAACCAATCTTTTCGTCCGCCTCCCGCTCTCAAGCTCAACCAGCTGCATCTATCAAGCAAAGAAGCCTAATCGAGATCAAACAACAACTTTCGAATCTAAACCTTCCCGAGCTTTAATCCTTGATAACCATACTCAACCGAATCCATCTATGAATCGCAACTCTATCTTCACTACTACAAACCATTTTTAAATCAACCTTCCTCCGGTTCTTCACTCGCATCTCGATCTCTCGTCTCTCGATTCAATCAAGTCAATCACAAAACTATGTTCTTCAAATGACCTTTTTGCCCTTTCGCCTCAAATTGGGTGATTTCTTCTTCTTTCCTCCGGGTGCGACTCCAAAGTAGCTATAAAACTCAAAACAAGCGTAAAATACATAATTTACACGTAAAATACATAATTTACACTTAAAAATAGCAAAGAAAGCATAAACTACTAGATAGTAAATACGGTGTATTCTACACACCTATCACCACACCATGTGGTCGGCCAAGGGAGGACTTGCTTACGCAACCTCCAAACCATCACATGAAGTAGAATTTGGACATGAGGCTATTTTAAGACACTCAAATAGTGATGCTTCATGCACGCTGAATATACTCGATGCAGTACCTGCATAGAATACACACGATACTTCACAAGTATCGACTTCCTAAATAACTTAGTTATTTAATCTAGCATTATATGCTACTTTACATGGGTCCCACGATCCACAAACTCGAGACATCAATCATGTCACAAACTGGGGATACATACTGGGGTATTGGTCTGGCGGGTTTACAACGTGCAGCGCACAACGCGCCATCACAATAACGTGTCAGGAAGTCTTGGACGGCTAGTGATGATGGGAGAAGTGGGCAAGACTGGTCGTGTGACACCAACACACGACTCCACTACTCCATCACTCCACTTTCTCCACTTCCCACGAGATACAAGGGTTAGGCTTAAAGACTTGTATAAATAGGTTCTCCTCCCTATTTTCCAAAAGAGGAACAAGGCAAGACAAGACAACAGAGGAAAGTGTTTATACAATCGTATTCAAACACCGGAACTGATAGCTTACATCCTGCAAGACAGTTCATCTTTCTGATACAAGTCATACATATCCAACACCTTCACAAACTCAACACCTTCTTCGCTTCCCTCCCTAAGATCAACCCCATCTCCTTCACTTTGTGACCGAAACAAGTCTGGAACGGCCATTTCTTGGTTTTAGCCGGATTTGCCTGATTGATTTCTCGAATCTACAAGCACTCCGTGCAGTGCATTTGTTTAAGGTTTAGACTCATTTCTCATCCACACACCCCAAATTACCAAAACCCCAGAAATAGTTTTCACCCATAAACAATTGGCGACCACGGTGGGAGGTTAATCTCTCGGTTGTAAAGTCAATTTCTTCAATACCATTCAGTCAGTTTCGAGATGGTTGGTCTTAGGACCGCCTCGACAGTCTCAAATCCTCCTGATGGTTCCTGCAACGGAGATACCCCTCCTCCTAACGGCGTATCTGATTGCATAATCAGGATATTTCCAACATTAAGCGAACTAGAACGGGTACAGGAGATTCACACGAAGAACATGGAACTAATTAAAGAAGCGGTAAACGGCATACTTGATCTCCTCATCAAGATGACATCAGAGATGAGCGTCCCGGAGACGTCTACACCGGGGACTAGTTCCCCTCAGATCAACAACTTTACTACGAACCAGAGACCAGTGGATCAGGAAGCGGCATCTCTTGTGGAAAGCTTGTGTGAACTCTTGCACCTCTCGAAGAATCAATGGGCAGAGAAGTTTGTTGCAATTAATAAAATAGCTCGGACGTACACCGACTCCTTCACGTCCGTAAGTCCTAATCGCATCGGAAACATCTATAAATAATGTTACATTTACAGAAGACGACATGATGGCAGAGGAAGGTCACAACTAGGCCCTACATGTTACCGCACGCATCAAGGGTTCAGAGTTCAGGAGGGCCCTCGTCGACACAGGAGCATCTTCGAATGTGATTACTCTCAAGACTCTCAGGACAACCAAGGTTAGCCCATGCAAGATTGTACGGCAGCCCACCACAATGACGGACTTCGAAGGAAACCAGACCAGCACATACGGGTATGTCAATCAATTTATCAAGAGGGACCCGTTCTACCAGTAAAAGTGAAATTTGAAGTCATAGAAAAGGATCCGGACTACCATATGATACTAGGTAGACCGTGGCTTCATGACAATAAGGTCATCCATTCAACGTATCACCAGTGCCTGAGGACCATGCTAAATGAGGAAGTCATCCGTATTCCTGCATCATTGTCTCCGTACGCACCAATATGTGGAGTGGAACTGTTTCGAGCCAAAAGAAACTCCGCAGAAAGGTCGACAAAGTCCTGTGCACCCCACTACCCACGTGGGCTTCAATCCAGGAAGAAGACCGACTTGCATCACTGGGGGCTAAGCACCACGACACGCCTTTCTGACGAGGTGTCCATATTTATCCGGTGAAGCTTCAACCCATGCTCACACCAAAACGGAACGCACTTTCGAGGCAAACCGTGATCAGAAGGGGATGACAATATACCAGCGCCGCTGTTAGCAATTAGCAGGAGAGAAACGGAACCCGTCTCTCCGCTTGATTGAATTCTGCAAGAACGACGAAACACAAGAGGAGGTATTGGACGCTCCGCGACAACTACAAGATGGCACCAACTCCACAACTGACGAGTCCGAGATTGTTAACATCGGGAATGAAGAATCTCCCAGGCCTGTCTCTATCAGTTAGACTCTGTCCATGGACGAACGTGTGAGTCTTGTCCAACTACTCAAGGAGTACCAAGATGTGTTTGCCTGGACATACGAGGAAATGCCTGGTCTAGATGAAAAATTGGTCACCCATCACCTACATGTCATACCACGGATCCAAGCCAATCAAGCAATCTCCGAGGCAATTCATACACGAAGTGGAAGAACAAATCAAGAACGAAATTCGAAGTTGCTAGTGCCGGCTTCATCAGACCTATTCATCACCCGACCTGGTTAGCTAATGTGATCCCAGTAAAGAAGAAAAACGGACAGATTCGGTGTTGCGTGGATTTCAGAGACTTGAAAAAGTGCTGCCCCAAGGACGACTTTCCTTTGCCTAACATCGCCATGTTAGTAGACGCCACCAGCGGACATGGCATGTTCTCCTTCATGGATGGTTATAGCGGCTACAATCAGATAAGGATGTATGAGCACGATGCAAGTAAGCCAGCCTTCCGAACCCCTCTTGGAAATTTTTACTATACTATTATGCCATTCGGTTTAAAGAACGCCAGCGTAACGTATCAACGTGCTATGACGGCAATCTTCCACGACATGATGCATAAGCAAGTCGAAGACTACGTGGATGATATAGTAGTCAAATCCAAGACTCAAGCTATCCTCACAATGTACATTTTGCGTGAACTGTGAAGGAGCTCCAAAACTTCATGGGCAAGGTAAACTTTTGCTTCATTCTCCCCCTGCTGAAGAAAGGATCAAGTTTCATCTGGATCACACTATAACAAGAAGCGTTTCAGAGGATTCAACAAATATTGTCATCTCTGAATCATCATAAAGGGTTAGCCTATTATGTCGGCCAGGACAAGAGCGAGCATGGGACATCTTCAGATCCATCAAAACCGACACCTCAAGGGGAGCAGCCTCAAGAAGATAACGATGTCGCGTGTATCATGTCGAGAAAGAATCAGGGCGAATCACTCTATCGGAGGATGGTGCATGTCTACCGTGTTATGTTGGAGAATCTGCACTTTTGGTCATCCTCGGACTTCGTGAAGCCGTTGAACGCTCATCTACGACGGCATCTACCCTGCTTTGGAAAGAACCAGGCCTTCCAAGTAATGAAGAGCCTCATGATGTTCGTGGAAGCATACATCCCACCAACAGCAATACAACCTTGACCTTCCATAAGTAGTTTATTTGCAAAGAAGAGGAAAGCCACCGAGATACAACATCCTGCGCGTCCAAAATCGCCAACTCCAACGAGATACAATCATAGTAATGGTGAAACAAGCCAAGATATCCATATCTGGATCGATGGTAACTAAATCAATGAGAGACACTTTCTAATTTGTCTCCGTAGAAGATTTAGTTGCGTTACCAAAGGAGTATGACTGGGACCGCTTTAGCACCGCCTATCTCAAAGATGACCTCATGAACCTAGCGTGACAACATCTATCAAGTCCAAAGCTCTGGATACTCGTGGGCAGGGGATTGTCTCCCTCTTCTCTATTTCATGAAGAAACGTCAAGAAAGCCATCGGTTCCAGTTTATCCCTCTAACAATGAGACGAGCTCTACCACTATATGAAGGCGCCAAGTTTGTGCCCGTAGCTATCACACCTCTCCCTGCCGGTCTCTTCGATCATAGTCTGCTGCCAGAACTGTTGTTGCTCTTCGATTAATACCATCCCTCCAGGAGCTTCACCATATCAACGACCATTATGTACAAAAAGACCCATCGGGCAAACAAGATAGAGTCACGTAGACCACGCTTGGGGACTGAGGCTCAGCATGAAATTCCTTTACCGTCAGTCAAGAACTTCTTCAACGCTCCACCCACTAGAAGCTGCTTCAAACGCTCTTCGGGACCTGCTTGCTCCAGAAGATGCTTCAACGCTCTCAGCGGGACCCACACCACGTTCGAACATACAAGGTTCACGTTTTGGCAAAGCAAGCACGCCTAGATCCCACGTTCGAGCAAAGGGAAGACCGATGTTGGTTAGCAAGACCGGTGTTCGTCAAGGCAAGACCGGTGTTGGTCGAAGTAGCAAGGATGACACTCGAGCAAGCACATAAACTGTACGGGAAAAGAAAGCAAGGCCGGTGTTGATCAAGTTACAAGGCCGGTACTGCTAAAGTCACAAGGCCGGTGTTGATCAAGTCACAAGGTCGGTGTTGATCAAGTCACAAGACCGGTGTTGATCAAGTCACAAGGCCGGTACTGTTCAGGTCACGAGGCTGGTATTGGGCCAGCAAACGAGGTCGGTGTTAGTCAAGTCCGCAAAGCCGGTGTTGGTCGAGATCGCAAGGCTAATATCCCATCACGCAAGAAAGACTAATATCACGTCACGCAAGTAGGACGATATTGGGTCACGTCAGGCCGGTATTGGTCAAGGCCGATCAACGTCACAAGGCTGGTATTGTGCCACGTCAGCGAACAAGGATGGTATTGGGCCACGATTAGCAAACAAGACCGGTGTCGGTCGAAGCAGCGATGTCCGTCAGGGTTCGTCAAATCAGCAAGGCCGGTGTTGGTCAAGGGGCAAGTATGGTGTTGGGGTGAGGCAACAGGTTTGGTAATTGGTCGAAGCAGGCACAGCCGGACCCTAGCAAAGCAGGCACGCGGCGACAGCTCCCACTTGATCAGGCTCATCCAGCCCCAAATTGGTCGAAGCAGGCACAGTCGGCCCCAAGCAAAGTAGGCACGCGACATCTCCCACTTGATCAGGCACATCCAACCCCAAATTGGTCGAAGCAGGCACAACCGGCCCCAAGCAAAGCAGGCACGCGGAAGCTCCCACTTGATCAGGCACATCCAGCCCCAAATTGGTCGAAGCATGCACAGCCGACCCCAAGCAAAGCAGGCACGCGGTGGGTCCCACGTTCGAGCAAGGCAGGCATAACAAGCCCACGTTCGATCAAGCAGGTGCATGATGAGTCCCACGATCGAGCGAAGCAGGCACAACAACCCGTTGAGCGGGCACATCAGCCCCACGCTCGAGCGGAACAATCACGAAGAAGGCTCTCGATCAAAGGACCCAGCATAGCAAGGTCGATCGAAGCGAGCAAGACCGACATCATGCTAGGGGAACGCTCGCCTGAACGCCTCTTGAACGTGACATGCTCCAAGGACAGGATGACTCGTCTCTCCTGGTAACATCTAACTTTGTCTCATAAGTTTTATCTGTATATGTCACCATCTAATGCCTACCCCATAATAGTGTAACCATTATGTGCTAGGCAGGGGACTTAATGTTGATGGTGGATTTTAGTTGAGGGCTAAAATTGTGAAACCAAATTTATGCGCTGACATCCTGCAAAGGATAGCCACTGATAAAGTGATGAATACTTCTTCACTTTACTAATTCACCTAGAATGGAGCATGTGGCAACAATCCCAGTATTTTTTGAATTAAATGCACAAAATTCATCCAGGTTGGAGCATGTAGCAACAATCCCATATACCCTGTGAATTTACAACATTATTAATTAATGCATGACCAGCCTTGTATTTCCTGTACTCATTATCGATGCGGCATGACGACTGAGTGTTGTTCTCAGCAGAGCAACACGAACCTCCAAGCATAAATAATGAAGCATGTATGAAATACCCGTACAGGCTGCAACTCTCGGTGTGTTATACTAGCCCGATTGAGCATACATCTCTCGGTGTGTTATACTAGCCCGATTGAGCATATTTGAATCTGGACTGTCCATATCAGTCTCAAAAACGATCACGACCATCCAACTTCACCGGCATGATTGGATGGCTTAGATCGAATCCATGACCCCAAGCGGGTATTGGAATATTCACTACCGACCCAACACGGGCCCCTCATGGTCGGCCTCCCCAAAAGGGTGGCATAGCTTGCCAAACCGTCCAAGCCAAAGCAGTATGGACGAAAAACCCTAAATTAGAGTTTGCGACACATTACATGTGTCGCAAAACAGTCTCAACCATCCATCTTCGCAGGCATAGATGGAGGGTGTAGATGTAGATCCAAAGGTCCCATAGCATGTCAACACGCTCACTGTAAGCCCACCTACACACATGACCGGTCGGTCAGGACCATCCATGGCTGGTCGTTCCAGATCGTGCGCCCAAAGTGGGCATGTCGTACGACTGATAAAACCCTAATTAGGGTTTGCATTGATCGCAAACGTCCGTTTTCTCCTGATCGAATGGAAGGTTTAGGAGTCGACTGAGCAGGTCCGGTGAGCATCAACATGATCACCGTGGACCCATTTATCTCCATACCCGATCGGCCAAGGCATACCATGCCTGGTCGTTCCAATTCGCACGCCCAAACTAGCGTGGTCACACTTCCCAATCGCAAACTGATCTCGACCACTTAACTTCGCCGAACGAATTGAGTGGCTTAGATCACGTTCCTATGGGAAAGTAAGGTATAGGCATGAACACCAGCCTGCCACCTACACGCCGAACCAATCGGACCGGAGCTTGGTCGTCCGAAACGCGCGCCTGAAGAAGGCATGACGCGCGGCATTTGCGGCACCAAACTTCTGTTGTAAATCAATCCTGACCGCTCCTCTTTTCCGGACAAATTGAGCGGTCCAGATCACACTTTCACGGGACAATGAGGTATGGGCATGTATACCGGCATGCCGTATACACGCATGCCCGATCGGCCATGCCAAAATCGTGTCCCAAGCTTGGATTCGACCAAGCTGAAAAGTGGTGCTTGCGCACCTCTTCTAAAAACCTAATTCCACTAACGGTTGCAGATGAGTGTCTCAAAGATCATCTCGTCCTTCCAACTTCACCGGCTTGGTTATACAGCCCCGGTCAGGAGTTAATTGGTCAGTGAGGCGTCATGAAGATCACCACTCGTCACTCTACCATACCATGTGGTCGGCCAAGGGAGGACTTGCTTACGCAACCTCCAAACCATCACATGAAGTAGGATGGACATGAGGCTATTTTGAGACGCTCAAACAGCGATGCTTCATGCACGCTAAATATACTCGATGTAGTACCTGCATAGAATACACACGATACTTCACAAGTATCGACTTCCTAAATAACTTAGTTATTTAACCTAGCATTACCTGCTACTTTCTGTGGGTCCCACGAACCACACACTCGAGACATCAATCATGTCACAAGCGGGGGATACATATCGGGGTATTGTTCGCGGTTTACGGCGTGCGGCGCGCACAACGCGCCATCACAAGAACGTGTCGAAGTCATGGACGGCTAGTGATGATGGGAGAAGTGGGCAAGACTGGTCGTGTGACACCAACACACGACTCCACTACTCCATCACTCCACTTTCTCCACTTCCCACGAGATACAAGGGTTAGGCTTAAAGACTTGTATAAATAGGTTCTCCTCCCTATTTTCCAAAAGAGTAACAAGGCAAGACAAGACAACAGAGGAAAGTTTATACAATCGTATTCAAACACCGGAACTGATAGCTTACACCCTGCAAGCCAGTTCGACTTTTACGATATAAGTCATACATAGCCAACACCTTCATAATCTCAACACCTTCTTCGCTTTCCTCCCTAAGATCAACCCCATCTCCTTCGCTTTGTGACCGAAACAAGTCTGGAACGACCATTTCTTGGTTTTGGCCTGGATTTGCACCTGATTGATTTCTCGAATCTACAAGCACTCCCGTGCAGTGCATTTGTTTAAGGTTTAGACTCGTTTCTCATCCACACACCCCAAATTACCAAAACCGGCAGAAATAGTTTTCACCCATAAACAACAGTTCAAGTCAAATATCACTAACCTCAAGTGGAAGGATGATGTTGTCGTTGTAGCTTCTTCTTACTTCTTCACTTCTTTAAGTCTTCGCAATACTTGTAATGTCTCATATCCTAATGCTTTCAAGCTAATCTATACGAAGTTGACTCTAGTACATAATCAAGCGACTCTTAAAATGAGTTTTGATTCACTAAAATATGATAACCAAACTTGACATACCAACGCTTGGTGGGTTCAACCGAGCTATGCTCTAACAGATGTTGCCATGGAGAATACTAAGAGAAGTGCCGCACGAGAAGTCCACCTCAAGGCTCAAGCTCTTGCAGATCGATTTTTCCTCACTAACTCACTTCCCTTATTAGATGTGGAACCTCTTGACGTGCCCGAAGACGAGAAGCTTCCTGATCCTGACAGTGATTATTATTATGAGAGCGGCGATGATGAAGATGAAGAGACTCTTCTCCAGGGTGACCAATCCAAATAAGATGAAGTCGGTGGCGATCTTCCTAAGGATTCAATCCCGATGTTAACCTTAATGTTGGGGTTGAAATCTCCGCATCAGAGCTAGGCGTAGAGCATGGCGTGCCTCAGACTGATCTTTAGCTTTTCTTCTTTCTCCATCTCTTATGTGTCTGAATATCCTCTAATTTAGAGTATAAACCCTTTTTATCTGTTTTTTTTATCATACATTAAAGAAGTACATTTCTATTTATATACTATGTTGTTTCTAGAAAGGCGAATACTATCTCCTTTATATCATTCCCATACTTGCCTCTATTATTCTCCTTTTGAGAAATACTCTTGTCTTCTCAGCGTGCGTTATATCTGGGCGTCCTTTAATCTTTAATTATGTGTTTTTTTTCTTTTTTCTTTGCGCGTTATTTTCGAATTCCTCCCCTGCAAAAACAATAATTGTTAAAGTAATCTTAGGGTTTTGTACTGAAGTCTTATTGAGCCTCCCTAATTAGAGGTCTTATCAGCCTTATCTTTACCCTATGGTATAATTGTGCGGAAAAATCGCAGGCGGTCATTACCCTTTCGAGTAATAACCCATTGATTTTGCCTTATCATCTTTCGTATTTTTGCCTCTGCAGGATGTATTTATGCGTCAATACGACAAGTCTTATTACTCCCGTGAGTAAAAGTCTCATGATATTGACGTCTTTGACACAATTCAGCTCCCTAATGGAGTGTGCCGTCCCTATATTCCCCATGACTGCCCTATCAAGGAAGCTTACCCCTACCGGGTTAGGGTGGGCTCTTCGCATCCAGTAATGCCAACAATCAGTTGTGTTCGCGACCCCTTATCCCTCCGCCGATTTGGCTTATGGTTACGAGACCGCACCCTTAATGGGGTTTCTTGAGGACCGAGTGTATCATAGTCAGGACTTGCCAAGAGTGGCCAGGTACGCTCCAGACGCCCCAGGCACCCTTGACTCAACTGTGTACCTCAACGCCCTGATCGAGTTTCTACACTCCTTAGGAGAGTTTCGTACCTTAGTCTTTCGACTAAGGAGTCTCTGCTGGATAGGCTTTCGTTTCACCCAAAATCTCCATGACTCAGGTTCCAGGATTGGTGTAGCTTTCGCCTGAGTCATGCTAACTAGGTTTTCCCCAATTATGACACGTGTTAGGTCTTATTATTGCCTCTTGCTATTATGCGAACTAGGGTGCACGCCACAATTGGATGCCTAGCCTCCCTAGTTAGAGGTTTTAACCTCTGTTGCCTTTTATTAAGGTCTTATTATAAGGTCTTATTTTTGCCTTTTTCTTGGAATTTTTAATATATATAATATAGAAGAATTTTTCATTTTCATTCATATGCTTGATTAGTACAATTTTAATGTATTCTTTCTTCATTTATTCGCCTACATAATAAATAATTGTTGCAAAAAACCTCATGACTTGTTCAACCATGTCCGCCTTTGTGCGTCATTAGATTCGCGCACGAGTTATTTTCTTCAGATGTATGATGACTACCGCATGACCTACGGATAGTACTTCTTCAGATATATCATATTCCATGGGTGGTCAAGTCTGCGCCCCGTGTTCCTTCCATCACTATCCATTAATTCATACGCTTCATTTCCAACAACCCTCTTGATTGTATAAGGTCCATCCCATGTCTTCTCTAGTTTTCCATCTCCTCCTTTTTGATAGGGCGGTATTTCTCTCAATACTAGTTCTCTTGGTTGGAATTCTCTTGTTATACTCTCTGGCTAGTCCTTTATGGTAATTCTCCATATGTTGTGGGGCGATTTCTCTATTTTCTTCTAAGTCATCAAGTTTTGCTAAGATCAAGTTTGTGTTTAAGTTCTTCTCCCATGCTTCTTTCTTTGTGGTGGGTATGATAACTTCAGTAGGCAGCACCGCCTCTACTCCATATGTTAGACAAAAGGGTGACATTCATGTGGCTTGTCTCCGCGTTGTTCTATATGCCCATACTGCATTATGTACTTGTTCGCACCACCCTTTATTGTGTCCTTCCAGCTTTTTCTTCAATATATCCGCGATTGTTTTATTAGTTTCCTCAGCCTACCCATTGCTCTACGGATATAAAGGAGTTGACTTTCCACTTTGGATCTTGAACGCGTTAAGTAACATCTCTATATTTTCGCCCTCAAATTGATTTCCATTATCAGAAATTATTTGCACATGAATTCCAAATCTGCAAATGATGTTTTCAAATATGAAGGTGAATACATCTCGATCTCTGATATGCTGGACTGCTTTTACCTCCGCCCATTTTGTAAAGTAGTCTGTTGCGACGATTAAGTATCTCCTTTGTCCCGTTCCTGGTATAAATGGACCTACAATGTCTAGGCCCCATTTGGAAAATGGCCACACACTTGTTGATGAGTTAAGCGCCGCTCCTGGTGCATGTATCTTTTCCCCATGCCTTTGGCATTCTTCGCATCGCCTGGATACCTCTTTTGCGTCTTCATGCATGTAAGGCCAGTAGTATCCCTGCATCTTTGTTTTGTAAGCTAAGGATCTTCCCCCGCTATGGTTCCATGCGTCTCCATAGGTGTATTGCCTTAAAAATTTCCATTCCTTCCTTCCGCGTTAAACATCTGGGTGATGGTCCAAGGAAGAATTTACGATAGAGTACGCCCTTTCTTAATTCGTAATTTTTAGCCCGGATTTTTAACTTGTGCGCCTCTAATCTGTTTCTTGGGAATTCTCCTATCTCCAGATTATCTCCTTGCCTTTCTTATGCACTTTCCATTATCATAACATCTGCGTCTTCTTCTGCTTTTTTAATTGATGGAAAAGAGAGCGTCTCTATCTTTATATACCGTGCGGTAGGATCCACTATCATAGAGGCAATGAATGCCAGTACGCCTGCGAATCGATTGTCATTCTTGCATATGTGTCTCCAATTTACATGTTTTATTTTCGATGAGAGCACTTCAACTAGTTGCTTGTATTTTTGTAAAGATGGTTCATTTGTACTGTACAACCCTTGTATTTGGCGTATTACCAACTGTGAGTCACTAGTCACCCTGATGTCGTCTAACTCCATCTCCACTTCCAACCGTAATGCATGCACTACTCCCTCATATTCTGTCTCATTATTAGTGGATGCGAACTCCAATCTGAATGTGTGCACCATTCTTGCTCCCTGCGGTGAAATGAACACTATCCCTATACAGTTTCCTTCGCCATTCACTGAGCCATCTACTAGTATTTCCCATCTTTTTGAGTTACGCTCCGTTATCAAGTCTTTAGGGTTACCTTGGTCTTCATCTATGTCCATCATTTCTTCTACGCCCTCGTCTTCTTATAATGGAAATTCTGCCAAGAAGTCCGCAATAACCTGCGATTTTAGCGAAGACAATATTTCATATCTGATTCCAAAGTGTCCTACTTGTGCGTTCCATCTTTTTATTCTTCCTGATCTTTTCGAATTCTTCATTACAGACTCAATTGGTATTTTCGTTAGTACTTTAATTATTTGGGCTTGAAAATAAGTACAGAGCTTTTGTGTTACATAGACCAGTGCGAGGATGAGTTTCTCAATCTTTGTATAATTTTTCTCTGCAGAATTGTACGTTTTGCTTATGTAGTATATTGGCTTTTCAACTCCTTTATCCAGGCGGAGCAATACGGCACTTAAAGCATGCGGCGTTGATGCTAAATATATTAATATTTCTTCTTCTGGCTCCGCTTTCTGTAAAATAGATAAATTCATTAAATAGTCCTTAATACTTTGTAGCTTTCTCGCACTCTTCAGTCCATTCAAATTTGGTTCCCTTCTTTAAGATGTTGAAAAAGTGTTTGCATTTGTCTTGAGCGTGAAATGAACCTCCCTAATGAAACTAGTAGTCCATTCAGTTTCTGCACGTCTTTTACTATTGCCGGTGATGGCATATCACGAATCGCTTGCACCTTTTCTGGATCTACTTCTATTCCTTCTTTCGATACAATGTAACCTAAAATTTTCCATGATGCTACTCCAAAGATGCATTTTGATGGGTTTATCTTCATTTTAAATTGCCGCATCTGTTCGAATATCTCCCTCAAGTTTTCAACATGATCTTCCGCCTTTTTACTCTTCATTAGCATATCATCCACATAGACTTCTAGTGTCGTGTGCACCCACTTTGCGAATATTTTTTCTACCATTCTTTGATATGTTACACCTGCGTTTTTTAAACCAAAAGGCATTCTTGTATAACAATACAATCCCCTTGGGGCGAAGAAAGCCGTATGTTCCTGATCTTCTTCCGCCAAAGGGATATGATTGTAGCCTGAATATCCATCCATTAGTGATAACATGTCATTACCTGACGCTGCTTCCACCATTTGTGGTATATATGGGAGTGGGAAGCTATCTTTCGGACATGCCTTATTTAGGTCACTAAAGTCGATGCAGATCCGTATCCCTTTATTTTTCTTTGGTACTACCACCATATTTGCTATCCACTTTGGGTACTTTGCTGGTCTGATTATTCTTGCGTCTAGCATCTTCTGCAACTCTGCCTCAATTTGAGGATGATATGTTGTTGCTATCTTCCTTATCCTTTGCTTGAATGGCCTTGCGTTCTTGTTGATATCTAACCTGTGACATGCAACATAAGGGTCTATACCTGGCGTTTCGTCCATGCTCCATGCGAAGATGTCTTTATATTCTCACAGGAGGTTGATCGTCTTTTCTTCTTCTTCTTCTTCCTTGCCCATCTTAGTTTCGATTTTCAACATCTTTGGTTCTTTTTCTGTCCCAACATTGATGTATTTCGTTGGTTTTGCTGCGGTGAAATTTGCCTTTGGTTCTCCTAGCGGTGATGGTTCTTTTATTTTATGTGCCGGTTCGCCTTCCTTTTCTGGGATCTCGCTTGGTATTCCTTTTCCTTCTTGTGCTCTTATCATGTATATCCTTAGTTCTTCTTCCTTTTTTGATTATTTTTGCCTTCCTCCATCGATCTTTTCGCTTCTTTGCGCGTCCTTCATAGTTCTTCACATCTATTTGACTGCAGACTTTCGCACTTCTAGTATCTCCTTTGATTTCGCCTATTCCACTTGGTGTTGGGAAACGCACGCACCGATGGAGAGTTGATGCCACTCCTTTCATCGCATGCACCCATGGTCGTCCCAATAGCATATTGTATGGTGATTCCACGTCCACTACGCACAATGTTACATGCATTTCTATTTCTCCTAAAAGTATTCGCATGGTTATCTCACCTTTCAGTTTTGATATCGTTTTATTAAACCCGTGAATGTTATATGTGGAGCGCGTCATATCCGCGTCCTTATATCCCATACTCCTGATTCCTGAATGCGTGGTAGAATAAAATATCTACTGAACTTCCCGTATCTACCAAGATTCTATCTATCGCCCATTCTTCTAATGCTTTCGCGCTTTCACTTCTTTCTTTTCGCTCTACAGTTATTTTAACCACCAGAGGATCTATTCGCCTTAAATTTTCTTCCGGTATCTCATCCGCTGCAAATGATATCTTCTGCTTTTCCCACTCCTTCAAGGGAGATACTTTTTCCACTGTCATGATTTTCCTTCCTTCATAGTCGCGTTTGTGTATTTTTCCTGTGATTCCTGCATGAAAATCTGCATCATTGATAGTCGTTTTTGTTATTGAATTACATTGTAGACGCCTGCTTCCTTCTTTTGCATCGATAATCCTTATCACTTCCGGTTGTCCATTTTTTACTTTAGCACATGTTTGGCGTCTACAGTTATTCTCCTTATGTACTTGTTGGATCTGAGATTGGACTTGCTTTCCTCGATTGTTCCTTTCTCCCATCCTTGATGATTCATCGACTTCGCCTCTTCTTCTTCCTGCGATTCTTATACTCCTCCTAGTTGCTATCACTTGTTCTGTTGTAGCTGCTTGTCTCACCATCTATTTTCTTGGAACAATATCTTCTCTTGACAAATGAAAAAGTACTCTTTAAAGAACCGAAAATGTTACTAATGAAAATTATTTTTTAGAGATGAAAACTTTTGGTTATGTTTTTCAGATCTAAACTTCTAAACTCTCAAAGAATGTTGATAGAGCGATGAAAAACTAAGAATAATTTAAGCGTTTTTTGAAAGAATTTCACCAACAGGGTATATCATCCAAGCTGTATTCTAGCGCCAAAATGTAGTTGCAGGAAATCCTACAACCACACCCTGTTAGAATCTATTAACTATATTCAAGACATTATGGAAAGAACTCTAAATTATTTCATTAAAAGATAGATCAAATACAAAATATATGAGTTGAAACCCTAGCTTGGGAAGCAAATAACCTTCTCTCTCCTAAATGTTTTATCTCAGCTCACCAAAAAAATCTCTCTCTTCTACAAAGGCATTGAGCTCCTTTTATAAGAGTTTACATAGTGGAGGACAGCTAATAAAGCCTCTGATTTCGGATCTGGCGCGTGTCAATGTCGCTTGGACTTTATTATAGCCGCATGGATTCTTCACTGCCGCACGATTCTTCACACTTTTGTTGTGACTTGGTGACGTCATCTGGTTCGTCATTTTGACATATTGTATGCGTTCAGGTTCACGTGTTACTAAAAGGATTATTTCGCATACCAAATGATGAGTGTGGGGTATTTTGTACCCTGAAAAATCCCCAAATATTGAACCCTAATTTTTGCAAAATTGATGAAATTTAAAACTACAAACACGATTTTATTTCTCTATTTTTTCATTTTTTATTTAAAATAATAAATACAATAATAATTAAAATTATTATATAAAATAATAAAACATTAATAAATATTAAAATGAAAAATGAAAAAAATAATAAATTTAATAAATATTTTTTTTGAATTTTTTTTTAAAATAATAATATTTTCATAGCAAACCATAATCATAAATTTTTAATTAAATAATAAAACAGGGTAAAAATTAAAAAAAATATTAGGTAATATTTTATTAAATTATTAAAATTCCATCGAAATATAATTATTTTGAATTTTTCCCAATTTTCCTATTTTGTACCCACATTTGGATTTTTGTTCTTATGGGACCATAGTGCCTCGAACAAGCGAGCCACTGAATTTATTCGATTTGCAACAAGACCCTGATAAGTCAGAATCTGATCCCCAACAATTAAGCATTTACTAGAGTTTTACTAATCATCGTATTATACAGTCTGTCTCACTATTAGGTCTTCTCTCCCACTCTTCTCTGAAACTTTAATCATGAAGGATACACTCAAAATCAAACCTTTTCTTCACTCAATCTTCACAATCAGCTTCACCATCTTCTTATCCTTATGCATATTCCCAGTCGAATCATCACCAGAAATCATCTCTAGATTCCAACAATACCTTCAAATCAACACAGCTCATCCAAATCCTAAATACTATGAATCAGCAGAATTCATAATCTCCCAAGCTAAATCCCTAAACTTAGAACACGAAACCCTTGAATTTGTCAATGGTAAACCTTTAGTTCTTCTCAAATGGACTGGTAAGAATCAAAATCTTCCTTCAATCCTTTTGAATTCACACACAGATGTTGTACCAGCTGAACATCATAAATGGAATCATTCTCCGTTTGATGCGAATGTTGATGAATTCGGTGATATCTACGCGAGGGGTTCACAGGATATGAAGTGTGTTGGATTGCAGTATCTGGAAGCGATACGGAGATTGAAAGGGTCTGGTTTTCAACCGATTCGAACTGTTTATTTGTCTTTTGTACCCGATGAAGAGATTGGTGGTCATGATGGTGCTGAGAAGTTCGCCGAATCCGAGAAATTCAAGAAGATGAATGTTGGAATCGTCCTCGATGAAGGTAATTTTTTTTATTTCTATACATTACTTCCTTTAATGAATGTGGGTGTTGTTTAGTTCAAGGCTAGTACCATGTCCATGTTGACAACATCTTGCTCTTATATAAATTGTGAATGGCTCACAGTTCAATATAATGGCACTGCTTCAATTGTGAGTGAGTTTGACGCCACTGTATCCAATGGAAATGTGAATCGTTCACTAATGATGTTTGTTATTGTGATGTTATACCACAGGTTTGCCTTCGCCAGATGAGAATTATAGGATTTTCTATGCGGAGAAGTGTGCATGGTGGCTTATGATTAAAGCTACCGGACTCCCTGGCCATGGGGCAAAGCTCTATGATAATAGTGCTATGGAGAATCTATTAAAGAGTATTGAGAGCGCGAGGAGGTTTAGGGCGTCGCAGTTTGATTTAGTGAAAGCAGGATTGATGGCTGAGGGTGAGGTCGTTTCAGTGAATATGGTCTTCTTGAAAGCTGGAACACCTACTCCAACAGTAAGTAGAGCTTAAAATACTTACTGCAAGAGTTATAGTTTTCTAAGTTTTGTTAAACGATCTAGTCGTTAACTGAATCATGCACTAAGTGGCATTGTCTTGGACCAGGAAATGTAGAAAAACTCTAATAAATTTTTAGCGATGAGAGAACTGTCCTCTCGGATACTATGATCTCGCAAATATGATTTTTATATCTTAAATCATGTTTAGGTTTCTAACTAGTTAATGTACTCCCCTAGCATAAGCTCGCAAATATGATTTTTATATCTTAAATCATGTTTAGGTTTCTAACTAGTTAACGTACGCCCCTACCATCTTATGCTAATGCATTTATCTTCCATCAGGGCTTCGTCATGAATCTGCAGCCATCTGAAGCTGAGGCTGGTTTTGATGTTAGAGTTCCACCAACTGCTGATCCCGTAGCCCTGGAGAAAAGGATTTCTGAAGAATGGGCACCTTCATCACGCAATATGACATTTGAGGTATGGATATTACATTATCACTAAATACATGTACCAAGTTACTCTCCGAAATGTCAATTATATGTTATCTACAAATTGGCGTGCTTTGCTGTGAGAAATCTATTTTTCCCACATAAGTCTGAGCTTATTCACCTCTATCCTTTGATATACAACCGAATCAGGGTTTCCTGATGTATTAGCCATTTCATCAAGCTACTGAAGCCTAAAAACCCATCTTCTTTGAAGTTTTCACAAATGTGCTATTTTGATTTCACATTATAGTGGTAGTTTGCTTGGTTTGCTTGGTTTGCACTTCGTTGATTTCACCATACCCTGTTGCCCCCTTCTTCCCTCGGAGTGGCCAGACTATAATTGTTAGTTCATAAGAATTACAATAATTAAGGCTTGTTCTTTTAGCTTTAGCTTATCTTGAGAATATTGTTTTCAAGAAGTTGGAATAGTACTTGCATTTTTGGTGTATACTAACTATGTTTTTAAAATTTGGCAGTTTAAGCAGCAGGGATACAATTTTAAAAAGAAGTTTGTCACTGCTACTGATAATTCTAACCCATGGTGGAAGTTGCTGGAAGGGGCTGTAGAGAAAGCTAACGGAAAGCTAAGTAAGCCTGAGATCTTCCCAGCCTCAACTGATGCTCGCTATTTCCGGAAACAAGGATTACCAGCGATTGGTTTCTCTCCGATGATTAACACACCCGTTCTGCTTCATGACCATAATGAGGTAAATATCTGAAAAAAGTCTTAATTTATAGGTCCAGGAACACATTGGTTTCATCATTATTTACCATCAGCATTAGGAAACTGCGCATATCAACAACAAAATTAATACGACTAGAAGGATGTTCTTCATCTGATACTATTTCCTTCATTGTATCCACAGTTCCTCAACCAGGCAGAGTACTTGAAAGGAATTGCTGTATACGAGTCGATAATAAAAGAATACACTTCTTACATTGAGCTTACAAGCGATGAAGCTTCAAGAGACGAGTTGTAAGATGGTAATTCAGTTCGTAGCTCATTCCTGGTGATGCATTAGCTTTGGCAATACATCCTGTAAAAATATTGGCACAGTTGGTAGCTCATTCCAAGAGGCAAGAGATGCATTATGGTGTAACTGAGCAGATTCTTCTCATCATAAAATGTATCTGGATAACATGTTATTTCTTTCGACGCTGTACACTAAAAATTGATGAAGTTTTTAAATAACAGGTGTACAGAGAAATGGTTATTCATTTTTGGCAATAACAGCAAAATAAAGGATGATTCAAAAGCATCCTAGCCCTTCCTCTTCTTTGTAGACTTGTATGTATCCTTCAACATAAACCACTTCTCTAAATAAAGAAGTTGGGTTGAGCCACTGGAATCCACCTACTTAAGTCTTTTGGGAAAGATTTGGAGTCAACTCTCTCTCTCTGTTTTGAATGGAGGTTTCTTATTACTCTATCGCCATCCTCTTCTGCTTCTTTATATTTTCAGTTCAGTCATCAACATTCTCAGATAATCCATCTGAGATTATCACCAGGTTCCAACAGTACCTACAAATCAACACAGCTCAACCAAATCCCAAATACTATGAAGCTGCAGATTTCATAATTTCACAAGCCAAATCACTAAACTTAGGATACGAAACCCTAGAATATGTCAAGGGAAAGCCTTTAGTTCTCCTCAAATGGACTGGTAAGAATCAAAAGCTCCCTTCAATCCTTTTGAATTCACACACAGATGTAGTCCCAGTAGAACATCATAAATGGAAGCACCCACCTTTTGATGCAAACGTCGATCAATCAGGCAACATTTATGCGAGAGGATCACAAGATATGAAATGTGTCGGATTGCAGTATATCGAAGCGATTCGTCGATTGAAAAGTTCTGGTTTCGAACCAATTAGAACTGTTTATTTATCTTTTGTACCTGATGAAGAGATTGGTGGTCTGGCTGGTGCACAGTCATTTGCTGAGTCTGAAGATTTCAAGAAGATGAATGTTGGAATTGTCCTTGATGAGGGTATTGTCAATTTTCTTGCCATCAATTTTTCTTCCACTTGCGTATGAGTATTTTTATTTATTTACATAAGGTTAGCAAAACTATCATTGTATTACAGAGAATCCATTTCATCAGTAATTTGGTGACTACAAAACCTTCAACACCAAGAACTGTTAGATGGACAATCATCAACATAGTCCACACACTCGCCACTGGTTCATCATCCTAGCAAGGAAAATCCTAGGTAGACTTTCTTGACGGAACATGGCTGTGGAGTGTAAGCTCCACAATGCCCTATACAGTAGATATGTTTAGGATCACTTCGCTACACATCACATGGACCCCATTTTCCTGGAACTTTCTATTGGTCCTAATAGCAGTATTGTCCTAAAATTGACTGGTTTGGAAAATTTGATGGTTAAAAGACTGAGGTGCCACCGTGATATTATTTCAAATTTACAAGATACAATAAGCTTCTGAAACTTTACTGAAGAACTCTTGAATCACTTGGCTTATTGATCCTTCCTGCATGTTTTGGCCCAGGTTTGGCTTCACCAAATGAGAATTATAGGATGTTTTATGCGGAGAGGAGCCCATGGTGGCTAGTGATTAAAGCGACTGGACTCCCTGGCCATGGGGCAAAACTTTATGACAACAGTGCAATGGAGAATCTGTTGAAGAGTATTGAAATTGTGAGGAGGTTTAGAGCATCACAGTTTGATCTGGTGAAAGCAGGGTTCAAGGCTGAGAGTGAAGTTATTTCAGTCAATATGGCCTTCTTGAAAGCTGGGACGCCAACTCCAACAGTATGTAGAGCTTATAATACTGAGACTTGCCCTTTTCTAATTTGGGTTAAGATTTTATATGAATGTGCATAGAGTGTCATGGATTTGAGCCGACAAACTCGTATAGTTATCTGTATTGCTTATACGGAAACCTTTCTCCAATTTACAGTGTCTTTTTCCTACTAACTTGATTTGTTCTGTATCTTGTGATAGGGGTTCGTCATGAATCTGCAGCCATCTGAAGCTGAGGCTGGTTTTGACATTCGAATTCCACCAACTGCTGACACAACTTCCTTGGAGAGAAGGATTTCTGAAGAATGGGCACCTTCTTCTCGCAACATGACATTTGAGGTAGGAAGCAAATCTGACATTGACTTCTGCAAATTACTGAGTAGTGACCAAGTCATCACTTTTTTCTTTAAACGCCAATTTTGCTGGTGGTATGTTCTTCTCATTTTATTTTGTTCTGGTACAACTTACTAGACATCTGAACATAACAACACAGAAAGAGGGACATCCTCACATTATTTCTGTTACATGAGTCTTACCAAGCCTGGGGTTTACTAACAAGTAGAAAGGATTGTGGTAGATGTAGGAGATTAGTTTATGGTTTAAACCCCATGCTGACATGTATCAGTTGTTTACAAACATGTGGCAATGTGATGTTAGAACTGGCACGATATTTGAAGTAGGTACTAAATGTTGGATTTATTTGGAGGCACTGCTTCTGGTTTATCAAAATAATCACATAATCTATAGTGTTTTTTTTTTTTTTCCTTCTCAACCAGTTTCTAATCCATTTTGTAACTTATGCAGTTTCAAGAAAAGACTCCAGTATATGACAAGTTTGGGAAGCCTGTTTTTACTGCAACTGATAGTTCTAACCCATGGTGGGCATTGTTAGAGGGGGCTGTCAAGAAAGCAAATGGCAAGCTTGGTAAACCTGAGATCTTCGCAGCCTCGACCGATGCTCGTTATTTCCGGGACCAAGGATTACCAGCAATTGGGTTCTCTCCAATGGCCAATACTCCCATTCTGCTTCATGAACATAATGAGGTAAATATCCGAATCTACTCTTACTGAGACAAGGGCATTCTCATGCACATCTGAATTGTTGATTCCAGAATTTTAGACAATTACATGTCTTTACATATAAAAGTACGTTATTTCATCTTGGTGTCCACAGTTCCTCAACCAGGCGGAGTACTTGAAAGGGATCAAAATTTATGAGTCGATCATTAAAGAATACACTTCTTATATTGAGCCAACAAGTGATGAAGTTTCCAGAGAAGAGTTGTAAGATAGTAAAACAGTTCCTAGCTCATTTCTAACAATGTGTTAGCGTTGTGTAATATAGTGAAGATACTCATCTTGCCGTATAATGCTCACAAATGGAGCTTGCAATCTCCTATAGCCTCCATATAACCTGAAGTACTGCAGTCTTTCTATGTTATGTTAATATTTCTGTTTTTGAATACAGATGTTGATAACTGGAGAAAATTCCACCTTTAGAAACAGGGTCCCCAATGGTGATAAATTTGATAATATACGGATTTTCAGTTTCAGATAATGCAAGGAAATACTCCAGTACTATTGTGTCAGATAATGTTATCAGGACCAACTCCTTCCACCTTTAGAATGCAAGGAAATACCCGAAAATGATATATATCCCCCACTCCCTTCCCCCACTTAGGTGTCAAGCATCTGTTGGTTAAATCCAATAATAATGGGACCCCTGCTAATCTCAATCCAGGGATCAAGGGGAAGGGAATCTCAATCCAGGGATCAAGGGAAAGGGAGTGGGGTAAGTGTAGCACTTTCGGGAAATACCAACTCCTTTTGATTAAACAAGTACTATTGTGTCAGTGTCACCAACTGCTCTATGTGGATCGAGTCATCTCTCTGAAACCACCAACTTAATATTGTAGTCTTTGTTGAAGACTTGAAGTCATCTCTCAGACTCCGTTCTGGCTACTGACAAACAAAAACATGGATGTTTCTCTCAAATCTATCATCACCATCTTCTTCTTCTTTCTCATTACGTCTTCAGTTCAATCATCAACTGAGATCATCACTAGGTTCCAACAGTACCTACAAATCAACACAGCTCATCCAAATCCTAAATACTACGAAGCTGCAGATTTCATAATTTCTCAAGCTAAATCACTAAATCTAGGATATGAAACCTTAGAATTTGTCAAGGGAAAGCCTGTGGTTCTTCTTAAGTGGACTGGCAAGAACCAAAATCTCCCTTCAATCCTTCTGAATTCACACACAGATGTTGTCCCAGCAGAACACAATAAGTGGATTCATCCGCCTTTCGATGCAAATGTTGATGAATTTGGTGATATCTATGCGAGAGGTTCACAGGATATGAAATGTGTTGGGTTGCAGTATCTTGAAGCCATTCGGAGATTGAAAACTTCTGGTTTTCAACCAATTCGAACGGTTTATTTGTCTTTTGTCCCTGATGAAGAGATTGGTGGTCGTACTGGTGCCAAGAAACTCGCAGAGTCTGAAATCTTTAGCAAAATGAATGTTGGAATTGTCCTTGATGAGGGTATTGTCAATTTTCTTGCCATTAGTTTGTTTTGAAGTTTATTTCAGCTATAATGGTTTTCTCTACTGTCGTTTTTTCTGTATGTAATGGAGTAGCAGCTAACTGGTTGAACTTGGTGATGTATATCTTTCCTTTCAAGTTGTAATACAGGTTTGGCTTCGCCAAATGAGACTTACAGGATTTTTTATGCGGAGAGAAGCGCTTGGAGTCTAGTGATTAAAGCGACTGGATCCCCAGGCCATGGTGCAAAGCTTTATGACAATAGTGCCATGGAGAATCTGTTGAAGAGCATTGAAAGTGTGAGGAGATTTAGGGCGTCACAGTTCGATATGGTGAAAGCAGGGTTAAAAGCCGAGGGTGAAGTTATTTCGGTTAATATGGCCTTCTTGCAATCTGGAACACCATCTCCAACAGTATGTAGTGCTTAAAGTGGTTAGACTAGCAGTTCTCCTTGTCAAATGTTCAGAAATGTTTTCCTTTTTCCTACTGACTTGGCTTAAATTTTATCTTCCCCTCATGGGTTCGTCATGAATCTGCAACCATCTGAAGCCAAGGCAGGTTTTGATATTCGACTCCCACCATTTGCTGATACAGCTTCACTGGAGAAAAGAATTTCTGAAGAATGGGCACCGTCTACCCACAATATGACATTTAAGGTACAAAATCATATGAAACGGCCATTTGTTATCACCTATTCCATTTTGTTGTTACAATCACGGCAGTAGATACAGACTATGGTCTTACTATCTGGGAGACACTGCTTTACGCTTAGTACAACTTAGAATGCTAGTATTTCTTTTCTTAATCAGTTTCCAACCATTTTGTAGCTTGGGCAGTATAAGCCGAAAACTCCCATAAATGACAATTCTGGAAAGGCTCATATCTCTCCTACTGATAGAGATATGAAAACTTGGTAAAGAAAGCAAATGGAAATTGGTAATTGTTAGAGGAAGCTGTAAAGAAAGCAAATGGAAAACTTGGTAAGCCTGAGGTTTTCCCAGCCTCCACTGATGCTAAATATTTCCGGGACCAAGGAGTACCAGCAATTGGATTCTCTCCAATGGCCAATTCACCAATTCTGCTTCATGACCATAACGAGGTAAAAATTTGATTCTACTTGCGCAGAGAATAGATAAGGTCGAGTAACTCGCTTTTAAATTATTCATAATCTCAGATCAAATATCCAAAAATTACATGCAGTGACTGCAAAGCATACATAACTACAGGTAGAATGTTCGCTATCTAATGTTATTTCTTCATTGTGTCCTCAGTTTCTCAACCAGGCGGAGTACTTGAAAGGAATTCAGATGTATGAGTCGATCATAAAAGAATTCACCTCTTATGTTGGGTCAGAGAGCGATGAAGCTTCCAGAGAAGAGTTGTAAGACTTGTATCAAATAGATGCATTAGCCTCATGTAATATAATGAATTGCAGCAGATATTTGTCCTAAAACTCATCTGGAGAAGAATCCTTCGGTCGAATAACTGACAGAATGGTTCAGGTATCCTGGTGTTTTGTTTTTTTTTGTTTTGAAGCATTATCCTGGTGTTTTGTTGATACCTTCTTCTAGTTCATAATTTTGCAATTAGCCTTGATAAACCAGCTATTCAACTCACTTACAGCAACATCCCTAACACTGCCAGTTGAGTTGTACAGACTTTATTCTGTACGATCACATGGATTTCCGATAATTGCTTGAAAATCTATCTTCCCTACCAATAATCTCCACAGGAGCACACCCCATTATTAAAATGGTGAAAACGAACAGGATCCCTAATCACAATATGCCGGTTTTCAGCTTTTGATACGAGTTTCGCGAATGTATGGCAGTCGCCACAGAACCTGAGGTTCTTCATGATCCGAAGAGGCTTTTCTTTTGGCAAGTTCATAAGACCAAATACAATAGCCAACTTCTCACTGTGGTAACGGAGTGAATCTTCCTTTTGTTCCCCTTCGAGATCATACAATACAAAATTTGTGTCTGGGACATAACCCATTCCTGATAATTTCTTGATCAATAGGTTCAGCTCAGTCTTTATCTTATCGATATTTGGATGTGAATTATCCCCTGCAACAAAGAGATGAACTTGCTTGTTATCTTCAATCCAACTACAACCCGGTTCTTTCTTCACTCTTTGGTCTCTCATGTTCCTTCTTACTTCTCCAGCGTCCTCCCACCTGTTTGCGTTTGCATAGATATTAGACAACAGTATGTAAGTCCCTTCGTCCTGGGGATCCAGTTTCAGAACTTCCTTTGCAACATAGATCGCTATTTCCACATTTTTATGGACTTTACATGCACCGAGCAGAGTCCTCCAAGTTACTGCATCCGGTTCAATTTCCATTCCATGGATGAACTGAACAGCTTCATCAAGCTTCCCTGCCCTTCCAAGAAGATCGACCATGCATCCATAGTGTTCTCTCCCAGGTACAATCCCGAAATGGCTTTTCATCGACCTAAAGCAGTACAATCCATCTTCAACCAGACCTGCGTGGCTACAAGCAAAAAGCACTCCCAATATAGTAATGGAATTAGGAGCACTTCCTGAATCTTTCATTGAATCGAACAGTTTCAGAGCTTTTAAGGTTTGCCCATTCTGTGCCAAGCCTGCAATCATGGTGCTCCAAGAGATTACATCTTTGTTTGCCATCCGCTGGAAAACAGAATCTGCATCTTCCAAACTCCCACACTTGCAATACATATCCAGAAGCGCGTTATAAAGAATCAAATCTTCCTCAGACTTGACCACATGTGCATGAACTTGTCTCCCCAGTTCCAATAATACTAAACCAGTACAAGCTCTCAAAACACTAGTCAACGTAGCTTGCCCAGCCGGAAAGCCAGCTCGTTTCATGCCCTTAAACATATTCAGAGCTTCATCACCGTTGTCATTCTGAGCAAGCCCTCCTATAATCGAGTTCCAAACAATCAAATCCCCTGTAATCATCTCATTAAAAACTAACAACCCATTGTCCAGTTCACCCCATTTTGAGTAAATATCAATCAAAGCACTCCGCACAAAAACATCAGAATCCAAACCACTCTTAATTATACCACAATGCAACTGCTTCAGGGTCTCTAATCCATCGCAGGCTTTTAATACCGACGAGTAAGTATACATGTTAGGCATAACACCTTCTCTATACATCAAAACCAGATACCTCAACGCTTCTTCACTGAGCTTCGCTTTAGAAAAAGCGGAAATCATAGTAGTCCAGGAAACAACATTTCTCCCACGCATTTGATCAAGCAGTAGACGTGCTTCGTCTAATGAGTTCAACTTTACATACATATTAAGCAGAACATTATTTAAAAACACTGCAGGCTCGTGCCCATTTGAGTAAAGGTGGTTGTGAATAATCTTGCCTTCTTTAATGGCACCTTTAGAAACACATAATTTGATGAGTTCAGAATAAGTAATGGCATCAGCTCGAATTCCATGATTTTGAAGACGACCCAGTGCGTTAATGGCTTTGGGAAGGTCTCTTTGATTGCAAAACTTGGTGAAATCATCAATCAAATTTGATGGATTTAAAGACAACGATTGGGTAGCGAGAGAGATCGAGGAACGGAAAAGCTTCACAGGAGTGATGGATCTAAAGATTGTCTTCATTGCTAGAGTGGTTTTTTAAAGTTACATTTTACTTTGGGGTTCTGCGTCTGCCTTGAGTAATTTTTCATGCCCCAACTCTTGAAGGCAAACTTTATTTCGAGCCACAGAAGTGGTGCTGCTAGATTGTAAGTACGAGGAACCACATAAATGGCAACCCGACAACTCTAGATGGTGACCGCGCTACGTGCAACAATGGGATACTTCGAAGACTTCGTACAAATGAACTATCATTTTGATATGGAATAAAAAATTAAGAACCACATAAATTGACAATCCTGTTATAGGGGCGGCGGGTTTTATCGGAGGGGCGGCGGTGTGATAATAATGTCCCTCTAATTGGTTAGGGGATGTCCTATAGGGGGTGTAAATTGACTAGATTACCTCCCATTTTTTAACCTAAATCAAAGCTAAATTGAAAATTTGTTTTCTTTTTTCTTCTATTCTCCTCCTCCTATCAACCGTAACCTCCATTAAAACTCAAAATTTCATCGTCTTCGATTAATTGACGATAATCGAAAATTAATCAAGTCTAGTGTAATGACTTATATAAGGTATGTGTTGAAAAACCCAGTTACGATTTGGTTTATTTTGTTCGATTTAAGTTTAATTTCTATCAAAAATTAGGGTTTTAGATGAAAATTGAAATTGAAATTTATGGGTTTATGTGAGTTACGGTTGATTTTAACTCAATTATGAACCGTAACTGGAGGTTTTGATGTTGTTACGGTTGGTAATTGAACTATTACCAACCGTATGTTCTTACATCTGAGAATTTTCTTCAGTTACGTTTTTTTTTTCAACCGTAAGTGAACTTACGGTTGATGTTGATACCAGAATTAAAAACCGTAAATAACCCTGGAACCCAGAGTTCAGAAAGGTCACCAATTACGGTTCATAACTAAAAAATTCGAGATGAACCGTAAATACTGTTACGGTTGGTAACCATTTTAGTTTACGAACCGTAACTAAGTTACGGTTCGTCTAGAGCATTTGGTTACCAACCGTAACTGGCTTTACGATTGGGTTTTCCCCAAATTTAACCAGGTACGATTGGTAGTTCACCTTTTACGAACCGTAACTAAAATTTACGGTTGGTTACGAGCAAAATTCCAACCGTAATTAACTCTGAAAATGTAAAAAAATGGAATTTTTTTTTAAACTCTAAAATCTGATTTTGTTTTGATTTAGAGTTAATTGAAGTGAAACTTAATCATTAACACTAAACTAGATTATCAACACTAAACTATGTAAGGGTTGATTAGTCATTTTTCAGTTTTTTTTTGGATAAGGGGCACTTGAAATTACCATGGAATGACCCCTTTTCTCCTATTACCCGCCGCCCCTCTAATAAAATCTGCCGCCCCTATAACAGGATTGTAAATTGACTTGACGATACTTACAGTAATCAAGAGAAAAATAATAGCGGTTTAAGTGATGATGCACGTGTTAGAGCCTCTCCAATGGAATGTGTGTGAAGGAAAAAGTCATAATCCACGTAGGATCCACAATCAAATTTATAAAAAATCATCTCCAACCCATTGATGTGAAGATGATGTGGCAAAAAAAAAGGTTAGACATCCTCTAGGTGAACCTCTAGTTTTAGACATTCACATAGAGGATGTCTTCCCATCCTAGTCACACTTTTGTTAATAAAAATCATTGAAAAATATAAATGGAAAAGATTTTAACCAATTGCATGCCTACAAATGAGTAAATAAATAATAAAAAAATTTATGGGTTGGAGATAAAACTTAATTTTTCCTAATATTTAAGATTTTATACTCAAAAGGTGTCTTAGAAGTGATGCCACGTATGAAATATTCACATTCACCATTGGAGAAGCTCTTAGGATCTAAGTTTAAAGTTCTTAAAATGGTTATTCTGCTCACCCAACCTTTGTTCTAATAACCACCAGTAGCCTGGCTGAGACTGGATGTGTCCGAGACGTAAGTGTGTCCCTATCATCAATGAGTGGGACATGTCATCCAAAAGAGTTTATAAATTTAAGCACATTTTGGCGACTCAACAGTCACAATTACAAAATCTTCTCAACTTGTTGCTTTCATATTTTGCTTTGATCCATCCATTCAAAGGTCGAAACCCATATTTACGCTCTTGATCATTTGGCAGCTTAAATTAGTTTCATATAAAGCACAGTTTGTTTTAAGTGGTGGCGGGATTTATTGCAGGCAAAGATAAATCTACGGTCGTGGTTGTGCAGACCACACCCATAATTCCGCACGTCTTGCCAAGGCTAACTTTGCCTATATGAGTGGTGGTCGGGGATTTATCCTTGGCAAAGATAAATCAAAGGCTGTGATCCTCCGTGCCACACCCTACAAGTCGCACACGTGGTGTTCATTCCAATATTATGAATTATAACGGGGAGGTTCGAACTCATGACCTATTGTGTCATAAGAGTGGCCTCTAACCATTGTTCCACCTTGGTTGGAATTGATAAAAAAGATAAATCAACAGTGGTTGTTTGTTCAACTTAAATATTAATTAGTATAAGTATTTTATTAATTAGTATAAGTGATTTGTCTAGAGAGAAGATAAATCTATGGTTATGGTTTGTTCAACTTAAATATTAATTAGTATAAGTGTTTTATTAATTTAGGAAACATTAATTTCTCATGATAAATGATTTATTAATTTTACATCATAAATATCCCTTAATTAATATTAATACATATCTCCATCAATAAGTAATAATTTTGACAAAAATTATTTCAATAGATATTAGTGGTGGTGGTGGTAGTAGAGGAAGAAGTAAGTGGTGGAAGCGGTGGAATGTGTTACAAAGTGGTGGAGGCGGTAACATTAGTTTTGGTGGAAGAAATAGTGGCGCTTGATGGTTTTAATGGCGGTGGTATTAGTTTTTTCTTTTTGAATCAAAAATAATAAAAAATTTTACATGATGGGTAACATTGTATTGTGAAAAGTATATTTGGTTGTTTTTGACACGATCAAAAAAGGCGGATAAAAAATACTTTTGGGATGATACCAAATCATATAAGACAAAATGGTTGTTTTTTGGTGCCACTTTGTTATCTTTGGTAAGTTCATACGCATGATTTTCGGTATTAACAAAAACATATAGTTGAATAAATTAATTGACGACCTAAGTTTGTTAAATCTAAACTTTATACGTGACGTGTGGGATTAAAAGTTATAAGTGCGCCCAATATTCTACGAGGATGGAAAATGGTGGTGGTGGAGAAGAAGTAATATACGGTGGTTTGTAGTCTTTGGTAGGTTTTGATGAGTAGTAATTAACTATGTTAATTATGTCTTTGCTACAAAAGGATAACACTATAAATTAGAAATGTGGTTGATCGTCTTAATGCTAATATAAACTCGGTTAAAATACATGAAAATTAAGAAGAAGAAAAAAACATTTGGATGTCACGTTATATAATAAATAACACTAAAAACTACATATTTAGTATCAAGGTTTCTCCGTCAATAGATAAATCTAAGGTTGTATTGAGATCCCGTAAGCATAGGGCGAGTTGGTCTTGGATTTTGAATGATAATGAATATAATGAAACGCTCCCTCTCGGTTTGTCAATGAAAACCGAAACCTTCTAAAAAAAAATAATCAATCGAACAACACTTAGATGGAACGCATCACCACCGGGGTAAACTTCTACGAATTGCTACATATCCGAGTGAAATTTCTACAAATTAATCTGGTGATTTCCTCCTACTAGTTGCGGGGCATGCAATTAAATCTCTAATAGTGATTTTAAAGGTATTTAATAATTATAAAATTCTCTTATAAGTTTTGTTTATGCAAGTATTGATTTAACTTGGGTTCTTTTATATTTTTGTGTTAAGTTGATGACTTTTTAATTTGAATACATGTTTGGTTAACAAACTTTGATACATATAGGGTATTTTCTTTGTAGAAGCTGATGTTAGTCTCTCATTTTCCCGTTATCACATTGTTTGGATCCGTATTTGTAGACATTATTTGACTAATATTGGGGTATTTGTTTAATCTCAGGCCGATTAAACCCAATGTGTGTTGTATACATTGAAGGCGAGGTGTCGGCTCTACCTTGAAACTAATAATTTTTCTTCGGAAGGTTAGTTGAATTTATGTAGATACAAATATCAATATGACTATGCTCTTTAAAACTCCAAATTACTTGAGTAACACTAGATGTGAGAACGTCATTCATGCACTACTTAGCATAGTTGGTGTGAAATCTTTTTATCCACGAATTTCTTCAATATTATGTTATCAATATGATTGAGAAAGAATCTTACACATGTTTTGATTTACTATTATAAGTTTATTTTTTCAACTCACATGTGTATATCTCGGCCTTCCAATAGCCAAGGGTTCTTCATTTTTATAACTCTCACATTTTGCAAAAAATAAATAAATAGTGTTTATCTATAGTAGGGAAAATATTATGGGTTTTTGCTTCACTCCTTAGAGCCTTAGTTATCAATAATTTCGGAACAAAAGTATTCATAAACATCATGGAGTTGGATTGCGGTTTAGGTATATGTAATGTTAGATGAAATATTCTTTTTGAAGTTTGAAATTATGGTATGATGGAACAATAAATAGGGAAAAATTTTATTTCTTGTATTTTTATTTTATTTTCATGTTGGCACAACATTATTACTAAAATCCGGATAATAAATTGGAATAACATGCTTAAGTAAAAAAATAAAAGATCAGGTAACCCATTTTGTTTCCCAAAACCTATTTGAATATCAAAATAATTACTCACGAATAAAATGAAGCAAGAAAAATGTGAACAATATCGTATTAGAGACAAAACATCCCGTGCCGTTACGGCACGGGTTAAGATCTAGTATGTATATAAAATTATGTTTATATGTGTGTTAGTAATTCAGATTGGTGTTGTAGTGGTAAATAAATGTTAGATATAGGTGGATCAATCTTAAGCCGTGATTCACTGAAGAAGGCATGAAGAAAAGCACCAAATCACCTTATATGGCATCGGCACAAGGAAAGAGATATCTACCAAGCACATGTGAGGCGAGCACGTGTAAAGTAAAAACTCGGATGTGACAGAGAGATGACCGTCGGGAATCGAGGTAATAAATACACTGACAGAGCAGGTGGGAAGAACATGGGAATCTAGTCAAAGTGGGGGCCAGAGACCAACAGTATCTAAGTCGAGTCGAAAGAAAAGGCGACGTCGGGTTAAGAAGTATTAGTCCATCAACATCGGGAAGAGGCGCATCGGGAACTATATTTATCGGGATCAAATGAAGATCGGGTAATGAGATATCGGAAGGAACATTACTCGTCACCCGACAGGAGCATCAAGCAAGATGAAATGTGACCAACATTGTAACTTCGTTGTATGAACATGTTAGCCTATAAATAGAGAGCCTTGTCAAGAGAGAAAGGAGGGGCAATCTGTAAGTGAGTGAGAGAATAGAGAGAGTATTGTGGAGAGAACTACACCTTGTATTCTTGTGTGAAGTAATAAGATCATCCTTTCAACCCCGTGGACGTAGGTAATCATGTTGAACCACGTATATCTTGTGTTCTTATAAGTTTCTTACTTACTTATGTTTGCTATGAGTTCATGTGGATTGTTGGATGGAGTTGTATGATTTTCTACTCCTACAGGTGTCTACTTCTTAAATTCAGGTTATTGATGTGTTGTGATAGTGGTAAATAAAGTGATTCGATTCTCGAACTTGTGAAGGATTTTTTTAGACTCAAATAAAACTAGAAAACTCACTAAAAATTATAGCAAACTCAGACAAAGATGTTATCAATATTAAAAGACACTGAGGCTAAGATTCCACTATTTTCCAAGTTCAAAGTGATTTAATCCCAATATTTATATTCATGCAATTTTCTCGTTCAATTTGATTCTAACTATTGCAACAAGTAAATTCTCAAAATAACAAGTGTAAATCCGAAGCATAGAACATCAAAAACCTAGGTCCAAGTATGCTCTATCAAAAGAAATAACAATTGTTTAACAAAAATCATTCAAACAATTTCCGATCAAGGCAAATAATCATATAATAATTGCAAATAAATAGATAAATAAGAATATACCACTTCTTGTTGGAAAAATAGCTTCCTCTATCGCCTCAGCAATGGGGTTTAGCTCCTCATATTAATCATGACCTCAAAATATTGGTTTATGGTTCAAAAGTTGATTAAAAGAGTGAAAAGTAATAACAGGTGTTTTGCAGGTGTATCGGCGTTACAAAACAATTTGTTACAATGGAATTCGTAAAATGTTGTAAACACTGTTGCTTTTTCGCTGATTTTAAGACCCCAAAAACGACTGTCTTCAATGGCCTTTTGTTCTTTGTGTTCTTCCTATTGCAGCAACAGAAATAAAACTCCAACTCGTGATTCATCGTTCTGTTCTCTTCTAAACTTCCCCCAAAGTCTCCGTAACCCTTCCTTGACCTCTCAGCATCCTATATATAGCCAACAGGTCCCAAAAACTCGATCAAATTCCTTGTTTTCTCCCTTTTTCTTCAACAGAAAGTTACGGGATTTCTTTTCTACCAATCTTGTTTATGCGGCTTGTGAGTTGTAAAACTTCCCAAAACTGAAAGATACGAATCTTAGTTAGTATATCCTTCCTTCACAGCACCTAACTTCCATAAATACAGCCAAAAAACTTCCGAGAATAACCATTGCCCTGTTTTGCTTCTACCAGATGATTAAGCCCAATTTGTTCGATTCAAACGCACACACCAACCTGTTTTACTCTAAGAAGTCCAGCCCACCAAAAATAAGCCATTGAATCTCGTCAAAACTCGCTTGAGAAATCCAACACAAATTCAGCTTGCCGCTGCCATTTTCCCGCCAATTTTGGAATTTGAATTTGAGAAGATGAGTGCCCCATATCCTCTGATGGGGTGCCTTTAGCAGCTGGCTTGGGGGTGTCCTGAGGGTGCCCCTTAGTAATTTGGGTACCCCTTATCCATAGTGAGAGTCCGAATAGCAAGTGTCCTCCGGGCGCTTTTACCAACTTTTCAAGCCGATTTTTCCAAAAATGTTTATTGGCCAAAAATACCTACACACACATAAAAAACCATAATAAGTACAAAAATGAGCACTATTAATATATAGAATCGAGACAAATTAGACACAAAAATGTGTCTATCAGTTATTCAATTATGGCATTGGAATTCATCTGTTGCAATCAGAAAACCCTGAAAACATGTCAAAGAAAACGAATATTAATCCCAAGGATCAGCATATCTCTTTCCATGTACTATAATTAAGCTAGCTTCTAGCTACTGCACTTTATATCGAGCTCAACTGATATTAATGGGCATATTGTGGTAATGACATCTGTTTAAATGCACTTACCAAGTGACCGAGATAACTCTTACATTTTTATCCTATAATCCGTCGAACGGAAAAAAAAAACAAAGGTCTAAACTTGACAAAACTAGGTTAAGGTTTTTGTTAGTGACAATGTTTGTAATCCCAAAATTAGGATGCTTTTCGTTTAAATATAATTCTGCATACTAAAATGAGGATAATTAATATTCTTGTGTAGTGTGAGAGCATGACTCTAGTAGAGAAAAAGCTTCATCAAAAAGCGATTGATTTTATCCAGAGGACGGTCGAAGAGGATGGAGTTTACATCGATCAATTATTTTTCCATGATCCAGACGGTTTTATGATTGAGATTTGTACCTGCGAAAATTTTCCAGTTATACCGCTCACTGGAGAACCAGTTCAAACTCAAGCATGTTCAAGATAAGTTTGAATAACAAGATTCAAATTCAGAAAAATCAACAAAAAATGTAAAATATCATAGAGTGGAAGAAGATGATTGTATTCCACATAAAGAATGTAAACGTTATAGCATTCAATACCGTTCTGACAGTATTAATACAATTATTACATTGACTTAGTCAAATAATCTTTGACTTGACCAGGCTATTTTACTTTGACATATTGACAAAATATAATTCCTAATAGCCCACATCAAGGTCATACTGGCAGACACAGTAAGAACTTAAAAAACAAAAAAGAAATAAAACTAATAATCAAGTTATACCAATAAGATGACAGTCATGACCAGACAAAGTACTAAAATTCACCAATGTACTATCAGATGATAACTCTCTATCAGTAGCAACATGAGTAGTATCAACAACACCTTCAAAACTATAGTGGTTCCCAGTAGTTGGTGAAGTAAGGATGAAAAAGTAGGTGAACATAATCCCTTTGTAAAGATATTTGCAAGCTGATGTTGAGATGCAACATGTTGAACCTTAAAAAAACCTTGAACTACCAAATCCCTGATAACATTATAATGCGCTTCTATGTGCTTGGTCAGCATGAAAAACTGGATTAAAAGCCAAGCATATAGCAGAAGTATTATCACATCTCAATTCAATTGGTAATTCAACTGAAATTTGTAGTTATTTGAATAAATTTGTTAACCATTATAACTCATAAGCAGTAACAAACATACATTTGTATTCAACTTCAGCTGAATACCTAGACATAGTTGGATGTTTCTTAGTAGACCAAGAAATCAAAGAAGTACCCAAAAAAATTACATATCCAGATGTAGATCTTCTTGTATCAGGACACCCTTCCCAATATGAATCAGTGTAATCCTTTATAGATTGAATATCTCCCTTCCTTAAGGTTATACCTAAACCAATAATGCCTTTCAAATATCTTAAAATTCTTTTAAGCAACATTTAATGTACATATGTAGGAGCATGCATAAACTGTGAAACATAATTGACTCCAAAAACAATATCAGGTCTTGTAAGAGTCAAATACTTAAGCCCTCCAACTAATATTATGTACTGAGTAACATCCTCTAGTAAAGTACCATCATGTATAGAAGCTCTAGATTCCTTAACTACTGGAGTGTCACAGGGTTTACATTCTAACAAATTTGTTTTAGTTAGCAATTCAAGAGTATGCTTTTTATGTGTTAATAAGATAGAATCAGAAGTCCTTAAAGCTTCAATACCTAGAAAGTAACCCAAATCGCCCAATTGTTTCATAGTAAATTCAACACTTAAAGACTTGATTAAGGAATTCAGTAGAGTGTCTGAGCTACCATTAAGAATGATGTCATCAACATACAATAAGAGAATCATCATATCTGATTTTGAAGTAAACACAAACATTGAATTAATCATATAATGATATGAAAAATCCAAATGTGATAAGAAAATTACTAAATCTATCAAACCAGACCCTTGATGCATGTTTAAGACCATGTAGATTTTTCTTCAAATGACAAACATAATCTGGAAATTGAGGATCAACAAATCCTTGTGGTTGAAACATATAAACACATTTGTGTAAATAACCATGCAGAAATGCATTTGAAACATCTTGTTGTTTGATAGATCAAGAATTAGTTATAGCCAGAACTAAAACCACTCTTACTGTTGTTGATTTAACTAGATGACTAAATGTCTCACTATAATCCATTCCATCTTGTTGATTATAACCTAAAGCCACTAATCTTAATTTGTACATATCCATTGTTCCATTTGCCTTCAACACAATCCTATAGACCCACTTGCAACCCAAAATATTCATGTGTGGTTCAGGTTTAACTAACTCCCATGTACCATTATCTTGCGAAGCTGTATGTTCTTCTACCATTGAGACTTTCCACTTAGGATTTTTCATTGGAATTTTAAATGTTTTTGGTTCAGGAGGAATAGATAACAAGGATGTGAATGAAACATGTATATGATGCTTAACATATAAATTCATGACATGATCTTGATAGACTTTTGTCTTTGAAATACCTTTCATAGATCTAGTGACAAAAGAACTAGAGTGCACAAAAGTAGAAACGAAAATAAGATCAGTAATTTGAGTAGAGGAGTGAGGATGAATATCAGATGAATCAGGAAAAAATAAATGAGATTTAAGTGAGAAATAAAATTCATTTTCTGAAAACACAAAATTTCTAGAAATATGAAATTTCTTAAGTATATGATCATAACAATTATACCCTTTATGCAAGGAATTGTATCTTATAAAAACACATCTGACAGATTTAGGAGAAAGTTTATCTGGTCTAGAATGTCCTAAAAAGGGATAACAAACAGTACCAAAGACTTTTAAGAAAGAATAATCTGGAATTTTTTTATAAAGAATATCAAATGGAGATTTATTTTGAAGAAGTGAAGTTGGAGTTCTATTGATAAGATAGGTAGTAACCAAGTTCACGGTAACCTCATTCACACCCCTTGTTTTCCATTACATTCTGTGAGCAGTCCATGGCCCTTCTACAGCTGGGGACTGGACATTATTGGTAAGATCAATTATGCATCATCGAAACAACGTGAGTACATTATCATAGCAACCGAGTACTTCACCAAATGGGTTGAAGCCATTCCTCTTAGAAACACTACTTGTATCACTATTGCGGCATTCATCAAGGAATACATCATATGCAGATTTGGTGTTCCTAAACACATCATTACAGATAATAGCACCCTTTTTGCAAACAAGCATGTAACTGAATTGCTCCACGAATATAGTGTGAAAAAAATATTCTCTACATCGTATTATCTGCAAGGGAATTGGCAAGCAGAGAGCACGAATAGAACTTTGATCCGGATCCTCAGTCGGACAGTATATGATAATCCAAGAACCTGGCACGAGCAATTACCTATGGCATTGTGGACGGGCGTATCGAATTGCACCAAGAAGTTCAACCGGTACTTCACCATATTTTCTTGTCTATAGTGCATATGCTATCCTCCCATCCGAAATTAAGATACCTTCAGCAAGGATTACAATGGCTAGTGGAGCACAGTGGGATGAAACCGAAGTTTAAATGCCAGAGTAGATGACCTAGACGTGATTTAATCAAGAAGGTCCAAAGTCGAGATATACGTAGAGGCTTACAGACGAAGGGTTTCCAATGCATACGACAAAACGCTAAAACTCAAAACTTTTCAAGTAGGAGATTTAGTACTGAAAAATGCAAAGCATATTCAGCAAGACATGTCTGCTCCGAAATTTGTACCAAAATAGGAAGGTCCCTATGTATTCATTAAGACAACACCTAGCGGATGTTACAAAATCCTGGATGTCAAAGGAGGTGTTGAAGGGACCATAATCAATGGAAAGTGTCTCAAAGCATATTATGCCAAGTTGTAAGACGTCAATTGTTTAAATTTTAGAGTGTAATTTTATTCCTCCAAAGAGCAATTTCCTAAATGCTCCATTGATCATTCAAAACTTAAAAACAGATTGCATCAATCTAAGAAAATTTCCTCAGTAGTCAATCAAACCTTGTTCAAGAAAATACTCTGATCTATAAAAATCAAAACACTCTAAAGCAGCCCATCCAACAACAAGTAGTTCCCACTGTACCATTTCAAGCCTCTTCTGGTAGTTTTTAGTCTTGATACTTAAGTCTTGAGTCGCTTTGTCCACCATTACAGACTCCATGGCAAGAGTATTTTCTTCCTATACGATAGCATTGGCAGTGGAAATTATATCAGCAGCGATAGCCGCCCTGTTGATCTTGATGATCTCGAGACGACGACAGATCCAACCAACATTAAACCTAAGGGCTTCGCAGTTGGAAATCATATCATCGCGCCTATACAATTCCTTGGTGCGAACATCACGAAGATTGTTCTTCTACATCTCTTCGACTATAGGTAACAATCCAGCTACAACAGTTACGAGATTCTGTGGAAAATTTCTCCATACCTCGTTGGTGGCGATACGTCCATACCTTTTCCAGATCTTGGTGTACATGGTGGCTTAACGCTTGGGCACAATGAAACCACATACGTGCTGGCTATCACGACATGAGTTCTTCATGTGAAGATCGAAAGGGATTCCAACAGCTGGATATTCATGGATAGAAATGCCCATTTCAACTTCAGCAAGGTTGGTCGATGAGCCGATGGGAGTCTCATCATCATCAGTGACAACCACAGTCTTTTCATTCTGCCTTTTTTTAGCGTCAACATGGATGTCGACCTGCCATAGCATAGAAAGGGGTTGGTATTCAACATAAAATTTTGAATAAAATGTTGAAGGAAAATACTTACCTTTGCTCTAGTGACAGCCGCCTAAGCAGAAGCAAAACGAGCAGGAATTTTGATGGTTTTCTTAGAGCAACCACAGTGGACGATTAAAACCCAAAATTTAGTCATCAAACCAATCACAGTCGAACGTACTAAAGAGTAAAAATCAGACTAAAACAAAATATCAGAGTATATTTGGTCTGAAACCCGGACCAAAACCAAATTTGGTCGAGCGAAGTTTAAAAGTACGTTTGTTAATAGGCGAGCTTTTAAATTACGTTTCAGTTGAAGCGGATGTATATTTATCATGCCGTTGGTGAGGCGTGTATATAATTTACGCTTCAATTAGGCGTTGATATAAAGTACGCTCGGTTAGGCGTTGGTAAAATGTACGTATGAAGACAGGCGATCATTATAAGCTCGTCCCATTGAGACGAGGGAAATATAAACGCCCCATTCAGGCGTAAATTATACGGCCGCCCCATACAGGCGTGCATAAAGCTCACGCCTAAGCTTGAGCGAACTTTATACCTCAGTCTTCTTCTACGAACCATATTCGAACGTTAGAGAAAATTGTTTTGAAAAATGTTTATATCGTTGGTAATTTTCGAACGTTAGAGAAAATTGAACGTTGGACATTTTGGAACGTTGGAAAGTTTGAAAGATATTTTCGAATGTTGGAAATTTCAAACGTTAAAGGTTTCTTTCATACACCTATATATACACATGAATTCCTTCCATAGTAAACGAAACCATATTTTCTTGAAAATTTAACAGTACCTCCATTACACAATGAAGTACCACATACATAAAATTCATCCCAATCCAACCATTGGATCTCAAGATATCAATAAAATAGAAACAGATTTTCTAGAGTTAACAAGTTAAAAGAGATGGAAACACATATTCCTTTCAATACAACACGAATTGGGTGAAACTCCACAAACCCATATTGTTGATTCACAAGAATTGGAGTTTAAATACCAAATTATAAACAGTTCTCAAATCTAATTAGGTCATGTACATGTATGTGAAAATTTCAAGGAAGGAGAAGAAAACTGAAGAAAGATACCTCTCATGGAACCGAAATACTAGGGTTAATTTCTCGCCGCTTTTTTTTTTTTTTTTTTGCTTGTTGCTGTTTGAGAATGGGAGAAAACAAGGTAGAAGAAGTGTTGTTTTGATGAAGCGGTAGAAAAAAGTAGAAAAGAGGAGAATACCCGAGAAGAATAGGGTTTAACGCCCTCACACGTGTGGTGTACGTGTGTGCACTGGGATTTTATAATATGTTCGCTTTGATTTCAAAGTGTATCAAACTTCCGCCCCATAAGGCGTGAATAATATGCCCGTATGTTGTTTGGGCGTCAATTATATGTATGCCCCACAACTGGCGTTTGTTTCTTCAACGTCCCACAACACGCGTAATGTATATACACGCCTCATACAGACGAACGTTATAATTTTGCTCCACAACAAACGAATGTTATTTTCCCGCTCGACTAAATATACTCCACTCTCAGAAGCGCGAAGACCACGAGACTAAACCAAATTTTTGATCTTTTATTTGGTTTTTGATCTTTGGTTTTGATCGCATGATTGCAGTTGCTCCCAGGTCTCAGATTGTAAGGAGAAGAAGAAGAAAGCCGATCAACTTGTTCCGCCTACAAGATTGATTAGTTACCCATCATGAAGATAAAGAAGCGAGGAAGGAATATCTCTTACCGGTCCGCTGCTTCGGCTATGTGCCTTGAAGGATATTCTTGGGATGACGCACTCTTTGTCGGACATGTATGATAGACGTGATTATATTTAAAGCTTTTGCTAAAATCGACAAGATTCGAGAGATGAATATGGTGGAAACTTGCATTTAAATAAATGCAAAACCCTAAATTCTTGAAGGTTAACACGCGTATGACATGGCATATACTTATCTACAAAAAGACAGTCAAGTTGGTTGCACTTTTATTGAAACCCTGGATTTCAAATGAAAACTACGTACAACACAGAGATGCTAATGACACCGGGACTGACGTTGATCGCTTAATGTCACAACCCAGCGTATGTTTGTACTACCTTATGATTAGTCTGGATCATCCATCGATCAAGGTATGCTACGTCTAATATCATCTTAATAATTTCGGAAAGTATTAAAGTGGTATTTCCATGACTAGATGACACCTCTAGCACATAACCTATGTGTCTATCATGAAATGTGAAGTAACGTCCTTTGGGTCCTTCACTCCTTCTATGATCAATTTTGAATGCGAGCAAATGGTTTAAAGGTTCAGAAATACGTTTTTCAACAAGTTAGCCTGAAGCAGTTTTTACGCTATCCTGTACAAATAGATGAGCTGGGATCAATTGGCAAAGAACCAAGGCGTGGTACATGTTCCATCCTCTTCGTATGGATGTCCTCTATAACATATCAGAACTCAAATCAATTGGATGACGAGCTAGGGGTTGTGGGGTCAAACAATGAACATCACTCCTGAAAAATTTCTGAAATTCTCCTAGAACTTTTTTTGTTTCGCTGATTTGGGCCCCTAAACAAGCTCAAAACTGAAAGAGCTTCTTAATTATGGATGGGAAATTTTCTGGGCATACAAAAGTTGGTGTAGACCATCGAAAACTGATGTCGGATGACGTTTTTATGACATTGTTATCAAAGGTATAATTTCTGGATTTTCCTGAAAACGGATTACAATGAGGTTCCTCATTCGTTCATATAGTCTTTGGTTTGATCATTTAATCGCAGACATAAAGATATTAGTGGAATAATATAATCAATAATTATCATGCACAATAGTCTTGACTCAAAGGTTCCTGAAGAAAAGATACTACTGAAATATTAAGATAATGTATACAAACTACGAAAATTAAGTATGCAATTAAAAGTGGTGCATCGAGCAAAAAGATTCATCATTGTCATCATGTTTGTCATCGTCCATCTCTGTTTCAGATTCTTCTTCTGGATCGTGTACAAAATCATCTTCGGGAGCTCCTTCCAATTGATCATCTGGATCATCATAATTCAAAACTGAGTAATCGTCTTCCTCACACCAGCTTTGAAATCAACAGGGACGGAGCTATGTAGATCTCAAGGGTGGCCCCCGCCTCCCCTGTTTTAGTTTAATTCCTTAGTGATCCTTTAAAATTTTTACTAATTAAAAGAGAAATTTCCTAATAAGCCCCCCCTAAATAATGTATTTTGTCTATTAGCCTCCCCTGTATGAAATTTCTAGCTCCGTCCCTGGAAATCAGCATCAGTCAGTCGTTCGGACTTCACATCAGGAGAATAAGGTTCGATTTTAGGATCAGTGAGGTTCCATTCAGGAGAATGACTGATTGCATCGGAGTCTGATGCAACACCGTCTACGTGGATATGTTCCTCCTTAGCTTCAAGTCTTCTCTGCTCAATACGACAACGTTTTTTGTTGATATTCAGCAAGCTTTTCATCCTCAGTTTTTCTCCTCTGAAAGATTTCATCAATGCTAACTCTTCTTCTTTTGAGATTGAATCTAAAAAGGAGTGAGTACGACGGCGTAGAAAATCTAGACGATTAAGAGGCATTCCCTGTATCATCTTCGTCAGTTCACCAAAAAGAACTTCCAATTGAGGATATGCACCTCCAAAGGTCCTCATTATTGTTGTTCTGGTTATTCTATGGATCGGTTTCTCTGAAGAATTAGTGTTATAATTAAATATGATTTGGAGATGTCATGATCTGTTACGAAGAAAATGGAAACGAACATTCAAAGTCAACAACATAATTGGATACAAGAGAGTTTTATGAAGCAAGAGATATTAAGATAAACGGATTTTTACCTACCACAATGCTTCTACTAATGACCAGCGGTGATGGTGCAAGAGCTAAAGAAGATTAAATCACCTAAGAAGACGATCGAAGCACATCTAAAGTCCAAAATACGGTATTTTGACCTAATTTGTGATTAATTCACGTAAAATATTAGAATAATTTTTCTTTTCCATGAATGATGTGTTGTGTATGAGAAAATATAAAAAAAGTGAAATAAAAAAAAACGTACTGGTGGTTGGAAGTTGGCCGGAATTATCGTTGGCGGTTGGTCGGTCGATGATGGTGACCAGCAGTTGATGTTGCTCGTGGAAGAAAGAAGGAGATGACGGAAAACGTGTTGGTCGGTGTTGGTGGAAGAGAGTTAAAAAAAAGGAGTTTTACTCCATTTTAAATTAATTCTTGGGTTTTGTTAATTTCGGTAAAATTAGGATTTCCTCTTTCAAGCAACGACCGTGCTATACACGGGTCAAGTTGGTCCTTCTACCACTAAAATCAGCAAAGCCTCATCAACTTATGCTCTCCGGACGATGTCCAGTCATTACGCAAGCACTCATGTGTCGGACTATTACTCCTTCAATGATCATTCGACGTGGAGCATTATTGGATCAGAATTCCTGGTAATATTTGACAACTAAGCTTGTTCATTCATTTTGCTTATGTCAGTTTAAAAATCACCATTTATATGCATACCGCGGAACATGATTGTCCCACACTAAGCAGGAGACTTAATATTGATGGTGGATTTTCGACGAAGGTCATATTCGTAAAATCACATCGAAAATTATGCATCTCTGATCAGTATTGGAATTATAAGAAATTTGTGTCTTCACCTTCCGCAAGAGAAGTGAATTGCAGTCCTTTAATCTCATGAAAGTAATATTATATGTCGTCGATATTAGGGTTTCTGAAGCACAAGCTCTCAATGTTCCATATATTTCATGATTAAGCTGAAAGTCTCAGCATCTCTTTTGAATTCGGAATTCATCTCTGGTGTCTGGCCCAGATTAGTATTTAGAATAAATATGATGATGATCACATCATATCTGAATTAAATGCTCCTAGACATATTGCATGCAAATATAGAGTCACTATTTAATTCTAGTTGCAGTATTCATCAGTTGAATTCCTGGAAAAAATACACTAATGTTCACTTACTCAGGATCTTTCTCAGTTGAATTACGTGGAGAGGTGATGAATATTTACCTTTCAGGCATATGGGGTACCCTCGAGTAAACCCGAGTAAAAGGTGCGGGTGCCTTTAATAATAATGCTCAAAAGAGCATCCAAAAACATGGAAGAACAAGGATACAGAAGTTTGATCAAAGAAGGAAAAGAAGAGAAAGAAAATATTGATAAAATAATAAAAATAAACGTTGGGTGGGGCCCACATGGCTAGCCGGCTAGACTGTGCAGGCTTTGGCCGATCCCCCACTCCTTTTCCGTATTTTTATATTATTTTATTATTATTATTAGGATTTCTTCTTTCAAGGACTTCCTCTTTCTATCAATACTCCATATTTCCATATCTTTTCAAATCTTGCTCCATGGACCATATAGTTAGCAAAGCAAGTGGCCCGCAACCATCATGTCACTCTACCATGAGAAATATTAAAATACTACTCCCTCCGTCCTAAATTAAGAGTCCGCTTTGACTTTGTCAAGATATTAAGGAAATCCTATAAAATATCATGACTAGCCCTTGACTAACCTATTTAATGTTATATTATTACCAAAACTAAATTATTAGCTTAAATTTGTTAGTATTATTATTGTTCACAAATCACCTTTTCCATTTTATCATAATTATTAAAATATCTAAAGACCCCTTCCCTCTCTTATTTTTTCCTCTCACGCGTGAATGGTTTCTCTCTTGTTTTTTCTCTACTAATTTCTCTCTTTGTTTATTTCTCTACTAATTTTTCTCTCATTCTTACCTTAATATTTAAAAGTTTAAAAATTAAATATCTCTCAAAATATATGTCAAAAATTAATAAATTTTATATATTGGAAAAAGCCCTCGACGATAGCTTTCCAACGAAAGTACCATTGTCGCTATGTTTCGGAGCTTTTAATTTTTTTCAATATAATAGTAGTTCATTCAAAGGAATGAAAAAAACAGGACTTCATTTGAAGATGAAGATATTGATGTTTTTATATGGACTTCATTCCGGAATGAAGTCTGTTTTTTTTCAGGTTTTTATATGGACTTCATTCCATACTGGAATGAAGTCTGTTTTTTTCATGTTTTTATATGGACTTCATTCTAGAAATGAAGTCATTTGTATATATTTTATATGGACTTCATTAGGAAATGAAGTACATTTTTTTTATGCTTTTATATGGACTTCATTTTAAGGAATGAAGTATTTTTTCATGTTTTTATATGGACTTCATTCGAAATGAAATACATTTGTATGTGTTTATATGGACTTCATTTGGAATGAAGTCTGTTTTTTCATGTTTTTATATGGACTTCATTCGAAATGAAATCTGTTTGTATATGTTTTATATGGACTTCATTTTTGGAATGAAATCGCTTTTCATGTTTATATGGACTTCATTCGGAAATGAAATCATTTGTATATGTTTTATATGGACTTCATTTACGGAATGAAATCTGTTTTTTTAGGTTTTTATATGGACTTCATTCAGAATATAATAGTTCATCAATGTAGTTCATTTTGTAGAATGAAGCTCGTATAATAGTTCATTTTATAGCTAAAAAATAAGGAAAAAAAAAATAAAAAGCTCAAACATAAGCGACAATGGTACTCGTTGGAAACATTATTGTTTTAGGAAATATTTTAAGAAAATAAAAACAAATTTATATTTCTTTTATTATGGAATCAAAAATTTAAGAAATTTTATTGTGTAAGTTTTATTAGGAATTTTATTAGGTTATGTAAGAATAAGTAGAAGTTTTATTAGGAATTTTATAACTATCCATAAATGTTTTTATTTAAAAAAGGAATTACAATTAATACAAAGATATTGAGTAAGTTTTTTTCCTTACATATGGTGATATTATTTAATATTTTGATATTAAAAATGATTTTATGATTATTAAAAATAAAGGGTATATTTGATAGTTTAAGGGAAAAGTATGTCTATAAACAGAACGGACAGATAAAAATGGACAGACCAAAGTAGAATTAGTACAGATAAAAAAGGACAGAGGGAGTATTATTTTAATATTTTTAATAATTGGTCTTTCAGCCAAGATCAAGAGTTTCAGTCAAACTCAAATTCTTCATAAAAGGATGAAATAATGCTCAATGGACCATCAAAAAATACCAAAATTCTATGGATTGGTCAGCGGACATCATGGTGACACAGGCATGCCACCATGACCGGTCATGGTCGGCCCTTTGGCTTGCGTGTTTTCGGTCCCACCTCTTTGGTGATTAACGACCTAATTAATCACCCACCGTTCATATTAATTCAAACTCTTTCCTGCAACTGGGAAGATCATCCATTCACCATTAGATGGTCCCACAACCATTAATCATTCTTTCACCAACTTCTCCGCAAAGGACTGTGGTGAATGCTCGATCGAAAGCATCTAGGCACTACATGGCTCTGGCCCATCACCTCATGTAGTGGTCCCTCTTTCATCCATTGGTTAATTCTCAGATAATCATCCATTGATCAAAATTAGGTTTTTGAACCTGATACTCTGTCTAACATAATTTTGAACAGGTTCAAACATCAATAATTTTTATGCTTATCCAGCAATTAATAATTTAATATTCGGTCGGCTACCAATATTTTATTAATACTTAATTAATATTTTATTAATTTAAAAATTACTCTCAAAGCAATATTTCTCATGTTGATTTGATTTATCATCATTCGAGAATTTCATACTGATCCAACTATCGATTATTTTATTGGTTAAATCGATCGATCATTATTTTAATATTATATTCTCTTATTGTCATTCGACTGACTCATGACACATGGATCGAGACGAACCTTCTATGATCATCCAACAATGATTATTTTCATACGAATTCATGTCAAGTGCCCAACGCATTGGTTTATGATCGATTCAGTAATCTCATTAACCTATGTTCATTAATCCAAGTCATTCAACTATCATTACTGCTTCAGCTAGCATAATGATATGTCATAGTCATCAGTGACCTAATTTAACATTTGTGGTTCACAGAGCATGTTGTTGTTCCAGCAAACACTTAATGCTTCACCCATCATGACCTTAAACTATGAACTATTCAGTTCATCGATTAAGACTCACAGTCTTAGGTCAATCATTGACCACACATAAACACACGTTTCCAAAGCATACATTTATATGAGACATCAATTCATGTCACATGGGAGATATCACTACGGTTTTGGTCAGGCGGCCTACAACACGTATGATGTGAGTGAAAAAGCGGGGGGTCTAACAACCACACCCAATATTTCGTTTGGAAATCTGAATAGACAAAGTCCAATATACTTTCAAGAGAATTAACTAGACAGTCAGATTCAATCTATAGAAAAGTATATCAAAGAGTTTTATATCTCTATCTCTTAATTCAATCTGCAATCAGCAAATCGGAATTTGCGAGCCCAATTGAATATAAGAAAAATAACTTGAACGGTACAAAAGACCAATGTCCAAGGATCAATCAATTTCAATCAACAATCAAAGGTTGGATTGACCAATTGATCGATTAAACGCACAACCTGTGATATTTTAATTATATAACAAAATATAATGCGGAAAAGAAATAACACAGACACCATAAGTTTTGTTAACGAGGAAACCGCAAATGCAGAAAAACCCCGGGACCTAGTCCAGATTTGAACACCACACAGTATTAAGCCGCTATAGACACTCAGTCTACTACCAATGAACTTCGGATCGATCTGTAGTTGAACCATAATCAATCTCACACCGATTCAAGGTACAATTGCGCTCCTTACATCTCTCGATCAGCAGGATACTACGCACTTGATTCCCTTAGCTGATCTCACCCACAACCAAGAGTTGCTACACCCAAAGTCGAAGACTTGATAAACAAATCTGTCTCACACACAAAAGTTTATTGGAATAGATAAATCTGTCTCCCACATAAATACCTACGAGTTTTGTTCCGCCTTTTGATAAATCAAGGTGAACTGGAACCAATTGATATACCAGACTTATATTCCCGAAGAACAGCCTAGAATTATCAATCACCTCACAATAATCTTATTCGTATGGTAGCGAAACAAGATATTGTGGAATCACAAACGATGAGATGAAGATGTTTGTGAATACTTTTTATCTTGCCTATCGGATAATAAATCTCGAGCCAATCTTAAATAAGATAGTACTCAAACACGATAGAAGATGCAAGATCAGATCACGCAACTACAGAGAAAATAGTTGGGTCTAGCTTCACAATCCCAATGAAATCTTAAAGTCGTTAACCTACATGGTCTCGTGAAAAACCTAAGTTTAAAGGAGAATCGAATCTAGCTTGTACAACTAGTATCACACATAATGTGTGGGGATTAGGTTTCCCAGTTGCTAGAGTTCTCCTTTATATAGTTTTCAAATCAGGGTTTGCAATCTAAGTTACCTTGGTAACAAAGCATTCAATATTCACAGTTAGATGAAAACCTGATTAGTATCAAGCTAATATCTTTCAACCGTTAGATCGAACTTAGCTTGTTATACACAAATGAAATGTACCTTCATTTAGGTTTATGTAACCATACCTAAACGTGTACACCATGTTGGCTCAACCGTAGTTAACCGAGATTAGCTATATGAACACTCTCATATCAACCTTATTCATCTTAGCCATAACTAGTTCAAATGACTCAAATGAAACTAGTTAAAGAGTTGTTCAATTGCTATATTCTCATAGAAGTATACAAGAACACAATTGAAGCAAAATTGGTTTGATTCACTCGAATCAATTCATGAACGTTATAGCCACGGTTTGCAAAGAATGCATTCCTTAATATATAAATGTATTAGTTCATGAACAAACCAATTTTAGAACTTTAACCACTCAAGTATGAAAACGTGTATGCATACTTAAGTAGCCAGACTAAGATTGGTTTTCACCAGCCAGTATGCGAACATGTACGCATACCTCCAATCCCAGCAGAATTTTCCGGACCTGAACCTTACGCAAGTATGCGTACGGGTGAATGTACTTAGGTACTCGGATTTCACAAACCAATAGGTATGCATACGGGTATGCACACTATGGTTCCCGAACATGGATTACATATATGCAAAGTGCATAACATGTTCATAATCCAATATTGGTTAATTGTTCTAAACTCTATTTCAATCATTGAAACTTTCTTAGAGGATGACAGTAGCCGTTTTCACACACTATTAGCATCAAAGCAATTTTCAAGATATTGAAATAATCATAACGAAACATTCCAAGTCTACACCAAATGATTGTATCACAAAACCATGTAAGATGTTACTCGGCGATTTTCACATGATCATCTTTTGATTTTTGTCAAGAATATAACATGAAATTGGTTGAAGCGAAAGCTTTACCAACACATATTTCGAGAAATATATAAGCGAGTTAATCTCAGCTCGAAATCTCAAATGTGTATATTCGATAGCTATATAACGACTTTTGTCTCAATATAGAAGATAGAGTAGAAATAGACTTTCCAAGTGATAGATGAGTTTTAGTCTCCACATAACTTTTGTTGATGAAGTTCCACAAGCTCTCCTTAGTAGTTCTTCGTCTTCAATCGATGAACGCCGTGAAGTCTAATGCTCAACTACACAATCTATCCTAGTCCGAGACATTACTATAAGTAGACTAGAAATCAAGACTTATAGTTTTGATCACTAACAACTTGTTTGTTTGCAGCTGACTCGGCGTCTGGGTCTGAGTCAACCCCTGACTCGTGCCGAGTCAGCAGTCAGACTGTTTGTTTTGTAAATTTGGCAACTTCGACTCAGATTCGAGTCGAATCCAACCCCCGACTCGGGCCCTATGGAGTCAAGCGTGGAAATGTTCTTTGAGTCGCACGCTCAAACCCCCGACTCGCTTTAATTGACAAAAAAAACCCGACGCTTTATATCGAAAATTGCATTTCCTTTCTCATTTTTCTTCGTTTGTTCCGAATGACGAGAGATGGGAGATGAGGAACCAAGCCCTAGATCCATTCTCAACTCGATATCTCCTTCATCTATCTCAACAAATCACTAATTTTTATCTCCATCGTCACTCCCATCTCATCTTTCCATTTTTTTCAAATGATCTAAAAGCTTCTTTTAGAATTATCATCTATCTTCGTGTATAATTTTTCATCCATATTCATTTTCATATAGGTTTTATGTGATTTGGAAGATGGGTTTGTATTTATATTTTCTTTTCTAACATGGGTTCTTTCATTTTTATATAGGTTTTATTTGATTTAGAACATGAGTTTTTATTTATATTTTCTGGTTGAATAGTGGATGGTGTTTGTGAAAATGCCAACGAGAAAATCATAATTGTACTTGCTTATGATAGAACATTGGTTTTTCCTTTTTATAGTTAGGATACTTGGACCATAAAACCAGGATTTCATTTTGTTTTTCCTTTTTCTTATACTTGCTTATGAGTTATTTGTGTAATTTGTGGTGATTAGAGGTGGTGGTGGGTGATGATTGGGTAGTATACTACGTATGGATATTGTTGTCAGTGTCAATCTAGTATGGAAAGTGTGAAATCTTTGGTTGAACCTGAAGAGTACATTCTCAGTCTCAATAGAGTGAAATGAGAAATAGTTCAGGGTTGGATGTCATAGTTACTTTGTCACTGACATGGGTTTGGATTTTAGTTTGATGGATCTGATAAAAAAAATTGTAGACAAAAATTGTGAAGTTAGTTTTATCACTCTGGCTCATATGATAGGTGTTGTTTGTATTCCTTTGGATACGAGACAATATTACACATTACCTAATCTTAGAGGTTGATCGTAAAACTCACATTTCTGGTATTGAAAATATTAATGCTTTTTTCCTCCCAAATTTAGAAGTTATTAGGCGTTACATTTCTATGTGTTTGTCGAGTTTTGTGCGAGTACAACGGTTCTCTTGTAGATCAATATTAACTTGGAAGGAGTTTTTAACTTGATATGATCCCTAATGTGTTTAATATAGCACCGTCACTTCCATATATATGCACTTCTAGAGAGCATGTGATGATGTGTTATATCTTATGGCAACCGATTCTTGTTTCCTTTGATTCAATTGCATATCAATGGTAGTACTTGTATTGTTGTGTTTTTTTTTTTTTTGACTACTACGTGTTCAAATAATATGTCACTTGGTCCCGTATCTTAGCAAGAATCGGGCATGGGTACAACGCGGAAACGAAAAATTTTGATCGTAGCGAAGAGCAATGGATTGAATTAGACAAGGTAAGAGACTGTTTGGGTTTCGCTTGCACTTTAGTTTGCGATTTAAATTTATTTGATGTCGGTTGTAATCGTAGGTATTGATTATCTTTGGTAGCTCGTTAGTGTTACGAATATCTCCTTAACTGCAATATGGAATTCCCACTTTTTGCTATACTAGGATCACAATGAGAGAACATAATCCTAAAAAAATCCCTAGCATAATTGTCAGGTCCTGAGTTATGATGTTTGATTTTGCTTGCTTTTTCGTTTCCTTGGGCTTGCGATATGTGATTGGGATATGTTCTTTTTATATGTAGTGGTTGGATGGGAAGGCACCGCTCATGACTCGAGAGTGTTGACTTCGGAAGAATAATGTTGATTAAACCAAACTAGGTTGATTCAATGACATTTCTTTCATTCTTCCCTTTATTTTCTTGTGGTGTTATATTATGTTCGTCTTGGAATTGGTTGGGTAGGATGGGGACCTATTTCAGCTAAGGGATGGATGTGAGTATTCCATTTCTTGTTGCTTGGATTTTCTTGCCACATAATATTGGGTACCCTTGAACAAACTTATTCCTCAAAAATATGGATGGGGATTCTCTGTTCAATGTAGTTGTGAGGATTTGCATTTATGTTTCCTCTTCTTTGCGCAAGTTTATTATATCGTTACGTTATCTAATAATATACTTTGCATACATGGTAGGATTAGGAGCGTGCACAGTGCCCATGAATGTATTTGTTTTACGGATATTTTTTTGTTGAACGTCAACATGACTTCATAATATTTTCTTTGAATATTAATGAGACAAATACTATCTCATGCGATGTTGCGTACTTTCTACGATAATGCATTGGATGACTGGTTGTTTAAACAATATGAGGACGAGGCCCTTGAGATCAATGAAATACGAGTGGATGAGGAAGAGGAAGCGGAAATGGAAAAAAAATGCACCTCGTCTCTTTGGAAGACGAGCAAATATATATGAACAATTTACGTGATGAGATAGCTAGTCTCCTTTAGATTTATTGTCTCTTTTATGTTTTTAGGACTTGAATCTTTAGATTTTACATGTTTGTGATGTCAAATATGTTTAATTCCATCGAAAATGAAAGATTCTTAGAGTGCAATGGAACAATTTGTGATGTTATGGTTTAAAATGTGCACAAGGGCATTTTTTGTCCAAAAAAAATCAGTCAGCTGAGTCAGGTCTGACTCACCAAACAAACATATTTTTTGACTCAACGCTTGCGAGTTCGACCGAACAGTGCTTTAACAATCTCCCCCTTTGTCAATTTTAGTGACAAAACTATCAATACATATGGATTACAAAATAAATAAACTTTGTAGCTTCTCATCCAAATGCTTGATCTCCTTGGTTCTTCAACATTACTCAAAATCTTCGTCACTTTCAAGTACTCCAATGATTCCAAATGTGTTCAACTCAGCATCCTAGTTGTTAAAGATCCGTAGCAATCACAATGAGAAAACAATTTCTCTCAAGCATTGTTATACAGTGTCATAGTATCATTATTCAGTATCAAAGTTCAATTGTATCACAACTTTGACAACAATACTATGGTGATATGTATCACTCCCCCTTAGTCAATACTTCATCTCACAATGAAAACCACTCCCCCTTACATAATGACCCGTAAACCATATGTATTTGTAGTGTGAACTACACATTAATTCTCCCCCTTTTTGTCAATAAAAATTGGCAAAGGTACGAAAATTAGTGGGATCCTCATGAAATTTTCATAGAGATACTTCATGACCAAAAGAGAACAACATATCAACTTGTTTAGATGCCATCAAATAACCGAAACTAAATGCATTCATCAAGGAGTTTATAAAGATACAAGATAACCCCTACAATATTCCACAGCCGCACTCCCCACAAAGATTTGGCAATTAAGCACAAGTTCAATTAAGAACTCTCCCCCATAAAATGTCATTCCCGAAAGAACAACAAGAGCGACCTTACTTTTACAAGAAAAGAAGGATTTCTTTGGACATTAACAAATCACATAAGAATATGAATTTGTATCCAAAAATCTCAATTGAATTAACCACAAGGAAAATAATCAATTCAATTGGTCATGCTCAACATAAGAGAACTTACGGAGCAACACAGTTGTTTATAGGTGAAAACTATTTCTTCCGGTTTTGGTAATTTGGGGTGTGTGGATGAGAAATGAGTCTAAACCTTAAACAAATGCACCGCACGGAGTGCTTATAGATTCGAGAAATCAATCATGCAAATCCGGCCTAAACCAAATTGCCCAGGACTTGTTTCGGTCACAAAGTGAAGGAGATGGGGTTGATCTTAGGGAGGGAAGTGAAGAAGGTTTTGAGATTGTGAAGGTGTTGGCTATGTATGACTTGTATCAGAAAGCTGAACTGGCTTGCAGGATGTAACCTATCAGTTCCGGTGTTTGAATACGATTGTATCAAAACTTGCCTCTGCTGTCTTGTCTTGCCTTGTTCCTCTGGAAAATAGGGAGGAGAACCTATTTATACAAGTCTTTAAGCCTAACCCTCGTATTTCATGGGAAGTGGAGAAAGTGGAGTGATGGAGTCGTGTGTTGGTGTCACACGACCAGTCTTGCCCACTTCTCCCATCATCACTAACCGTCCATGACTTCCTGACACATTTTTGTGATAGCGCGTTGTGCGCTGCACGCTGTAAACCGCCAGACCAATACCCCAGTATGTATCCCCCAGTTTGTGACATGATTGATGTCTCGAGTGTGTGGATCGTGGGACCCACATAAAGTAGCATGTAATGCTAGATTAAATAACTAAGTTATTTAGGAAGTCGATACTTGTGAAGTATCGTGTGTATTCTATGCAGGTACTGTATCGAGTATATTCAGCGTGCATGAAGCATCTCTGTTTGAGCGTCTCAATATAGCCTCATGTCCAGTTTACTTCATGTGATGGTTTGGAGGTTGCGTAAGCAAGCCCTTGGCCGACCACATGGTGTGGTAGAGTGACGAGTGGTGATCTTCATGACGCCTCACTGACCAATTAACTCATGACCGGGGCTGTATAACCAAGACGGTGAAGTTGGATGGACGAGATGATCTTTGAGACACTCATCTGCGACCGTTAGTGGAATTAGGGTTTTGGAAGAGGTGCGCACGCACCACTTTTCAACTTGGTCGAATCCAAGCTTGGGACACGATTTTGGCATGGCCGATCGGGCATGCGTGTAGACGGCATGCCGGTATACATGCCCATACCTCATTGTCCCGTGAAAGTGTGATCTGGACCGCTCAATTTGTCCGGCAAAGAAGAGCGGTCAGGATTGATTTACAACAGAAGTTTGGTGTCGCAAATGTCGCGCGTCATGCCTTCTTCAGGCGCGCGTTTCGGGACGACCAAGCTTGGTCAGTCCCGGCCGATTGGTTCGGCGTGTAGGTGGCAGGCTGGTGTACATGCCTATACCTTACTTTCCCATAGGAACGTGCTCTAAGCCACTCGATTCGTCCGACGATGTTGAGTGGTCGAGATCAGTTTGCGATTGGGAAGTGTGACCACGCTAGTTTGGGCGTGCGAATTGGAACGACCAGGCATGGTATGCCTTGGCCGATCGGGTATGGAGATAGATGGGTCCACGGTGATCATGTTGATGCTCACCGGACCTGCTCCGTCGACTCCTAAACCCTCCATTCGATCAGGAGAAAACGGACGTTTGCGATCAATGCAAACCCTAATCAGGGTTTTGTCAGCCGTGCGGCATGCCCACTTTGGGCGCACGATTTGGAACGACCATCCATGGTTGGTCCTGACCGATCGGTCATGTGTGTAGGCGGGCTTACAATGAGCGTGTTGACATGCTATGGTCCCTTTGGATCTACATCTACACCCTCCATCTATGCATGTGAAGATGGATGGTTGAAACTGTTTTGCGACACATGTAATGTGCGGCAAACCCTAATTTAGGGTTTTTCGACCATACTGCTTTGGCTTGGACGGTTCGGCAAGCTATGCCACCCTTTGGGGAGGCCGACCATGCGGGTCCCGCGTTGGGTCTCTAGTGAATATTCCAATACCTTCTTGGGGTCATGGGTTCGATCTAAGCCATCCAACCATGCTTGGTGAAGTTGGATGGTCGTGATCGTTTCGAGACCGATATGGGGAACCAGATTCAAATATGCTCAATCGGGCTAGTATAACACACCGAGAGATGTATGCTCAATCAGGCTAGTATAACACACCGAGAGTTGCAGCCTGTACGGGTATTTCATACATGCTTCATTATCAATGCTTGGAGGTTCGTGTTGCTCTGATGAGAACAACACTCAGTCGTCATGCCACACCGATAATGAGTACAGGAAATACAAGGCTGGTCATGCATTAATTAATAATGCCGTAAATTCACAGAGTATATGGGATTGTTGCCACATGCTCCAACCTGGATGAATTTCGTGTGTTTAATTCACAGAATACTGGGATTGTTGTCACATGCTTCATCCTAGGTGAAGAAGTATTCATCACTTATTAATGGCTTTATCTTTTACAAGATGTTAGCGCATAATTTTGGCTTTTACGAATTTTAGCCTTAAATGAAAATCCACCATCAACAACAGTATATACACGAAGATGTGGATCAGGGAAAAACCAATATTGCGGAATAAACAAAGATTCATTCTATTTTCATTAGTATTTGCACAATGACATGTAATAGACTTAATCTTTGTAAACAAAATTTCATCCTTTCTTCCATCAATATTTTCATAATGACATAAAAGGCTTAACTTTTGTAGTCAAAAGTTCATTCTATCTTTTATCAATACTTTCATATCAACATATTATAGAGATAACTTTTGAACAAGTATGGGACAATCAAGGTTCACGGACGTAAACAACATATCCCGTAACATTTTGCAATATATAAAACCATAAATATTAATACTGCAAAAATCATCTTCCAAATCAACTTTGAAATTTAAATAAATAAATCTAAAAACATTGCAAGATAAAAATGTTGGCAATAGCTATGTGTACTCACAATAATGGCTATTCCAAACCCTAGTTATCCTTCTTAAAACACAAGAATAAATTCTCATAAAAAGTTTCCTACACAATATAGATAAAGGAATGAAAATCTAATCATCATCTTCATCATCGGAGACCATAAGTGTGGCACGAACCTTATCCATGTCCTCCTTGATTTTGGGAAACTTACTAGCAATCAAAAGTAATTGTTCTTGCACACACTTTACCTTGGGATAAATCTTACAAACACCCTTGTGAATTTGGAGTAGAAGCTTCATTGAGGAAGAATCACATGAGCCATCAAGAGTGTCACATCTTTGTCTCTTGCAAGCATTCTCCTTCATACGTTTGAAAGTACAAGGGCGAACAGGCTTGGGAGTTCCAATAGAGTTGCCATTAGGTGCAATGGAGAAGGTGCGACAAATTTGCTCAATCAAGCAAGGATAACCTAACTTCTTGTTGGAAGACGTCATCGACAACATTTGATAAATGATAAACCCACAAATGTCGAGACTTTGAGTTCCCAACTCAAGAAAATAGACCAACTCTGCAAACTCACGACTCCAACGAGAATTCTCAACTGTGGAGGGACAAAGATTATATATACCAAGTTTCCCAAAAGACATCAAGGCAAGACTAAGATAGTTGTAGGAAATTTTCCTTCATTCCAATCAACACTCTTACCACAAAGACCATTAGAAATGGTTTGATAAGATGGTCTTTCACGACTAGGTCTTGGAAGGCGAAAACCCCCTAAGGGAATTTTAGTAATCCTTGAAATCAACTCTCTATTAACAAGAATCCTTTCTCTATTTATCATGGTCTTGAATTCCATGTCCTCAAAATTAACATCATAGATGTTAGCATAGAAGATTTTTGTATAGTGTCAAAACCTTCACCAAGACCATCAAAGATATTTCCAAGATTAAACTTTTCAAAACATACCAAATCTTGTTTATGTCCGCTAGAACAATCCAATTTCTTTTCTAGAATGAACCCATTAGATGAAATCCTTTCAAAAATCTTGCCACAAGACTCATTGACAAATCTAATCATAATAGAATTTTGATCTATAGGAAGGTTCATGCTAGAAGAAGATGAAGAACTCAAGTTTTTTGAAACCTCTTTTGAAGTCTTGAAATTCCTCATGAGATCTGGAAATTGAGAAATATTAGAGTAAGAGGAGACTTACTCGATATGTCCCTTGAAAACCATTTTCACCTTTTGATCTCCAAAGATGATTAATGGAGAAAACACATGAACCCTATAAAAGTTCACGTACGCGGACAAGAAGGGAGGTAGAAGAAGGGTATACGTACCACTACCTTTATATACCAGCTAATGGGCTTGGACCCGTTCCTGAACCGTGACCCACAAAAACAAAAGCAGGATTTCTTAATCCAAGGTTCGCACACCGAGCGGATCAGTACCGTGCAGTAAGGGGAGGTAGGAAGAACTTCAACACCTTAATTTCCCTCGGAAAGAAGAAGAAGGAAAAAAAAATTAACCCAAGCACAAAAAAAATTCAACCGTTACTTGCCCCATCTCAAGTTATATATAGATGGGGTAGAGCCAAGCTTGTTACCAAGAGGTGACCTGTGCAGAGAGATTCTCATGAAACTTTTCCGGTTGATATTTGTGAACTATACCAGTAGTATAATCAAAGTAATGATGATACTCAGGGTTAATAAATTTTTTTGAATTTCTTTTCTTACGACCAAGAAAAGACGACTTTTTCTGACAATTAGAACATATACCAAACACATCAGACATCTTTTTATCGATCTCACATGAGTTGGTAGTAAGCGTAGTTCGTACATCATGAATACATGATTTGACAGGTACAGAACTTTTATCAGAACAATTCTTATCTTTAATCGAATTAAGCTTTTCTAAGAATCTAAAAACGTTTTCAAATGCTCTAAATAGCTCTTTGTCAATTGATCAATCACGATAGTATACCTCAAAAAGATTAAGAGTTAATCTAGTAAGATTTCATATCTTAGAGCGTAGACAATGTTTTCTCAACCTTCCTTTCTTAGAAGAACTTTTAATTTTTCCTCTAGATTGTTTTACATCATCTAAGTTTTCCAATGTCTTAGATGGAATGAGATTATCTTGAGAAACCAAAGGTATGGTCCATAATAATCTTTGAACAATCTTTAAGGAATTATGGCGTGCGTTACAGAGTCCAAGAGCAAGTTTCCCAAAGATATTTACCATGAGGGCAAACTTTAAGGATCAGTCAAACACAAACTTATTATGTTTGTAGTGTTTTCCTGCTCTGATACCAATTGAAAAAGCGGGGGTCTAACAACCACACCCAATATTTCATTTGACAATCTGAATAGACAAACTCCAATATACTTTCAAGAGAATCAACTAGACAGTCAGACTCAATCTTTACAAAAGTATATCAAAGAGTTTTATATCTCTATCTCTTAATTCAATCTGCAATCAGCAAATAGGAATTTGCGAGCCCGATTGTTTAATACCCTGTATTTTTATCCACTGTTTCGGTTCGGGTTTGCCCGGATTAGTTAACCTCGTGGCTTAGGTTGTTGTTATTTAGCCTTAGCCTAGGTGGGTGGATTGAACTATAAAGGCTACAAGTTAGGGTGGAAATAGAATAATCAATAATAAATAAAATTAAGGGAAAATGAAAAGATAAAAAAAAAAAAATAGATTAGAAAAGAAATTTTATAAGTTAGAAAACATACGGCTAGGAGAAGAATACGGAGATAAAGCTAGGGTTTATTTTAGAGAGGGAGACCATGAAAATCAGTGGAGAATCAATGGAATTAAGGTAGAATGTGAAACCCTTTTCTCTTTTGGTGTTTTCTTTGGATGTTTATTTTGTATGATTTTGTATTGTTGGGATTTAGTAATTTAAATCATATAATCTCCTAGTGATGATCAGGCTTTTGAAATTATTATAAACATGATTAGGTACCCATGGTTAAATTTTGAGAACAATAAACCACAAATTCACCGTTGAATGTGTGTTTGAATTTGGATGATAGTTTCTGAAATTTTGGACAGTTCCGCTTTGTTGTGTTTTTGATATTCTTATGAAGTCTTAATGATGCTAAAACGATTTGAGTCCTAACAAAAGTTTTAGATTTGTAATTTATCTATCAGTGTGCTTTGGATTGAGTCAATTTGACATTTCTATGAATTTATCATGAATTGTTTGATAATGACATGTAATCTGCCCAGTTTTTAGGATGTCCTTGTAAATTAGATAACTTTTGTTTGAACCGTTGGTTTTCTGTGAAATTTTTATATGTGGTTGTTTATATATATATATATATATATGTATGTTATCTAAAAGTCTTAGGAAGATCAGATGAATAAATCACCCAAATATGTGTGATGCAAAATGGATGCAGCTATCTTGTTTGTAGAAATGCTTGAAAGAAAATTATGTTCTTATGTCATGGTTGCTTGTGTTGTGTGTAAAAATGTTTTATAAAAGGAAATGAGTTCATGTTTTACCATTATATGAAACTTTTTTCATGCTAATGGCGGGTAATGATCCCCAAGAGTTAAATGGGTAATGATCCCCATGGGAACTTGTGTTTCCCGACCATCGATGGCGGCTGTCGTGGCGGTAAACGATAGGTGGAGTACGAACCAAGGTTTTCGTACCGTGAATGAAACGGGTAATGATCCCCGAGAGCATATGGGTATGATCGCCATAGGAACTTTTTTTCATGACCATCGATGGAGGTTGTCCGTGCCGATAAACGATAGGTGGGTGTACGAACCAAGGTTTTCGTACCGTGATCTCATGGTTACTTGTTGTGATGACAATATTAATTTGTGAGTCATGTGTTGAAATCTAGATTATATGATTTTTTGGAAAACATAATTGGTGTTATGAAACTCATGTGCGAAATACAATTCAATGAATTGTTGAACTCAAGTGTGAACTTATATGGATGAATTGTGAATTGATGTGTTAAATCCCAAATGGATGATTAGTTGACAATAATAATGGTATTGTGGACTCATGGTTTCTCTGTGACTATATTAATGCGTGAATATATGTGTTGAATCATTGATGAATGACTTGTTGACAATTATCTTGGTGTTGTAAACTCATGGTATGTTGGTGACAATGTTAATATGTTAATGATGTGTTGAAACTTAAATGGATGATTTGTTTTATTAATGTTATGAACTCATGTATTGAATCTGAATTTAGATTATTTGTTGGAAATATTATTGGCGTTGTGAATTTATGATTGGAATTTAAATAAGATAATTTATTAAAAACATTATTGGTAATGTGATGTCGAATATAACATTGATTCGCTGAAGTCGTAATGTGTTTCTTGGTATATATTTTTTCTTGATAAAATGATTATGTTTGCGCATCTTTGGAGAATTGGGAATGCATTCTATTGAGTTGTCATCTCACCCCAATTGACATCCTTGCATATTTATCAGAGTGGCGTAGCGAAAGCTAGGAATGAGTAGCTTAGTGATTGAATTGTTTTATTGTATTGCTTGAAATGTAAATCTTAACTGAAATGTTGTTAAAGATATGTTTAGTAATTCATATGAATCAACTCATTTATATAAAGATTTAATTTTGTTTAGTATAAGAATAAGTTTTTAAGTCTCTTTCTGACCCGTAACGCTTCGAGTTCGGATCTCCATATGGGTTTGACCCTGATCCAGAGCTTGGGGTGTTACAAGTTGGTTGATAGGTGTCGTAAAACACCTAATTTTATATATAGTATTTATGCTTTCTTTGCGAGTTTTCTTGTAAATTATGTATCTTATATTGGTTTTGAGTTATCAGGTGTTTTGGAGTCATTTGGAGCAAAAAGAAGTGGAAATGGCTACAAAAGTGAAGCTACTAGTGGAGAAAGGCCAAAGACCAATTGAAACTCGTTCAAATACAAGATTTCTACTTTTCATTTTGTAGAGGACGAGAAGATGAAGACAATGGCGAAAGAACGGAGTCATTCAGAGCTCGTATGAAGAAGTTATGAGCAAAAGAACTCCGAAGACTAAAAGGGCTCAATGGTCATTTTTAAAGGGAAGGTGCTATTGAGACCCCCACTGTGCGTTAAGGGGCAGTCATCATGTTAAGGGATGTCCTGTTTTAAAGGAACTGTTAAAGGCAGTCAAGTCAATTACTAGGGGCACCTTCATCTTCATATTTCAACAAATGGAACTCGACGGAGGTTTGGTTTCGGGAACTATTACTGAGAAACAGTGTCGCTTGCCATTGATGATGGTATACTCTTCGGTGATTGATGGAAAGGAAGTTGAGTTCTTTGTTAATGATGGGGTCTGTTGATGAGGTAACACGGACGGGGAATGGTGAAGAATGGAGCTCGAGTGTCCGTGGTTATCGTTAATGGTTGGTCGTTATCGAAGTTGCGAACAGAACCGTGGTCGACACGCTATGATGAGTTGGTTATGGCTGTAATGATAGCTCGAGAGGAAGAGTTTCAGTTGGAGATGGACAATGAAGAACTCGATGATGAAGATGCTGTCGTGAACTTGAGAGAAAACGAGGAATGGGATCGGTTGTAATGTATGATGGAAGGTGGTGATTGGACAGATGCTGTCGTTAACTGTGTTTGTCGATCAAGAGGAGTTCATAGATGGATGTCTCCGTTTGCAGTGATGGGTTACTTCCATTTGAAGCTGGATAATGAAGAACGGAGAGATGTTGCTATGATGATGGCTCGAGAAGATAAAAACAGTCTCTGTTGTACGATGAAAAATAGAGGATTATCGGTGGGTATTGGCAGCGATGATGGTCGATAGAAAGAGAACCGGGATTTAGGAGGTGCTTTCGGTGCTATCCTTTGTACGATGACGCTGCTGTGTTCGATTGATGAAGCTGTTAGCAGTAAAGATAAGAAGGGCTCGAGCAAGTTCAGGGAGCTGTTGGCAGAGATGATGGAGTTCGATGGCAGCAATGTACATGGAGCTGAGCTATGGATATGGGATTACGATGGTTTCAATGGAGAAGAGGTCTGTTAGGTGTCAAGATGAAGCGTGACGATGGAAGGTCGAATTTGGTAAGAGCATGTAGCTGCTGCCACTCTCGGTGATGGTTACTAATGGGACTGGGGCTGATGATTGGAGATTGATGCTGGAAGTTTTTGGTAGGAAGGAGGTGAACTCGAGGGAGGTTAGCCGTGACAAGAGTCGGTTCAAGTCTGTGAGGGAGTTCGAGCTCGAGTCTGGTCTCAGGCAGAATTATTCAGCCGAGATGGTATGACTTAGTTGGAACTGTGGCAGAAGAATTTGTCGAGAGAGGGAAGATGGAATTGAGAATAGGCTGTCAGTTCCATATAACTGACAAGCCAAGAACGATAATGGGCTGGCCTTCCACATTTCGCCGCACGAGCTCAATAAGCGAAGACGTAGGAGAATTTTTAATTTGCATGACCAGCCTTGGACGTGTGAATGGCCAGACTTTGGCAGCCACTTTGCACGGGGTGTGATGCACGGACACTTTCCTATTTTTACTAGGTTTCCTAGTTTCTTCAAGAAGAGGTTACAAAACTCTATATATAGGGAAGCTTAGATAGAATTTGGAGATTCTTTTGGCCTCTACTTTGTTTTCTAGGGTTTAGAACCATGAAGTCTTTTCTCTTTCTTCTTGTTATGAACTCCATGAATATGAGCTAGAGTTTTATTATTGGTTGAAGATGTAGTTGGATTTTGCAACCAAGTTATGATTTTTATGAATTAGTTTTATCTCAATATTATCGTTTGATTTCTACGGGTTATAATAATTGCATGATTGATGTATTGCAACATGATTGAATGTTTGTTTAGTTAAGTCTAGAATTGATTGAACTCACATCCATATCTATAGATATTTTAGGGTTTTTCATCAAGCGATAACCTTGAATACGAGTAGCATGATATGATTCTAGGTTGTAGTGATACATCCTTGTAGTCATATGTAGAAATTGACCTTTGTCCGAATTGTTTGCGCAATGTATTACAATTGCATTGATTAGCCTATTTCTGAAACTTAATGCTCCTAGGAATTGAACTTAATTAGCGCAAGGCGTTAGGTTATTCTTTAGGTAGAATTCACATACGCAGCCCTAATGTGTGTGTGATGAATTAGGAAATTAATAGATTATCTTGCTCTCTTGATTCTCTAGGCTTTTGATGATAGTGAGATTAAATACGAATTCTATTCATATATTCATAAACTTGTTTACAATTGAAGATGAAACCTTTATCCAATATTTCATATCCTTGATTTGCGAGTTTACTTTTTATTGTTTTTCTTTTATTTTATTTTTATTTACACAATCACAAAACCCTCGATGTTTTATATAGGAAACCATAACAATTTGACAACCTAGACCTCTCTGTGGGATCGATCCTTTCTTGCCCTTGCTTCATTATATATTTTGAGTAGTGAGAAAGTGTAATTATATTTGTGTCGGCTGACAACCGGTCATTGGTATCAGAGCTCTAGGCTTTAGATCTTGAATGAGACCGTAAATAAATTATTTTGTATGTTGTTATGCATGCTTGTCTGATTTGAGTGTTGTATTGCTTGCTTCATCATAATAGTTGACTTTGGGTAATTCATGTGAATTGTTAATTGTGCGCTGGATTGAATTGTCGTGTTGAACGGTACCAAAGACCAATGGTCAAGGATCAATCAATTTCAATCAACAAACAAAGGTTGGATTTACCAATTATATAAAAAAATATAATGCGAAAAAGAAATAACACAGTGTTTGAGGGTGAAAACGGTTTCTGCTGATTTGGGTAATTTCGCGTGAGTGGGTGAGAAACAAGTCTAAACCGTAAACAATGTACTGCAAGGGAGTACTTTAGATTCGAGAGATCAATCTGTACAAATCCGGCCTAAACCAAGAAATGGCCATTCCAGACTTGCTTCGGTCACAAAGTGAAGGAGAAGGGTTGGTTTTAGGGAGGGAAGCGAAGAGAGTGTTGAGACCAGAATAGTTGATTCTGGAAGAGTAGTTGTTTGACTTGTATCAGAAAGTGAAAGATAACAGATGAGAAAGCTAGCAAGTGATTTCTGAGCGTTGTATGCTCCTGGCCCAAAACTTGTTGTTTGGTGGAAATAGGTAAGACCTATTTATACAAGTCGTAACATAACGTATTCTGGTCTCGTAGAAAATGGAAACGACTGAGTAAAGTGGAAGGAGGTGATAAATGGGTAAAGCCTGGAATTGATGTTCCATAATGAAAGGAGCGTTTCCCCATTATTCCTTGTATTTATTAAACGGTCGAGATCCGCACCTCAGAGGGAAGGATAGCCTTTGATTATTGCAACCCTCCGTTTTAGCAGCCAACGTTGAGCATGGCTTTGCCATAGAGTAGGCACGGCCAAATTAGGGTTTAGGTGCAAACCGTGTGTTTTGGCTTTGGGCGCAAGTTGTGATGGTTATTTTCAATGATGTTGTAGTAATAGGTTCGTTCAAGACTTGTGAAAGCAGATTTTTTAGACTTAATTTTTGTAAATAAAAATAACAAGCTCAATTAAAAAGTTGTTTGGAAATTATGGAGAGGCTGGGGCTAGGATTCCGCTATTTACCAATTCCAAAGTGATACTAAATACAATCATGCAATTTCACATGTTCAATTTGATTCTCAACTATTGCAAAAGTAGATTTAAAACCTAGGCTAAGCATATTCCATCAATAGAAAATACAATTGTTTAACAAAAATCATAAAATCTATTTTCAATCTAGGCAAATAATCATAATTAAAAATTGCACAAATTAAATAATTAAGAATTACCACTTTTTCATTGGAAAGATAGCTTCCTCCATCGCCCCAAGGATTGGGTTTAGCCCATCATTGTGTAAACTTTCTCAAAGTATTGATTCATGCTCAAAAATTGTTTACAAAGATGAAATGGAGAGAAAATGATTAAAACCGGGTGTTTGCAACGTTTATAAATGTTGCAAAACACTGTTACAAAGAACGATAATAGATATGCGTCACAAGCTCTGCAGTATTATGACCCTCAAGGTTCTGTCGTTGACACTGTTGAAGAACGACGGTCTTTGGCCGTCTGTTCTTCGTGTTCTTGGTGTAACAGCAGCAGAAAACAATTCTGCAACTCGATCAATCTTCACTCTGTTGTGCTCCAAACTCTCCCAAACTCTCCGTCCCTCTTGTACGCATCCCCTACTCCTCTTTTATACCCAACAGGACCAAGGAATCACACGCAATAACTCAAAATAACCTGTCATCACTCGGCAGTAAAGAAAATATATTTTCTTACCTTTTGTTTCCCGTACGTATTCAGCAGCGGTAAAAATCGTGCTTACTCACTCCAAACACAACACTAATCCGTAAAGACTCCTCCCAACACATGCCACCACCGAGAAACACGGGAAGGAGTAAAACAATCCCGTGAAACTCTCATGCCTCTGATTTCTCCTCGCGAGTTATCTAGCCAATTTTAGTCGAGCCAAAGACCCAAACTAAGCCTGTTAGGCCCAATCAAGTCTTCACAGAGAGTTTCAAATGATTGAATCTCTTCCCGAAACACCCAAAAATCCAATTCCAAATCTGCCATAGCCTGTGAGTTTATTCCCGCCAAAACTGGATTTTTGAAATGGTAGGGATGGTGTCCCCCTATCCTGTTCTGGGGTGCGAATAGCAGGTGGCTCCTTGGGGGTGCCCTTATCCAAAATGAGGGTGCCTTTATCACTTTTCTCTCGGGGGTCCAAATAACACTTTTTGAGCAACTTTTTCCACACAAGTGTATTTCTCCAAAAACACCTACACACATAAAAACACCAAAATTAGTACAAAAATCGAGACTAACAATAGAGACAATGAGGACAATTCAGACACAAAAATGTATCTATCAAGTTGCCATGCGTCAGGTGGCGAACTTGTGTGGTCGAGATCTGCATCTCAAAGAGAAGGGTAGTCGTTGATTATTGCAACCCTTCGTTTTAGCAGCCAGCTTTGATCATGGCTTTGTCATAGAGTAGGCGCGGCCAAATTAGGGTTTAGGTGCAAACCGTGTGTTTTGGCTTTGAGCCGCAAGTTGCCATGCGTCAGGTGGCGAACTTGTGTGGTCGAGATCTGCATCCCAAAGAGAAGGGTATCCGTTGATTATTGCAACCCTTTGTTTTAGCAGCCAGCGTTGAGTCATGGCCTTGTCAAAGAGTAGGCGCAGCCAAATTAGGGTTTAGGTGTAAACCGTGTGTTTTGGCTTTGGGCCGCAAGTTGCCATGCGTCAGGTGGCGAACTTGTGTGGTCGAGATCTGCATCTCAAAGAGAAGGGTAGCCGTTGATTATTGCAACCCTTCATTTTAGCGACCAGGCGTTGAGCATGGCTTTGTCATAGAGTAGGCGCGGCCAAATTAGGGTTTAGGTGCAAACCGTGTGTTTTGTCTTTGGGCCGTAAGTTGCCATGCGTCAGGTGGAGAACTTGTGTGGTCGAGATCTGCATTTCAAAGAGAAGGGTATCCGTTGATTATTGCAACCCTTCGTTTTAGCAACCAGCGTTGAGTCATGGCCTTGTCAAAGAGTAGGCGCGGCCAAATTAGGGTTTGGGTGCAAACCGTGTGTTTTGGCTTTGGGCCGCAAGTTGCCATGCGTCAGGTGGCGAACTTGTGTGGTCGAGATCTGCATCTCAAAGAGAAGGGTAGCCGTTGATTATTGCAGCCCTTCATTTGTAGTAGCCAGCGTTGAGTCATGGCCTTGTCAAAGAGTAGGCGCAGCCAAATTAGGGTTTAGGTGCAAACCGTGTGTTTTGGATTTGGGCCGAAGGTTGCTATGCATCAGCTGGTAACTTTGGACGGCTAAGATCTGCATCTTATATGGAAGGGTGGTCGTTGATCGTTGCAACCCTTCGTTTTTGCAGCCAATGACGTGAAGTAGAGGCGGGCATGGTATAAGCGCGGCCAAAACTAGGGTTTGGTGCAAACCGTGGTGTTTGGACTTGGGCCGCAAGTTGTCGTGCGTTAGGTGGCGAACTTGGATGGTCGAGATCCGTATATCGAAGAGAAGGTTAGCCGTTGATTATTGCAACCTTTCATTTTGGCGTGGAGAAGTAGTCTGGCATGGTTTGCCATTGGCATGGATGGCATGCCTTGGCGCAGTAGACGTGGCTGGCATGGTTTGCCATTGGCACGGTGGTCCGACCGGGCATGGTTGGCATGCCTTGGCGCAGTAGACGTGGCTGGCATGGTTTTCCATTGGCACGGTGGTGCGGCTGGCATGGTTGGCATGCCTTAGCGCAGACGTGGTCGGCAAGGTTTGCCATTGGCACGGTGGTGTGGTCTGGCATGGTTGGCATGCCTTGGCGCAAAGACGTGGTGGCATGGTTTGCCATTGGCACGGTGTTGCGGCTGGCATGGTTGGCATGCCTTGACGCAGAGACGTGGCTGGCATGGTTTTGCATTGGCATGGTGGTGCGGCTGGTGTGGTTAGCATGCCTTGGCGCAGAGACGTGGCTGGCATGGTTTGTTATTGGCACGGTGGTGCGGCTGGCATGGTTGGCATGCCTGGCGCGCAGACGTGGTCGGGCATGGTTTGCCATTGGCACGGTGGTACTGGCGGGCATGGTTGGCATGCCTTGGCGCAGACGTGGCTGACATGTTTTCGATTGGCACGGTGGTGCTACCGGGCGTGGTTGGCATGCCTTCGTGCGCAGACGCGGGTGGCCTGGTTTGCCATTGGCACGATGGTGCGGCTGGCATGGTTGGCATGCCTTGGCACAAAGACGTGGCTGGCATGGTTTTCCATTGGCACGATGGTGCTACCGGGCATGGTTGGCATGCCTTGAAACAGAGACGTGGCTGGCATGGTTTGCCATTGGCACGGTGGTGCGGCTGGCATGGTTGGCATGCCTTGGCGCAGAGACGTGGCTGGCATGGTTTGCCATTGGCATGGTGGTGCGGCTGACATGGTTGGCATGCCTTGGCGCAGAGACGTGGCTGACATGGTTTTCCATTGACACGGTGGGAGAATTAGGGTTAGGTGTATACAGAGGTGATGTCAGTTAATACTAAGGGTTCTGTCGTGGAACATGTATAAAAAAAAGGTGCCTTGGTAATTCTTACGTAAATACGCTGATTGTTTCAATAAATGCGCTATTGGTCATAGTGACGTCATGCCAGATGTACGGTTTTACGATTTTATCCCTAAGCTAAAAACCACCATCAACACACAGACACCAGGAGTTTTGTTAACGAGGAAACCACAAATGCAGAAAAACCCCGGGACCTAGTCCAGATTTGAACACCACACTGTATTAAGCCGCTACAGATACTAGCCTACTACCAATGAACTTCAGAATGGACTGTAGTTGAACCCTAATCAATCTCACATCGCTTCAAGGTACAAGGTTGCGCTCCCTACGTCTCGATCCCAGCAGGATACTACGCACTTGATTCCCTTAGCCGATCTCACCCACAACCAAGAGTTGCTACGACCCAAAGTCAAAGACTTGATAAAAAAATCTGTCTCACACAGAAAAGTCTATTGGAATAGATAAATCTGTCTCCCACAGAAATACCTACGAGTTTTTTCCATCTTTTGATAAATCAAGGTGAACAAGAACCAATTGATATACCTGACTTATATTCCAGAAGAACAGCCTAGAAATATCAATCACCTCACAATAATGTTAATCGTATGGTAGCGAAACAAGATATTATGGAATCATAAACGATGAGACGAAGATGTTTGTGACTACTTTTTATCTTGCCTATCGGATATTAAATCTCGAGCCAATCTTAAAGAAGATAGAAGATACGCAACTACAGAGAAAATAGTTGGGTCTGGCTTCAAAATCCCAATGAAGTCTTTAAGTCGTTAACCTACAGGGTCTCGTGAAAAACCTAAGGTTTAAGGAAAATCGACTCTAGCTTGTACAACTAGTATCACACAGAAGGTGTGGGGATTAGGTTTCCCAGTTGCTAGAGTTCTCCTTTATATAGTTTTCAAGTCAGGGTTTGCAATTTAAGTTACCTTGGTACCAAAGCATTCAATATTCACCGTTAGATGAAAACCTGATTAGTCTCAAGCTAATATCTTTCAACCGTTAGATCGAACTTAGCTTGTTATACACAAACGAAATGTACCTTCATTTAGGTTTATGTAACCGTACCTAAACGTGTACACCATGTTGGCTCAACCGTAGTTAACCGAGGTTAGCTATATGAACACTCTCATGTCAACCTTATTCATCTTAACCATAACTAGTTCAAATGACTCAAATGAAACTAGTCAAAGAGTTGTTCAATTGCTATATTCTCATAGAAGTATACAAGAACACAATTGAAGCAAAATTGGTTTGATTCACTCGAATCAATTCATGAACATTATAGCAAAGAATGCATTCCTTAATATATAAATGCATTAGTTCATGAACAAACCAATTTTAGAACTTTAACCACTCAAGTATGCAAATGGGTATGCATACTTAAGTAGTCGGACCAAGATTGGTTTTTGCCAGTATGCGAACGGGTACGCACACCTCCAATCCCAGCAGAATTTTCCGGACCTGAACCTTACGCAAGTATGCATACGGGTGCGTGTACTTAGGTACTTGGATTTCACAAACCAACATGTACGCATACGGGTATGCACAATATGGTTTCCGTACATGGATTATATATATGCAAAGTGCATAACATGTTCATAATCCAATATTGGTTAATTTGTTCTAAACTCTATTTAAATCGTTGAAACTTTCTTAGAGGATGACAATAGCCGTTTTCACACACTATTATCATCAAAACAATTTTCAAGATATTGAAATAGCCATAACGAAACATTCCAAGTCTACAACAAATGATTGTATCACACAAACCATGTAAGATGTTACTCGGCGATTTTCACATGATCATCTTTTGACTTTCGTCAAGAATATAAGATGAACTTGGTTGAAGCGAAAGCTTTACCAACACATATTTTGAGAAATATGTAAGTGAGTTAATCTCAGCTCGAAATCTCAAATGTGTATATTCGACAACTATATAGTAATACGACTTTTGTCTCAATATATGAGATAGAGTAGAAATAGACTTTCCAAGTGATAGATGAGTTTTAGTCTCCACATACCTTTTGTTGATGAAGTTCCACAAGCTATCCTTAGTAGTTCTTTGTCTTCAATCGATGAACGCCGTGAAGTCTAATTCTCAACTACACAATCTATTCCAGTCCGAGACATAACTATAAGTAGACTAGAAATCAAGACTTATAGTTTTGATCACTAACATTGACAAACAAGCTTGAGATAGCAACGCTTGCGAGTTCGACCAAGCAGTGCTCTAACAGTGAGGCACATCCAAGATGAGAATTGTGAATGAGTCGTGCTGACAGTTAAAGAGTAAATTGAATAGTGGATGGTCAATCAACCGAGTCTTCCATGCAGATTGAAAGTAGTTTTTGCATTTTCTCCTACTTCCCCATTCTTCCACTTCCTTCAACTGTCACCACTTATAGGAGATCGATATGCTGCAAATATAAATTTGTTTTTCAACCTATGATTTGATAACTTAACAATGACATTCGAGTAAGACTCATCACTATCAATTATCAAATGTTTACAGATAATTCCTCTTGTCTACACATAGAATTCATCTTCAAAGCAGTTCAACACATCACATCATCAAATGATCAATCTCCATTGATCTCCACACATTCTCAGCTTCCTTCCTCCCTCCCCACAGATCGACCCTTCTCCTCCTCTTGTGACCGAATTGAACCTGGAACGACCATTTTCTTGGTTTAGGCCAGGGTCTTACACATTAGTCCCTCAAACTTAAAGTACTCTCGTACAGAAAACTAGCAGGTCATTTTTACCCACAAACAACATGATCGATCCTAAGTCAGGAATCAAGTTTGTTATTGTGCAGGCATAGAAGACTATTGAAATTTTGAAGACAATAAGATTTTTCTTATTGGTTTCGTATCTTTGTGATTTGCTTTGTGCACAAACTTGATCGACTGGGATCCGACTAGATCTAGTTATCTTTTGATAGACTTGTTATTGCTAGTCGTATTTAGATCGACAAGCTATCATTTCGTAGTACTCTTCAGTATATGAATCTGATAGTTCTGTTTGACTCGATCTGGTTAACTTGTTTAATCCAGATCTTGGAATATCTAAACCCTACAAAAGAGTTTAATTTATTTTAAACAAAAAAGCCTTTGTTACACTCAACACAATCATCTCTGATTGATTTTCTAAGATGGGAGAGTAGTTACCAAAGAGATTAGTCATTTGATGTTTGGAAGACGATCGAAAGGGTTGAGTGTTTAAAGTCTTCAGAAAGGCTGAAGCAACTTAAGATAGTGGAATCTATCTTAGGATTCACGTGCTTTGGTCAGATTGGTTGTAGGCGTAGGGATACTGAGGAAACTAGGTAACTAGGGGTAATATACTTGGTCTCAACTAAGCGAAGTTGGTAATGTCTTTGTATAACGGATTAATTATGAGAGTATTCAAACTGGACTAGAACCCGCTGTTTTTCCGTATTTGCGGTTTTCTCGTTAACAAAATCTTGTTGTGTCTTTAGTTTTACTTTCCGTAATTATAATATTATTTGATAGGGTGTAGAATACATCCTATTTACTATCTATTGTTTATGCTTTCTTTGATATTTTTCTTGTAAATTATGTATTTTACGCTTGTTTTGAGTTTTATAGCTACTATGGAGTCGCACGAACGAAAAGAAGAAGAAATCACCCGGTTTGAGCAAAAGGGAGAAATTTATCATTTTATAGGCAGACACTAAAAGGAGTTGAGCCAAGGTTAAGGGGCAACTTTCTTTTGGAGAAGCACTAAAGACACGCCCAGCTGAAGTTAAGGGGTTGTCATTCAGGTACCCCTTATCATTTATCAGAGGGTGTAATTATCCCTGGGTGTAACCATCCAACCCAAACCACACAACCCTAAATCGAGAAGGTTATCTTCTCTTAACCATTTACTCTGAAATTGAGAAAATGGAGATTCAGAGAAAGCAGCAGCAGCTGCTGTTACTTCCGAGATATTAAGAGAGAACCTGAAATTGAGAAAGATAAATCGGAGATGGCCATGAACTGAAGAAGATGAAGCAGAGATAGAGACACTTAGATGGGTTATTTCATTGTTCGAATCACAGAGAAGAAATTAATTGAAGCTCAGGGAGATGGGTCTGTGATTAAATTGGGTTGAAGATTAAGATGGGTTCACTGGAAATAGCCGAGATTGAGGGTTTGTTGTAAATTGATCAAGAGAAGAAGATGTTGCTGGTAATGGATCGAGAAGATTTCAGACGGAATTCCCTTGAGTGGGTTGATGTTGTAATTCCAGAGAATATGTTGAGAGATGGGTTCGATGTAATCTGAGATTGAATGGGTTTGAGCAAGATATAAGAAAGGGGATATGGTGGATGTGATGATGAATGGGTTCGAATCAGAGATGGGTTCCTGTTGACGGCTATGAAGACCTTTTGCTGTTGATTTAGGAGATGAGAAGTAACGAGTTCGATCTGAGATTGAAGCAACATGGAGAAGATGGTGGTTACCGTAAATGGTTTATGGATGTGAATGATAGCAACAAAAGCAGATGGAGATGTTGCTTTGTGATCGCTGTCGTAAGCGTCAAAAATATAATTACACTTTCTTACTACTCAAAATATAAATATAGCAAGGGCAAGAAAGGATCGATCCCACAGAGAGGTCTAGGTTGTCAAATTGTTATGGTTTCCTATATAAAACACCGAGGGTTTGCTGATTTTTATATACTAAAATAAAATAAAAGCAAAACAAATAAAAGTAAACACGCAAATCAAGGATGTGAAAGTATTGGATAAAGGTTTCATCTTCAATTGTAAACAAGTTTATGAATATATGAATAGAATTCGTATTTAATCTCGCTATCATCAAAAGCCATAGAATACCTTATTGCAAGAATACTCCTTAAATTTCCAAAGTTCATCAACACACACATTAGAGCTGCGTATGTGAATTCTACCTAAAGAATAACCTAACGCCTTGCGCTAATCAAGTTCAATTCCTAGGAGCATTAAGTTTCAGAAATAGGCTAATCAATGCAATTGTAATACATTGCGCAAACAATTCGAACAAAGGTCAATTTCTACATATGATTACGAGGATGTATCACTACAACCTAAAATCATATCATGCTACTCGTATTCAAGGTTATCGCTTGATGAAAACCCTAAAATAGCTATAGATATGGATGTGAGTTCAATCAATTCTAGACTTAACTAAACAAACATTCAATCATATTGCAATACATTAATCATGCAATTATTATAACCCGTAGAAAGTGAACAATGATTTTGAGAGAAAACTAATTCATAAAAATAATAACTTGGTTGCAAAATCCAACTACATCTTCAACCAATAATAAAACATAGTTACTCATGGCATAGAAGTTCATAACAAGAAGAAAGAGAAAATACTTCATGTTTCTAAACCCTAGAACAAAAGTAGTAGAGATAATAATATCCAAAAAGATAGATGTTTTAAGAAAAGTCTTCTCTTTTATAGCTCCACTCCTTCCAAAATTAGGTTTTGTCTTCAAAGTCCATTAGTTGGAAATTCACCCGGCCCACAAGTGAGAAACCCATGTAGAAAATATGACCCAAAAACGGTCGCCGGAAGTCTCCATTGTGGCCGGAACTTGGCTTTAAAAGTCGCCGAAAACATCCCACGTGGATCGGCAAAGTCCGCCCGGTCACCGGCCAACGGGTCGGACGGTCGAGTCAACTCGGATCAAGGCACCGAGTCAAAACGGTCAAGTCGAGGTGAGAGTGGTCGGCCAAGATCGAGTCACCAGTGGCCGATGAGCCTAACGGATCGACTTCGCAAAGCCGTTTCTTGCACAGCTATTGCAACCTTGCACAGGCCAGATGCTGTGATGCACAATGATTGTGCTTCAGCCATGATGGCTGCCTAAAAACCTGTAATGCACCATCTTCATTCACCCCTTTCTACTCCACAAGCATCATTCCCTGCCAAATGCAGCACTAGAACCAATTCCTAGGGAAATGTACCAAATTCAGCCTTCACATACATCTCCTTCTCGTCTCAATTCTACCAGAACTACCACCTGCAACTCTTCTCCTTTGCCTTTGTGAACTGCAGCTACACTCCAGTCACCATCACAAACACCTCAATTACCCATTAGCTCCATAATCATTGCCATACCAGATCACCATCTCTTCAATATCATCCCTTCACTTGAATTGAGACTCAACTCAGTTCCGTCAGGTTTCGATACTCGTTGCGGCATCAATCCACCTGACAAATCATTCTCTGCATCTCAGCTTCAGCCACATCCCTGCTGGCTTATAACACCTTCAGCTGTAACTCTTACTTCACATTCATTACAGCCTTCATTAGTTCAGCTGCAATGCCAGACCACCTCTTCCTGGCTCATTCATTCTCGCCATTCTCCATTTGTTGTCCTGCAGCACTTCATATCAGCTCCCATCAGACTAACTCAGTCCCTCTGAGCATTGCCCTCATGCCATGCTACTGCCATTGTAAAGTAGCAGCACAATCATCTCCTGTGTTGTAGCTCTGCATTGCAACTTGCAGCTCCAACTCCAGCTGCTACTCCAGCTCCACAGGCAATCACAGCACCTGCACCTGAACCTTCAGCTCCATCTGCTCTTGCTGCCTGCAACTCAAATCCCAGCTGCTCCATTGCAGCCATTCATAAACACTCACAACCTCCATTTCTAGCTGCACTTCTCGAGCCCCATTGCTTGCAAAACATCAGGCCACCACTAACACCATCATAGCTGCCTCATTACCAATTCCTGGCTAACATAGCAAGCATCACCAGAACTGCATCTTAACCAGCCTAAAATCAGCACACCACCGCACCATTGAGACTGCAACCATTCATAACCTGTAATATCAGCTCAAATACCATCATGAGCTCAACCCCATTCACAGCTCCCAATTCCAGCTTGCACATCACTCCATTTCAGCTTTAACCGCAGCCTCAGGTTCAAGCCAACAACACCATTATCTCCCTGGACTGCACCTGACCTGCAGTTGATATCACCATAAGCTTAAGATAATCCTTCCATCTACATCTCGGCTCGAATTAAACAGCAACATTGTTCCTTCCCTCGAATCCCTGCTACCAGCCTGACTCAGACAACCAACATCATAGCATCACCGATTCTTCTCGATAGAAATACACCAACACAGATTTAACCCAAAACCCATCTTCACTGATTTCAAATTCATCCACAATAAAACCCCAATTTCAGTGACTCAATTAACTGACCCCATCTTCAGTTCTTCAATTTCGACACCCCTTGGAAATCCTCACAGATTAACTTGAATACCCATCAATCTGAGTCTTCACAGCTCAAAATCTTCCATCGATCCATCTTAGTCACACAGCCACAAACCCTAGCTTCAGATTAATCAACAGCAGTATCTCCTTTCTTATCTTCATTTCTCGGCTTGGATTCTGCCCAAATTTCTAGCCTAATTTCTTTCTCTCAGAACCCTAAGTAATCCATTCCAACTTCAATTTCTTCTCGACTGATCCATGGCTTCATCATATGTTTGCCAAGAGCAAGATGTTCTTGGTCAAATTCCGTTCAATTTGTGGAAAATCACCATCCGATTCATCACCAACACGTAAAACCCCAACTCATTTTTCTTCTTCTCCCCTGAATTTCTCCAACTCTCGAGCAACAGCAGCCATGACTCTCTATTCTTAATTTCAGAGATGTAATGAAATGAAGAACAAGAGACGAGTTCTCAATTTAGGGTTAAAGGTGATAATGACACCCGATCACCCCTGATAAGGGCTGCTCAACGTACCCCTTAACCTCTCGCTAGTCTTTGTTTAGTGCTCTTCCCAAATAGAGTCGCCCTTAACGCTGGTTCGGCCCCGATAATATTTGCCTCGAAAAGACACCGCCCTTTCCGCTCCAAATGAGTAGTTTCTCCTTCTTTTCCTCCATGCGACTCCAAAGCACCTAAAAACTCAAATTCACACATAAGATACATAATTCACACGAAAAATAGCAAAGAAAGCATAAATACTAAATAGTAAATACGGTGTATTCTACACCTATCATTTGTCACTCAAGAATGATGGTTGAAGTGATAAATAGAAGTGGGTTGTCTCAGAATTGCAGTTGTGGGTTTTGACAATAAGGTTTTCCTGTGAATTGAAGGGATGAGCTACTGTTATTGGCTAAGAAGGAATAAGCTGCAAATGGGAATGGCATGAAGCTAAACTGCAGGATGTGTATGGCATTGCAGGGAAGATGCAGATGGTAAAAGGAAGAAGAATTTGATGCTGATGATAGTATGAGAGTGACGAGCTGTTGCTAATGGAAGAGTTGGTGGTGGTAAGCAGAACAGTGAGGATTTTCATGGGTAGATGCTTGTTTGAAGTTGCCAAATAAGAGTGATGCTGCTATGGTTTCAGAATAAGGTTGTGACTTGAATGGGTGAAGCTCTGTTACAGGGAATGAATGTTTGAAATTGCTTAGATGTATGCTAGGTTTCTTAACAGGAATGGAGCTAAAGAGAGGCCTGAATTCGGCCGGGAATGTCTTGTAAATAGCCGAAATTCGGTCGGTTTTCCCTTACGGCGAGTTAACTCAGTAAACCTGATGAGTCGACTCAGCGATCCATATAATCCGGCAACTCAGACCAGTCAGCCGATCAAGACACTAACTCAAGCTAACTGGGTGTGCCTGACTCCTCCCTTTGACCCAGATGACTAACGTTTGACCGTATTGACTGTTACTTATAACGGCATCTGAACAGAATATTCCGTCAACAGTGAAGAAAACTCCAATGACCGCGGTGGCTTTTTGCCGGATTAGGTGTACCAGTGAATTCTCCGGCGACCCAATTTGTGCAGAATTTTGTGAAGAGTATTCTAGACTCATGGATATGAAGACTTGGGTTTGGAATTGGATGGAGAATTTGGCTCAAATTTGGAAAGAGAAGATGGAAGATTTGAGAAAGACTTGAACTTGGAAATTGAATTATTATGGGATTCTATTCCTTGGAAGATTTGGAGAACATTGAAGCCTATAAATAGAGAAGTTCTCTACACACTTTCACACACCTTTTTACAAACACAACACTTGTGTTTTTGCTTGCTTTTCAAAATTCTTCTTTTAATTATTTGTGTGAACTTCAAAAATTCTCCTTTTAATTATTTGTGTGAATTTCAAAAACATGAGTAACTAATTTTCTTATTGATTGAGGATGAATTCCTAGTTCTTAATATATGATTTGAGTTTTGTTTTCAATTCTATCTTGAAGTTTTTCACATGATTGTCGTTTGTTTTTACTAATAGGAATGTTTATACATTCATGGTTTATTGATAGATTGTTTAGAGTGCACACTAAATTGATTTGTTAATTTGATCTAAAGCTAGTGAAAGTTAGGACATAAGTAATCGTTTCTTGACTCTTTACATAAGTAGCAAACACGAGACCTTGCGGAGGGATTCCGTGGAGCAATTGTGTGTGAAAACAACGTTAGCAAGTAGACCTTGATCTAAGAGTCTAACTACTAATATCAACCTAATAAGTTCATAAATCTTAAATGCGTTTATTTAAATTACATCTTGAGTGATCTACTACTAGGTGGTTTGGTAAATAGAATGTAGTCGAGAACTTAGGTGATACAAGGGATTTAGGGTTTAGCACCGATCTAGCCGCTTTACCTACGGTTGGTGATAATCTGTGACTAATAACATGTGGATGAAAAACATAACTTGAATCATTATTTTGCAACGAAGAAGGATTCCTTGATCTTGTCTCTCTTATTGATTTCAACTTTAAGTTTGAATTGCTTTGTTTATTTTCTTTTGCTTTATACATCCCCCTTTTTGTGACAATTTTACAACTAGAAATCTCTTGCTCCTCGTGGGAACGAACTTAACTACCACCATATTACTTGTCAATTGAGTGGAAAAATATTGATTAATTTGTTGTGGTTACGACACGCATCATTATTTTATTTATAATTAAAAGTACACACTGTATGTTAATCCTTATAGTTAAGGTTCAATTTCGAACTAGTAACTATATACCAAGTGTATACCTTGTGGTTGTTATCTTCTTGATAGTCTTTGTGTATATTAAATCACGCAAGGTATAGGACTTATAAGTTGATATCAAAAAGATTATGGTGTACTTGGATTTTTTTAAGAGAAGATAATGAAAATGATTTTTATATTTTTTAAAGAAACATTTTAAGCCAAATAAAATTAGTTTTCTCTATCGATCCCAGAATGAGATATCGTTATTATGGTAGATAAACCGTTTCAAATACCAATAAAATGAGGAATTGCTGCACTCTTGAGGGATACTTCGCATATTTTGATTTTTGCTCGTGGTAATAATCTCTAATATTGAAATTGTTCCACCTATAGCTGAAATACGTTAGGACACAAAAGATCAAAGGGTGCGCACCCGGCTAGTTAGTCTATATCATTAGTTCTTTTAGAGACTATATTAGTCATGATGTAATTTTCTTTAGATAAAGAATGTGTCAATAATTTCCTTCTAAATCATTATCGCGTTGGCCCTTAAGGTCGCAGAATAATTTGAGATTTATTTGCATATTTTATATATGTTTTTTTGGCTGTACCCAATAAAAGCATGGTTGATATGCAATTTGTATGTCGAGTAGACTATAAATTTTAGGAAAGTTTTTTTTCATGGCTCTTGACGTCAGAATCTACTGTTCAAACTGGCGTTGTTAAAAATCATAATTATTATAGGTATATGTCCTCGAATTAATTGGATAATACTTTACAAAACTTGTTTTCGTATATGAGATGAAAATATTTCCGCAATAATCAGGGGACGATTATAAACTGCCAGAAGTTTGTGTTAATTAACTTAAAAATTATATAAGTTTCTCCCCCATCATGATCAAATCGGAAAAATGGCATTAAATATGCGTGAAAATATCTCATTTAGCTTTTCCGTAAGCTTATGCCACTTGAAAAGGCAAATCCAATCACATCTAGGAAGCATGTGTAGCATCTACATGCGATAGATAGTGCTTTGATAGAGTCTATCATAATACAATTCACACTCTCAAAATTAATATCTCCTCGTTTGCAAATAAGGAGATTATAACATCCGCGGGAGCTGGTACCAGTAAATTTTGGATTTTTTAAAATATGCATACACTAGAGAATTGTGTGAGATCATTGTAGATTATTATTTGTTGATCGAATATTCATTTGCAATAAACTGAATAATAATTGATAGTGGTTTTGAACACATTTGCAGAGAAATATCGACAAATGTGATTGGTAGGCACAAAATCCAAATTATGTTGGATTAAAATCTCTTGAACAATTCAATATTTGGATCCAACACTTAACACCTTATACGTGCAAGTATGAATTCTGAAAATTACAGGTTGGTATAGTCTTCATGCGTTATATGAGAAATATGATCGCTGTAAAAACGATTTGAGGGTTTCATATTTTTTTTTTATGAAACCATAGGATTGGTTCAATAATACTTTGTTCACCCTATATGATGCATTTGGCGCGAAGTCCTTTAAGGAGTCATATTGTATTCACACAAGAAATATGGTCGGAGAACATACTTGAATTCATAGCCCTTTTGTTGATGGTGGATTTTTGGCAAATGGCAAAATAGTCATTTTGGTTGAATTTTCAGACTAGGGGCAAAAATAGTAATGTTATATACCAAATAATGTGATCATTGCACATGAACTAATTCATTTTATTGGAACCAAAAATATCAATCAAGCTCTATTGGTATGAAGTTAGATATGTCGAAAGCTTTCGACATGGTAGAATGGTCTTTTCTGCTTTCCATCCTTCGTCAATTAGGTTTTCATTCTGATGGGATAGCTATGATAGAACAATGTATTCTAACTATTAATTACTACCTTCTTATCAATGGTATCCCAAGTAATGCTTTTACACCTACTTGTTTCTTTTCATAATGGAATCTTTAAACAACTCAAGTTAATGCATTACTTAGCACTATGGGTATGTATCAGATGTAGTTGTTCGAACTGCCTGACTGTACTATTCAGCAAATGGATAAGATATAAAGGCAGTATTGGTACAATAATTACAGGAAAAAAAGATCTTATTCTTTTATCAATTGGGACAAAGTCAGGTTACCTGAAAGGCTTGGTGGCTTAGGCCTTGAAAATTTGAGCAATTAAAATTTGGCTTTTTTAGCAAAATGAGCTTGGCAGCTTATTCACAATCAAGATAAATCTGGGAAAAAATCTTAAAGGGTAAATACTTTCCACATAATGATCTTCAATTTTTCCCTCCACCAGATTCTACTAACTCTACTTGGATTTGGCAGAGTATTTGTCTTGGTCTTCAGATAATTATAAAATATGCTAAATGGAAAATTGGAAATAGCTATATTATTAATATCTGGACCTTTAATTGGATTCCATTTATGTCAATTGCAATTCAAGAATGAGGTGATTTGAATCTGAGTAAATATCATTGGGTATCTCAGTTGATTGATTCTGATTCAGTGCAGTGGAATTTCCCTCTTTTGCGTCAACTATTTACTATTGATCATGTGAATTCCATCCTTACTATTCACATTTGTTAGATCAACAAGATATTCTTATCTGGCCGTACACTTACAACTTCTTCGGCTTATAAAATGCTTTGTAAAATGGATAATAACAACACTGGTTCAATACATATATCGCCTCAGTTCTGGATGAAATTTTGGAAACTCAAAATGCCTCATAAATATCAACTTTTTCTTTGGAAAGCTATTCATAATGCTCTCCCAGGTAGTGATAGATTGTTTGTACATATGAATGGATCTAACTAGATTTGTGTTCTCTGTCATTCGAATCAAGTTGAAGATATTGATCATTTGTTTATTCTTTGCCCGTTTTCTCAAGCTATCTGGAGAAAGTTTTTTCCACGTCATTATTCTTCCATAATAATGCAGTTTTCAACAGTTTTCTCTTGGGTTTAGAGTTGGCAGCATTCAAATTCTATTATCAACATCAAGAGTACAGTCACAAGTATCCACATTATAGTTTGCATAATGCATTTCATTTGGAAACATAAATGTCGAACTATTTTTGACAATATTAAACCTAATCCTTATTTAGTAAGTTGTCAAGTTAGTTTCTATACGAATCTTCATCATTTTAGACACTGCATTTGATATTGTTCTTTATTTTATTAGGGTTAGATCTTCAGAACATAGTGTTTGGCATCCTCCTCCTCTGACTGTGTTGAAAATCAATATTTATGCTTCTTTCAATCCTCATGTTTTACTGGATGGTATTGGTATAATAGTAAGAAATGATGCAGGAAAATATGTCGTGGGAAAAGGAACGGTAAAAAGAGCTATTGATGTCCATCAAGCAGAAAGTTGGGCTCTTTTAGAAGCAATGGAAAAGGCAAAAGCTAACGGCTGGACAAAGGTTATCTTTGAAACTCATAATGTCAATATTAGTTCTTATATGCAGCAACATTCAAGTCTTCCTCCCGGTCAAAGCGTCCCTCTATTTAAAAAATGTGTAAATATTTGTAACATCAGTGAACTGTGATGTTGTGGTTTTGTTTATAGAACATCAGAGTTGATGAAATCAGCTCGAAAACATTTTCTTTGTGATGTTGTGGTTTTGTTTATAGAATTTGTAATAAGACAGTTGATGCTTTAGCAAAAGCTGCTCGAAAAAATTTTCTTTGTGGGGAATGGTGGTCTGTTCCACTTGATTTATTAGTTCCTTACTTAGATCATGACGTAAGAAATGTTTCTACTGACCACCACCACCGACCACCACCACCACCGACCACCACCACCACCGACCACCACCACCACCACCGCCACCATGTATAATATCGCCGCCGCCAACCACCACCACCATGTGGAGTCAACTTCTTTGAAGTTGTGTCCATATCGGAGGCAACTAGCTCAAGTTGTTGTTTTGTGGAGGCAACTAGCACAAGTTGTCTCCAAAAAAATAAAAATTATACACAAATAAGTGAAAAAAAGAAGAATCTCTCATCTTTTTAAGCATTCATCTACTCCGACTTTAAAGCATGAGCATTCACAAATACTCTAAGATATATATATATATATATATATAACATAATTTTATTTAATAAATGGACCCAAAAAACATAAATGATTGCCTCCGAATCGAATCAACTAGCTCAAGTTGCCTCCATATGGAATCAACTAGCTCAAGTTGCCTCCAAAGTGCAAAGTGCAACTAGCACAAGTTGTCTCCAAATATTAGAAGCAACTTGGTCAAGTTTTCTTGATAGGGAAAGTAACTAGCCCAAGTTTTCTTGGTCAAGTCAGTGGACCTCAATGATACATAAAGAATGCTACACAGAATTGACACAATCATTCATGGTCACATACATAGATGCAAAAAGATTAATGATAAGATCTATTAGTTCCTTACTTGATCATGATGTAAGCAATGTTTCTATGTAATATAAGATCATTGAATTAACGATTTGTAAATTACGTATAAACAAATTATTGCTTCGGATTTGTTTTGTTAACTTTAGAAAAAAAAAAAGTCTAAATAAAAACATAGAGCAACAAGATATCATGTGATGGATGTTATAGCTAGCAATTGATAAACAATAATGAAAACTTAATTCACCTTGTTAGCGCATAGTTTCTTTCTCTGCTCAATTGGAAGGGGAAGCGAGAGAGGGAGACAGGTGGCCCAAGTTGTTTCTTTCCATCACCAACTCATGTTTTGAATCCCCACCCTCTTCACTATTACCATTAAGGGTCCGGTTCTATCTACCTGGTTTATTTCCATGTTGCACAACAACAATCTGGAATCGACAGCGAATTCTCGATCTGAAACTAAAAAACAAAAAAATCATAAATTTAAATTGTTTATTATCGTAAATTTAGTTTAAAATGATCAATACCGTAAATCAAAAAAAATGTCCAGATTAAAAGAACTGGATGGGATTATGCGAATCAGTTCATAATTTCGGTCCGTCCGATTCTCAGTCGACAGATGTGAGCAAATCTCAAGGCATTCTGCCAATTTTATTTGGTGCTGTAACGATACAGCAGTTAAGAAGCGTCGGTTTGTAGAAAACTACTGTTGCGGAGTTGGGACTTGAAAGTGAGAACAAGAAAGAGAGGAGGGAATCAAAAAAATTTGGTTCACCTCTTCTTCTCTATTTCTCTTTCATTTGGATTCGTTGCTCTACTTTACAAACTTTTAATTGATTGATTGATTGCCTTGAAATTGAGTTTTAGAATCTTCTTCTTCTTCTCAGTATTTGCAGAAAACAGAACCCTAACTATCATGGTGGATATTGAGTTTTGAAAGATTGAAAAAAAAGAAGGAAGTATGTCTTTGAGAATAAAAAGTGTGGTAGATAAGTTTGTGAAAGAACTACAAGAAGCATTAGATGCAGATATAAAAGATAGAGTTATGAAAGAAAGAGAGATGCAAAGTTATATTGAAGAAAGAGAAAGAGAAGTTGCTGAAAGAGAAGCTGCTTGGAAAGCTGAATTATCTCGTCGTGAGGTTAGTAAACCCCTCGTTTTCTTATCAATTGATTGTGTGTTTTTTTGAATTTTGATCATTTTTATTTTGAGTTCTCTTTTTTTTTTTTTTGTGGTGACTTGAAATTTTAAGTCCATTTTGAGGATTAAGTATTTGATTCCTTTTAGTTATGCTGATTGATCTTCAATGGGGTTATAATTCATGAACCCGAGAACCATTGGAGAGTTGACATCCTAAATGGGCATTTGGATGAGGCTAATTGGCACATTTGTAGGATCTCAGCCATCCTAAGTCACTGACCTATCATTTTTGTTGGACATATTCATTGGGCATGGATTATTAGGATGTTACTAGATGTCAAAGTGAAAAATGAAAAGTAATGATTCCAGAGACATCTAATGTTACGCGGAATGCTTACTGTTTGTAGCTTCAACATTAGAATCTGATGAAAGACTGAGGTTAACAAAAAAACTGACCAGTAAAAATTGAAGAAACAATGTAAGAGAAGTCTTGGGCAGCTGCAAGGGTTGTTGGGGCCCTTCTTCCGTCTCAAGAAGCCTCAAGGAACCGTTGTTTGGATCCTAATTGTAATGAGCCTCCATAATCTTTACTACTCCATCTCCTGTATTTTCTTTCTATGCTTTCTTTTGAACTTTTCGTTTCATGTTGTTTTTAGATTTATTATGGTTATTTGTCAAAAGCAAAAATAATGACTTGAGGTTCTGTAGCGAGACGAAACACAGTTGTTGCTTTGTCAGCAAGGTCATGGTTCTAGGTTGCATGATTGGTATCAAGTGGTTTATCAATTCACAGTCATGATCATTCTATAGAGAATGACAGTTGTATTGCTGGTTAAAACATCCAAATTTTAGCCATTGAATTCTGACACACATCATCATGGGGGCAACTAAAGTTGTATACCATATAGTTGGTTGTACAGTATAATTGTGTATCCATGTTAGATATGTTTCACCAGTGTATTCAGTCATGGCGTTTCTTTTATATCTGTTTTGCTGCTCCGTTTCTGATATCAGCGATATTAGCTTCAGACTTTACCTAACAACTGAATTATGAAAACATATGCCTAGAGACACTCTCTTTCTATTTCTGACCTTAACACACTTTTCTTCTTCTTTTCAACCTTCACACACTCACAAACATAGTAGCTAGGTCTGTCTTACGGGGATATTCCCTGTGTTTGTACTATGGACTAAGCTGTAAAGCTAAGCTGTAGTTAACTTAAGATTCTCTTGAGTTAACTTAAGATTCCCTGTGTTTGAATTGCCACTGGCTCTTGATTGGGCAATTCACATTTTTTTCCTGTGTTGCAATATATGTAAAATTCTTTGTTTTTAGTAGTCTTGTTGCTGCACTACATCTAAATGCTAATGATGTGTGGATTTCTTGGACTTTATTACGTTACAGGCTGAGATTGCCCGACAAGAGGCAAGACTGAAAATGGAAAAGGAAAACCTAGAGAAAGAGAAGAGTGTACTAATGGGCACTGCATCAAATCAAGATAACCAGGATGGGGCTCTAGAAATTACAGTCAGTGGTGAGAAGTACCGCTGCCTCAGGTTCGCTAAGGCAAAGAAATGAGGAGTTGGCTCAAATAACATGCAACGACAGAAGAGTGGAACTTCAAATCTCTCATAGAAGTATTATATTATTAGCTTGTTTAATAACTATAGGATGCTATGGATATTAGGGAAGATAAAAGATTCAAAGAAGTTTAGTTTATAGAGTGTCATTTCATTATTTGTTGGATCTTTAAAATAAAAATGTATGTAGTTTGTTCTGTTACTATTTATAGGCTGGTGGATATGAGAAGACAATTTCGCTACTGTGAGAGGGTTCAACCAGAGAACATATTTTTCCCAGAAAGACACCAAACTTGTGCAGTTAGCAACATGAAAACATCAATTTAGCTACTGTGTACGAGCAACAAACCGTATGGCAACAGATTATACTATCTCTCAATCAATCAAACCCAACAAACCAAACGGGAATTACGCAACATCAACCAACAACCATTTGGGAAGCTATGCACCACCAGATCCCAATACACAGAAGGGACATCTTTGCCTTTACACTGTGGCATTTATGGTTAGCAAGGATTACGGCGGTCTACCGAAATCAACTACTATCTCCGACTCAAATAATTGACGTAAAAATTGACGTAAAACTTAATTTTGTACTTACAGTTTAGTTTCGCCATAATGGCATGGAATCGGTATTGTAAATTTATAAAGTGAAATTGTAAACCAAAAATATGTTAAAACAAAGAGATCATTTTTTTTCTTTTTACTCGATATGAGTTAGACAGTTTGTTTTATTAAATTGAGTCGGAATTGAATCACGTGTCCGGATCTTACTCGATATGAGTTAGACAGTTTGTTTTATTAAATTGAGTCGGAATTGATTCACCACGTGATTCGAGTCTGTTTGAGTTAGGAAATAACATGCCCCAAATTTATGGACCAAACCAACTCATCTATTTTTAAGCCAAATCCAACAAAAGAGAAGAAGAAAAAAAACGGTGTAGTCATGGTTGCAAATGTATGGATGACACGGACATATCCGCAACATGATCGGATTCTTAAATTTTACCGGCCAACTATGGTGCATGATGTTTTTGTTTGATAGCTTCCATGTATACGAGTCTCCCTTGGTCTTGTGTTTTTTCGCATGCCCAACACGTGGAGTGGAGTAGTCAAAAATCTCGATCCGATTTCTAATTCAACTCATTAGCTGCTTGAACTGTTTTTGTAAATGTGAAGCGTGACCTTTTTTTCCAATTAAACACAAAAGATTGGATTTGGTTCAACGATGAAAGGACGACACAGTCCTTCCTTAATTTTTTTCCTCCTTAAAACAGAGGTAAATAATTACAATATCGAGGACATTTTTGTAAATGAAAAAAACCAAATACACGGAATAGAGTCGGAGGTCCTGGGGTCCAATCCCGGCAACTTCCAAAATTTTCATTTTTCCTCCCTTCTTTTTCTTCTTCTTCTTCCTCTCGATTTCTCTGTAATTCCTTCATCACCATAACCAGCAGCACCACCTAAACATCATACACAAACCATTATCAAAACCAACCGCACATCCACAATCAACCGAATTAGTCATAAATCTCTTCCATATATAATCATTCGAACAGATTACCAGATCAAACTTTTTCAAACTCTTCATTAAATTGATAGGAATCGATCAAATTCAATGTCTCATTCAGAAAAAAGAAATCAATTCTCAACCCTCAAAACCCAATTCAAAGAATCAAAGAAAGATAACTCTTCAATTCCAAATGAAACATAGAAGTCCCCATTTAAATTATTGAACCTCTTATTTTAGTCAATTCGAACAAATTTCAGATTCAGAAATCATTTTTTTCTGTAAAAAAATTCTACGATGTATTTACAGAGATTGCGGGTCAATCCCGGTTTGAACACGGGTGTAGAGACGGCCAACCGAATTTAGGTATCGTCCAGATCTGTGAACCCAGTGATGTTCTTTCAGTTCCACCCTAATTGCAGCAGTGTTCTCAAGATTATCATTTCTTCATTTCTTTTCCTCCTCTGTAATCAATCAAACAATGTAAATAAAACAATTCAGGTTACTTGGTTCATATACAAACACATAATCATTGGGAAAAAATATAAATTGGAAATCAAATCAGAAATCTACAGAATTAGAGGAAAAAACAAAAAACAAAAAACAAAATATCAGCCTTCCACCCACTAAGTTTTTCCCTTCTTCTGATAAAAAAAAAATGTTTTTCCCTTCATTTTTTGTTTTACCCTTCATTTTTTGTCCTGTAAAATCAATCAAACAATGTGAAACCATTTAGATTTCAGTGGGTTTCATATATACAAACCGAAATCAATGAGAAAAAATGAAAAATAGATATCTGAAAAATGAGAGGAAAAAGGAATTTTTTTTTTAAAACTAATCAGTTCTTTGATTGTGAAGGATCATACATGTAAACATGAAAACAAGTGAGAATAAAACACCCTTCAAGTTAAAAGAAATCATGTTTATTACCTTCCCAACCTATCATGGCACCGGTTCATGGTTGAGATTAAGAAAAACTTTGCAGCAAAAGTTTTGTACAGAGTACAAATTGTGTTGAGAACAAATTGCATAAAGCATATCAAAGTTTTGCTAAGGGAGAAACAGAGTACATAGATAAAGGGATATGTGTTTTGAGAGTGTCCCTTCGGATAAATTGACAAATAAAATCCGAGCGGATCTGAAAAGAACAGATGTTAAATAAAGCAAAAAAAAGAAAATTTCTTTGATGTTTTTCTTCAATCTAATAAAAGTCTTCCGGCCCTATGATCTCTGTTAGAGCTCTGTGTGTTTAGACCTATGTGATACGATTTGGCTATTGATGTTTTTCTCAATCAGTGGATGCACTTCTTTGATTCAACCTGATTCTGCTTTACTTGATTCTCGAGTTCTCTTCTCTGCTAATGCTACCGATTGATAATTTAGTCAATCAAACCAAATCAAAAGGTAATCTGTGGAGAAATTTCATTTGGGATTAAATCAAAAGGTTTTTCAATTTGTTCCATGGAATTTCAATTGAATTCATTGACCTCTTTCACCTGATTAACCAAATCCCTTTTCATTCAAGGATATTGCTTCTACCTATCATTTTTACTATGTTTTTTTTCCGTAGTGGTTAGCTGCCAGAAACCTCATATCCCATTACATCTTAATTACCTTCCTTTTAATGTTTTACCTCATGCGAAATCCCAGTTTTTATTCTTGTTCATCTCCAAGTATCTTGTGATGTTGTGATCTTTACCTGTTTGTTTTAATAACTTAGTATCCACCTTCCCATCTTACTGTTTGATGTCTGTTTTCTGGATAGTTGTGGAGGAAGATAAAAGATTCAAAGGCTTTTATCTAGCCTAGTCTTAGTTTGTGTTTATGTCAAGACGAAGGGTGCGTCTATTGGAGAGTTGGTTTATTATTTTTGTTTTGGATTTGTTTTTAAAATTATAAGATTTTACTTGAAGCTGTCTTTGATCCTGCGACAAGACGATGGTGTTGTTTCACGCCATTCTGGATTGTATGGGGCTTTATGAGGCATTATGAGCTACTTTGATTACCTCGACCTTTTTTCTCTGTGCGTCTTCTCTGTGAAACATCAGTCAATATAGTTTATTGAGAATCCCAGCAGTTCAGCCAAACGTGTCACAAAAGTCTATCACTAAAGTTTATCTGTAGTTTCTAAGGGCCGGAAGACCTCAAACTTCAACTTCTGTTCGCATCAAATTTTAAGCAGCAAGGGAAGAACTGGATTTTTTACTCAAACATCAGCTACAACATCTCCCCATCAATATAGTTTATTGAGAATCCCAGCAGTTCAAGTATATTTAAGTGATTTTTTACAATTATACTAAAGTTTATCTGTAGTTTCTAAGGGCGGAAGACCTCAAATTCAAGTCGCAAAATTTAGAAACAATTTATCTCAGTTGTAATTTAGTTAAACTTAGTTACAGTAGCAATAGCATATTAGGTTGAATTTTATACCTCAAGACTTTAGTTTAAGACTCATTCTGAAGTTATGGATCGAGCCAAAAGCAAAAGACGATTTCAAAACACACAGCAGAAGATACAAAAGCACTACCAACTTCAATCAATTGCATCGATCACCTCTACCACCACCCAAGATCCTATGGACTCTTCAAAAAATTATACATAGGCCTTTTGACCTTCGACACCAACATCCGCCAACGATGCAAAAAATAATCAAGTTCAAAAGATTTATGGCTTACCAATCTAAATGTAATTGTTGAAATATCACCCTCATGTAATAGTCCTTTAGTAGTTTAATAGATTTCATGCTCAAAAAAATAAAATAAAAGGCATAATTGGCATTTACACCACGTGTGGACAAAACTCAAAAACCAAGATTTGACTCACATAATTCTTTTAGGGTCAACGGAGGGAGTATCTAGTATTTTGTTCTATTTAATAACTATGGGATGCTATGGATGTTAGGAAGATAAAAGATTCAAAGAAGTTTAGTTTAGAAGACAGTGTCATTTCATTATTTGTTGGATCTTTAAAATAAAAATGTATGTAGTTTGGTTACTATTTATAGGCTGGTGGATATGAGAAGACATATTTTTCCCAGAGAACATATTTTTCCCAGAAAGACACCAAACTTGTGCGATTAGCAACATGAAAACATCAATTTAGCTACTGTGTACGAGCAACAACCGTATGGCAACAGATTATACTATCTCTCAATCAATCAAACCCAACAAACCAAACGGGAATTACGCAACATCAACCAACAACCATTTGGGAAGCTATGCACCACCAGATCCCAATACACAGAAGGGACATCTTTGCCTTTACACGGTGGCATTTATGGTTAGCAAGGAATGCGGGTCTACCTAATCAACTACTATCTCCGACTCAAATAACTCAAACAATACAAATGTAATGTTCAAGAATACAACTGGGCACAAAAACACTTAATGCCAATACTACTGTGGCTACAACCATCATTACAACAACAACAACGATGACTACATCGACAACACTAATGATCGGATGGGAGCCACCACCGGAAAACTGGATCAAGATAAACACGGATGGCGCAGCAAAAGGAAATCCGGGAATAGCGGGAGCAGGTATTATCGGAAGGAACTATCAAGGCACATTACTCATTGCTATGGCAAAGACACTGGGGATTACGACATCAACAACAAATGAAACATGGGGGCTACTACTAGCGCTTCGCATAGCAACTCAACAACAATGGACTAAGGTATGCTTTGAAATGGGCTCACAACTGGTGATCCAACTACTACAAAAACAAGACAAACCGCAACCTTGGTACTTAAGAACTATGCTAGACGAAATAGAGGAACTCATGCAACAGATCCCACATACGCGACTACAACATACCTACCGTGAAGGAAATCAGGCGGCTGATGAACTGGCGAACCACGCAGCTAAACACCAAATAACACATCCAAGACGGCTTGACAAAAATCTGGCACAACAACTGCCCAACTTTTCTTTCCAATATCTTGTATGCAGACAAAATAGGGATGAAATACCCAAGGAATGTAACCTCTACTTTGAGTTAATAAATCGGTTCACAAGCTTAAAAAAAAAATCAATTTAGCACACCAGTACACAGCTACATTTTTTAACACACAAATTGATGTTCTGTACTTGTAACGATTGGAGCAAGAAAGGTCTGCCTGCCCTGGATGACATGTTTGGACTTCTTTAATAATTCATAACTGTGTTTCAAGACCTACCACTAGAGTCTGCGGATCCAATTACAGTACAATGCGGCATATAAGATCTAAGTCGGCAGATTTTTGGTATGCAAACGAAATTTAGAGATTTGGAAAAATCTATTTAGTATTATAAGAATGCTACCACCAAAGAGTCTGAACATGATTCAAGACTGGAAAGCGGATTCCAGTTGAAAACAAAAATTACTTACAAGAATAGGTATGAGACTGTTGCAGAAAGATATAAACATACTGATACATGACGAGTATTTCACAGAAAAAATGCACGTAGTAACAACCGAGATTTATTAGGCTTGAATGCCACCGCTAAGTTATCAGGCATTACTTGTAAGTTCTTCCTCAACAAATGTATAATCACCAGCACAAGATGAAGACAGCGACAGATTCACTTAAAACCAGCAGTTCCTCTAGATATGGAAGACTACTTAACACCGCATCTTCGGAAACAACTCTACAAGTGAATTACAGGATGAATCCGTACAATGGAAGACTCAGCTTTCACCTTGACGTACTATTTATCATGTTTATTGTATACCACTGTCGCTATTTAAAGTTTATGCGTATTATTGACACAAATCCCATTTGAAAGACTAGTAGAAGAAGGCACCGAGAATCCAGTTTTAGATGCCACTGATTGTTGTAGCTTCTGCTGCACCAGACTTGTCATACTTCTGCTGTAATTTTGTTTAGAGATGCAAGTCTCCACCTGACAAATTTTTCCTGAGTACTGTATGACCAAAGAAACATAGAGTACTTTCAGATTATTTACATGCAAGTGATTGTTGTGAATACGAAAAATCATAGCTGGCAAACACTGTCTAATTTTGAACTTCAGGTTATGGAAGGAGACTCACTACTCTTATTTACTAGCTCTCCTCCAATGACATCAAAATATTCCCTATGGCGAGTATACCCCATCTGAAGAAAAAAATTGGAAAGGTTTACTGTTTAAGCATATGCATAAGCATTTAGCAATAGTCATGACTCAAAGCATCACTGATTCGACATTCAAGAAACGAAAAATATTCCGTAAAATTTGATTAAGAGTAAATATTCTACATTGTCCTAGATAGTGCGAGTTTAAGCCAACTTTGGAAACTCATGTTACTAAATACAGGTTTTGGCGCTCCTTAATTACTGGTACATTCAGAGGAATGCGCCAGCCACCAACAAGCTATCGCCCAATCTAGGCTCTGGGTGCCATCTAAATGCCAATCTACAGCATTATCAGTCTTGTTATATGGGAAATTAAGCTTACTACTATACTAAAACTCCGACAATAGAAGGTTAACATAAAAGTAGTGTCAATCAAAACATAGTGAACCGAAAGACGTGCAATTAAATACCGCAAATTGACCAATCTTGTACCATCTAAAGCATGCTAGTAACATACAGAAATTGACCAAAGTTATGAGATGCTTACTCCAAAGAACACTTCATCGTAGTCCGAGAGCAAAATCTACTTCCCACATAAAATACCTTATGCCTGTTCAGAACGATTCTTTCCATCAGATTCTAACTCAGAAACAAAATTAAGCTTAACAAACATGATCATGTACACCAGCAGATAAAACTTACTCCTCAGCCCCTCTCCCTCAATTGCTTTCATTAACATCAGAAACATTTCTGCTCTCAGGTAATGTATCTCATTTATAGCGCAATGCCTTTCGGCACCTTCTCCTGTATTATATGCAGCAACTACAAAAAAAAAAAAAAACAAAGTATTGATGCTTAACCCTCAACTCTCCACAAATAAACACCCATTAATCAAGAACCGGGTAAAGCTTGATATATCAAGAACCCAAATTAAGAATTACTTACTGAAACCAGTAATTCGATTGCCAGGAGATACACAAACAAGAGAGTACTCAGGGAATTCCGTCATGATGGACATTAAATCTCTCAAAGGTGCCATCTACAACAACATAATTCAATGATCAGTTAGAAATTCATTCATTCACTGATTAAATGAAAAATAATAAGATTCAAGAAAAGAAATTTTACAACTGTCTGACCAATCGTCAGAGAGGTTAATTCAAGAAGATCATCACAGCGCACTTCTCTAATGGTGGTCATTCTCTATAATCTTCGTCTCTGTGCAAGAAATGAATTACAGTGTGTCGATTTGTCTGATAAGAACTCAGAAGTGTCAGTATGTGCAAGAAACCAAGAACCCAAGTCTAATTCGACCTAAAAGTACCTATGATTCTGTGAATCTATTGTGCACTAGACTAGTGATTTCTGGTGGCTGAAGAAGAAAAGGGAAGGAGGAGAAGAGAAAATGGGTGTTTGGCTGACTGTGAAAAGGGAAGAAGAAGGAGAAAAAGGGTTCTTATAATGGAGAAGGATTTCTGTTTGTAACAAGAAAGTGGAGGTTGATCGAGGGAGGGATACGCGGGTTTTATAGTAGCTGCCTCTGTCAATTAGATTGAAATATATCCCCAAAGGGACAAAAACCCTCCCCTGATAACTCATTTTGATCGGAGCCGGATGCTCCAAAAGGGGCAGGAGCCCCTCCGCTGCTCTAAGGAACACACAAATGTAGTTCATGTTTGATTTTTTTCTTCCAGATTCTTCATCACCCTTGCTGCACTCTTAGATTTTCTTCTTTTTATTAAAGTTGGTTGCCAGTACTGTTACCTTTGATGGGTTATCCTTATCCTCAGATTCTTCAATTGTATCATTGATGATTTGATTTTCTTTGCCCTAAATTCACAGTTTTTTTCTTTCTTTTTTGAAGGAGGAGCAAAGGAGTAAATGTGTCGAGAGAAATACGCCGATGTCCCAAGATCAATATAAAGCTTAGATCCTTAAAAAAATAAATATATATATCTCTTTATTAAGGAAAAGTGGTGGTTGTGTCCGGGTCATGCGTGTCGTCGGATTCGCGATCGTGTGGCCTTGGAAAAAGGATGGGCGGGGGAGGAAATAAGGGCAGATCGTGGTCCGTTCAGATGCGATAAATGGGTCGGGATCGCTGGATCCGCGAGAGTACACCTTGGCCGTCGACATCCGCGAGTACACCTCTCGTCGCATCGATTATATTTCTTAATGACCACCGTTCGGAAAAAAACTCTTCGTTTCCTCCGCTCTGTCTTCTGCTTTCGAGTTTTTTCTTCGTTTCCACCTTTAGCCTTGCATCGTTCTCAAACTCTGTAAAAGTAGCAGCTGCTAATGGGGACTGTCGAATCCAGAATTTGTTGTATCCTAATGAGGTAAGCATTGAATTAGGTCTCTTTAAGTAGTTTCTATCACAAACAAGGAGAGATTTTGGTGATTGATTTTCCGATGGCTTCGTAATTAGAAATCTAGGGTTTCATACAACCATTCAATTTTTTTTCTTTCGCTTTCTCCGATTTAGTTTGCCATGAGAAAGAAAAAGGGAACTATGTTTAGACTTTAAATTCTTCCGATTATTGTTATTTTGGTGGTTTAATTTGAGAAATTCTTAATTAGGTCCTCAATTTTGTTTGTTGGTGGAGAAGAAGATGTATTTAGTATTGGTGGAATTTTGGGTAACCATTCAATTTCAATATGAGGTTCATCTAAGTTTTTTAAATTATATAAATTAGAATTGACATTTTGTCATTGACATGTGGGTCATTAAGCAAGAAAATCCTGGAGGTTACCAGGTAGGAACTCATCTCATTCAAAATTATAAGGGTATTGATTTTTCCATAGTTCATTCATAATCTTCTCAATGTATATTCTGTAGAAAATAGGTACTAGGGGTATACAAAACATGCAATCATATGCTCACTGAAAATGGTCTCCAATGCTGTCTTCTCGATTGTGATTCATCTCTGGTGTTTGATATTTTATTGTGAATATATATGTTCAATAATTCAATTAGTTGTTTTTGTATTGCATTCTCTGTGATGTATATGTAGGAAAGGGAACAATTCGACATAAAACCTCATAACAGCTATCCAAGTGCCAAGTGGAATGCCTTTTTTTTTATCAAAAATTGTCTTCGTTTAAAAACTCAAAACTCATTTTCTCAAGGTGCTTTGTGGGCTGCACATGAGTATCTTCTAAATCTAATTGTAAGGCTAAGCTATTCATTTTGTTTATCTCATTTTCTCAAGGTGCTTGTGGCCGACATAAGTCTAATTCACTCAATATTATGCACATTATATTGATAAGTAGGTTCCACAAACTAAACTGTTTGAAGAATTAATTGATGGTATCTAGCCATCAATAAAATTTCTGGGATTGGAAATTTTATACTTGAAATACTCTTATTATCACCCCGCTATCAAGTTGTCTTTAAGATATTGGCCGCTTAAATGGGAAGTGATCGACCAGCTGTGGTATTGTTTTTTAATCTATTAGTATACTCCATTAGTCCAGATTATTGTGGCATCGTTTATATTTCATTTACAACTGATCATCATAGTCTTAAGGGCGTACTATTTGAGTTCAATTTATTGCACGTACTATTTGAGTTCTCACTTATTGCACTCGAATTGCGTGCATCAACTTGTTCGAATAGTATCCTACCAATCGACATGGCTACAAACAATATGGTGGTCCATGAATTTAAATTAATAGGCTCTCTTTATCATAACTTTCATTAATGTAGAGTTCCTACGTGAGTAGGAATTAAAGGACAAAGAAATCAATAAACGAATAGGAACTTATCATAAACTTGAAATTGAAATCATTGTTCTTGACCTCTGTGATGGAGATGAGAAGATAGGGTACCATTTATTGGTAGTTCTTCACTGAAATGATGAACACTAATAAAGTCTCTCTCGAAGTTCATAAAATGGCTACTTATGTAACTCATATCGGTTCTTTTTCTTTCTTATCCGGTTTTATATGAGCTTTGGAGAAAAGAATTACTCATAAAGTACGCATACACGGTATGGAACCCATCATGCAGAATGGCAAAAACACACTTGTTTGTAGTATCTTATAAAATTGTCTTTTAATGTTTTCGTTGTATCTTATATAGGTTCTCAATTTTTGGATTTTATCGCTCCATTAAAATTCGATCTCTCGCTCACCTTATTCATAAACTTGATTATTTCTATACTGTGTAGCCTTAAAAATATTTTTCTAAATTGGTATACTCTTTCACGCCACAGAAACAGGTAAACCGTAAAGCTCTAATTTGTGTTTTATGTATATGGATTGTTGCGAAGATTGATTATGATTTTGTGTAACTGGGCTTCCAAAGGTTTGGAGTTTCACGCTACGAGAACAAGGTAAACCATAAAAGCGGCATCTATCTAACTATTCCTTCGTTTTTATTCTCAATATAAAGCAATAAGATGCCAGGGAACAAGAGATTTCCATTGCACTTTGTTCAACGCGGGTCGTTTTAGTACTCTAATCCTTTATATTTCTATTGCATATTGTCAACGGTGTTGCATCCGGATGCTTGCATTAAGCATAAACAACCAGGACAAAACTTTTAACATGTTGTTCGTAGATTAGATGTTGATCAAGTTATCATGACCGCCCCACTAAAGGGAAATACTTATCAAGTCTTTAACTAACGGTAAAGCATTCAAAAACTAATAGTCGTATTGATTTCCCGAATATGTAAAAGAAGCTTCTTAATATCTTGCGATGGCGGGCTATGATCTGCGTGAGAGATGGATATACCTTGAGAATAGATGAGTTTTCGCACCAAGAGATGTTGTTTTCATCGTGACTATCCTTCTCTTTTTTTTCCTTCTTTTCTCTTTGATATGTCTTGCAGATTCACAAAAGCAGCGGTGTCGTTCTTCCTTTAGATTTTAGATTTTGACATGTTTAAGTAATTTTTTTTAGAAGGAAAAGTGGTGGTTGTGTCCGGGTCATGCGTGTCGTCGGATTCGGCGATCGTGTGGCCTGGAAAGGATGGGCTGGGAGGAAATATGCGTATCGCGGTCAGATCCATGCGATAGTGCGGCCGGGATCGCTGGATCCGCGAGAGTACACCTTGGCCGTCGATTATCCGCGAGAGTACACCTTGGCCGTCGATTATATTTCTTAATGACCACCGTTCGGAAAAAAACTCTTCGTTTCCTCCGCTCTGTCTTCTGCTTTCGAGTTTTTTCTTCGTTTCCACCTTTAGCCTTGCATCGTTCTCAAACTCTGTAAAAGTAGTGTTTAATGGGGACTGTCGAATCCAATTTGTTGTATCCTAATGAGGTAAGCATTGAATTAGGTCTCTTTAAGTAGTTTCTATCACAGCCAAGGAGAGATTTGGTGATTGATTTTCCATGGCTTTAATTAGAAATCTAGGTTTCATACAACCATTCAATTTTTTTCTTTTCGGTTTCCTCCCGATTTAGTTTGCCATGAGAAAGAAAAGGGAACTATGTTTAGGACTTTTAAATTCTTCCCGATTATTGTTATTTTGGTGGTTTAATTTGAGAAATTCTTAATTAGGTCCCGAATTTTGTTTGTTGGTGGATAAGAAGATGTATTTAGTAATCGGGGTGGAATTTGGGTAACCATTCAATTTCAATATGAGGTTCATCTAAGTTTTTAAATTATATAAATTAGAATTGACATTTTGTCAAGTTTCGGGGGTTCCGGGAAGCAAGAAAATCTGGAGGTTACTGTGCAGAACTCATCTCATTCAAAATTATAAGGGTATTGATTTTTCCATAGTTCATTCATAATCTTCTCAATGTATATTCTGTGAGAAAATAGGTACTAGGGGTATACAAAACATGCAATCATATGCTCACCGAAAATGGTCTCCAATGTCAGTTTCTTCTCGATTGTGATTCATCTCTCGGGGTGTTTGATATTTTATTGTGAATATATATGTTCAATAATTCAATTAGTTGTTTTTGTATTGTATTCTCTGTGATATGTATATGGAAAGGAACAATTTAGCATAAAACCTCATAATAGCTATCTCAAGTGTGAAGTGGAATGCCTTTTTTTTTTATCAAAAATTGTCTTCGTTTAAAACTCAAAACTCATTTTAAGAAGGTGCTTTTGTGGGCTGCACATGAGTATCTTCTAAATCTAATTGTAAGGCTAAGCTATTCATTTTGTTTATCTCATTTTCCAAGGTGCTTTGTGGCTTACATAAGTCTAATTCACTAAATATTATGCACATTATATTGATAAGTAGGTTCCACAAACTAAACTGTTTGAAGAATTAATTGATGGTATCTAGCCATCAATAAAATTTCTCGGGATTGGAAATTTTATACTTGAAATACTCTTATTATCACCCCGCTATTGGGTTGTCTTTAAGATATTGGCGCGCTAAATGGGAAGTGATCGACAAATTGTATTGTTTTTTAATCTATTAGTATACTCCATTAGTCCACAGATTATTGTGGCATCGTTTTATATTTCATTTCTAGTTGATCATCATAGTCTTATGGGCGTACTATTTGAGTTCCAATTTATTGCACGTACTATTTGAGTTCAATTTATTGCACTGGAATTGCGTGCATCGGCTTGTTCTAATAGTATCCTACCAATTGACATGGCTACAAACAATATGGTGGTCCATGAATTTAAATTAATAGGCTCTTTATCATAACTCATAATGTAGAGTTCTGCTAGTAGAATTAAAGGACAAAGAAATCAATAAAACTAATAGGAACTTATCATAAACTTGAAATTTGGAAATCATTGTTCTTGACCGTGATGGAGATGAGAAGATAGGGTACCATTTATTGCGTAGTTCTTCACTCCGAGTTGATGAACACTAATAAAGTCTCTCTCGAGTTCATAAAATGGCTACTTATGTAACTCATATCGGTTTTTTTTCTTTTTCTTATCGGTTTATATGAGCTTTGGAGAAAAGAATTACTCCATAAAGTACGATACACAAATACAAGTGAACCCATCATGCGAGAATGGCAAAACACACCAGTCGTAGTATCTTATAAAATTGTCTTTTAATGTTTTCGTTGTATCTTATATAGGTTCTCAATTTTTGGATTTTATCGTTCCATTAAAATTCGATCTCTGTTCACCTTATTCATAAACTTGATTATTTCTATACTGTGTAGCCTTAAAAATATTTTTCTAAATTGGTATACTCTTTCTGCTGCCACAGAGAACAAGGTAAACCGTAAAGCTCTAATTTGTGTTTTGCGTATATGGATTGTTACAGAAGATTGATTATGATTTTGTGTAACTCGGTTTCAAAGGTTTGGAGTTTCTGCTGCCACGGAGAACAAGGTAAACCATAAAAGGATCTATCTAACTATTCCTTCGTTTTTATTCTCAATATAAAGCAATAAGATGCCAGGGAACAAGAGATTTCCATTGCACCGTGTTCAATGCGGGGCTGTTTAGTACTCTAATCCTTTATATTTCTATTGCATATTGCTGAACGGTGTTGCATCCGATGCTTGCATTAAGCATAAACAATTGTGAGGGACAAAAACTTTTAACATGTTGTTCGGAGATTAGATGTTGATCAAGTTATCATGACTGCCCCACCAGGAAATACTTATTGAAGTCTTTTAACTAACGGTAAAGCATTCAAAAACTAATAGTCGATTGATTTCGAATATGTAAAAGAAGCTTCTTAATATCTTGCGATGGCGAAGCGATGATCTGCGTGAGAGATGGATATACCTTGAGAATAGATGTGAGTTTCTTGCACCAAGAGATGTTGTTTTCTCGTGTGACTATCCTTCTCTTTTTCCTTCTTTTCTTTTGATATGTCTTGTAGATTCACAAAAGCAATGGTGTCGTTCTTCCTTTAGATTTTAGATTTTGACATGTTTAAGTAATTTTTTTTTTTTTTAGAAACAGACTTCCATGGTTCACACCATTACATTAATGAATATGAGTCCGTGGGCACAATGGTAGTGCGTCTCGACACCAAGTCGGAAGGTTGTGTGTTCGATTCACCAGATTCAGTCCTCTATGGTTACCGAGGGTCCAATTACGACTATTATTGGTAGGAGATGTTTGGGAATGTTCCAAACTGGCACACACCAATAGTAGCCATGACGGTGATGTATTCAGGGTAACACAAGAGTTTTAGCTTACCAATAAAACTAATGCGTATTTTGTTTCCATTGCGTAATTCAGATTCCTAAACTTTGAAATACCCATTGAAACAAATCAAATAATTCGGTTTCCTACATTGTGAGACAAAACAATAGGAAATCTTAATAAAAAAAGAACTCTAATAGAATTCAGTATCCTAAAACTCGGAAAATTCCAAAGCATGAGACACCAATAGGTTTCCTAATATAAGTCAGTTTCCTAAGCCCGGAAAATTCCAAAGTACAAACACAAATAGGTTTCCTAATATAAGTTGATTTGCATCTATATAAAAGTGCTTAACGTAAATTTGTGCAAGATCACAACAAAGTATTTGGATTAGTGAAGAATAACTGATTTGAAACACCATGAGGTTAGTCTTTCATTATGTAGCATTGAATTCTAACGCTTTTATTAATCGGTTTGCTTAATGAATAAATTTATGTATCAGTTCTTCAAAGAGGCAAAAGAGAACATCATCGCAGGATGGAAAACAAACAACCCAAGCACAACAGATAGTTTTGATTCTCCAAGTTAAAAATGACAAGAAGTTGAATTTGCACAATCTTCAAATTTATCCTTTTGACGTTCAACCTATAAATTCAAAAAAAGCGAGCTGAAAAAGAGAACCACAAAAGAAGATTGCATCAGAGGTAATAATTTATAAACAAAACAATTATCTATTGTATATGTTTTTCAACTTAACATTGTGCTTTAACCTCAGTTGTATTCTACGGTCTAGCCATACTATTTAGTTGCTTGAGAATTTAATTAAGAATTAAGAAATTTAAAGAATTGGTATGATATAAGAGAAAAAAACAAACGAACATTATCGTAATTGTAAACCTAATAAGGTGGAAAAAAGGTAAAGTTATCCACAACAAAACATTAATGTATGTTCCAAAAATATGATTGTTTACATTGTTTGTAATAACAATGAATTTGATTAATTTAGATCTTATGCGTATTACAGGCAAAGTCTGTGGCTGCAAGGTTAAGGTGGGAGAAGAAAAGGCAGGATGACAGGGAAAAACAGGACCAGGTGGAGCGTGCAAAGAAGGTTGCAGTTTGAACAATGCTTCAAATTGAGCGGCAAGTGTACTTTTTTAATCTGTAATGGTGGGCATTAATATTTAAGGGAGATTTGCTATGTATTAAGATTACTGTTGATTGTTTATACAACTAATCAGAGTTATGTATTATTGCAGGCTAGAATGGAGGAAGATATGAGGCGGGAGCAAGTGAGGAGCAAGATTATTAGTTGTTTAAAAATATTCAGCCATACATTAACGTGTTTTTTGTCGTGGAACTGAACTTGATCAATTTGCATCTTATGTGTACTGAAGATAAAGTCTGAGGCTGCCAGGTTAAGGCAGGAGAAGAAGAGGCAGCGTAACAGGGAAAAACAGGAGCAGGTGGAGCGGGAAGCAATGTTGAAGTTTGAACAACAACTTGAAATTGAAAGGCAGTACTTTATAAATATAGAATGGTTGTCATTAATATTCAAGACAGATTTGATTTGTATTGAGATGCTGTTAATTGTTTATAAACTTACTCATTGCGGGCTAAAGCGAGGAGGATAATAGGCGGAAGAGAACAACGGAATACAACGAGCGTGTTTTAAAAGAACGGTTAAGCGGGAGCTTGGTGACGAAAAGATATTATTATGAGTTGAGTTTTTTTATATACATTAACGTGTTTGATTATTTATAATAGATTGTTTTGTTTTACTGATTCAATGCACTACCAAAATCAGTTCATAGCAGAAAGGAAAAAGGTGAGGTTTCATTCTTTCAATCAATTTGTGTGTATGGATGGATGCATAGTTTGTGTTTAAAAAAGTATGATTATATTTTGTCTGCGGTTTTCACTTTCCGGGAGAGCGGAGGGTCAATCCAGACGTCGTTTGAACGAAAAGGAACAAGAGCGTGAAAAATCTCGACAAGAATTATTAAATATTCGCAGTGAAGGGTCTCAAGCAAGCAATAGAACAACATGAGGGTGAGCATGTAAATAGTCCATCAGATGCTCAGGTTAGTACGTTATTTATTTACTGAACAGACGATGAGAATGGTTACACTGTCCAAAGCAATGTTGAGTAGTTGAATTGTGAGCAATGGTTGTGTTATATTATATTTTTTCTATATTTCAGGCATGTGGAGAAGTTAATTTGGGAGAGGAACCTCAGAGTAAAGAACAATTAATGCCCAAAGAAACACAAGGCGGTGGAGTTGTATTAGACGATAAAGAATATAGACGTGCGTGTACTTGGAGGAGAGGCAAAGACAAACCGAGGTGAACAATGAATTTGTAAATGTAGTTCCAGTTTATTTAGTTAGTTATTGTGTAAGATATATATGTATATACACATATGCTTAAGTAAATATATTTTTTCGTTTTCCGCTTTTAGTCAACAACCTTCCACACATGTAAATACATTCTCTGGGGAAAGTAAGGTATGGATTAATATTTTTGTTTTGTGTGGGCTTAGTTTTAAAATTGACTTTTTAATTTTTTATTTTTTTAATATTCAAAGCTAGGGAAATATAAGAAGTATAATGAAAAGAGAAAGGCCGATCAACAAGAGCATCCAAAAGGAACCCGTGCTAGGAAATATAAAAGTTAAAAGCACTAGACAAGTATCCTCGGTAAGTATCTTATATGTATTGATTCAAATGTAAAAAAACGTTGTGCTTCACTTTATCTTAGCTTCGATATTTTTTTCTTTCGAATTTTCGGACATGGTACCTTGACCCAAAGCGCGATGGGTGAGAGATAAGCAGCGGATATGGATAGAATGACTGCTTATGGTGATCTTGTCAATTCCAAAATTGGATTTGTCCCCAAAGGCACGCGTGCGTGTGCAGCAAAAAACATTGGTGAGTTCTTAATTGTTATATTTTTTATTTAACATCGGTTATTCGTTTGATCACTCTTTTTAAAATAAAATAAAATTGCGGTATGCTTCTTTGACTGAGGAGGAAAAAGAATAATATACTTTCGAGACGTGGACAAATCAAGAAACAAGTTGTGATGGGACAACAACATGGCGTTTCAATTGGTGGAAATACATGAAACAAAATAATATGGTGAAATTTCTTTCAAAATACGTCGTTTTATTATAATATACAAAACTTTCATTAATGTGGATTATTGTTGTAACAGCTTTGTAAAGCGTACTAGGGTGAGAAAAGTTGTAGAGGATCCATTCGGTGGTCAATATGAGGGTGATGAAACGACATATCGTAATGCGGTATATGGGTAGTGATCTGCGTGCGGTGATCGGTACATGGATGACATAGCTGAAGCTTTGTTATCTAAGATATTGTTGCGATGTTACGAATTAGCTTAGTTTATATTTTTTAATTTGCAATTTTAAGTGTAGTTATTGGTTTCGATGATTTATTTCTCATTGCAGGTGGGTATCGAAGATGAAGTTGTGAATATGAACGTGGATTCAACAAAGAAATCTCATGAAAACGACGATGATATGTAATTATACTAATTCTTAAATTTATTTTTTAATTTGAGATTAAAAACTTTGAATACAGACATTGTTTTTGATGGGGCTAATCTTTTGGATAGGTCTATTCCACCTCCGGATACATCGTCAGACGATTACAGTGACTACTATGCATCAGATGATGATGAATCAATGAGACTCCGGTGTTATCTGCCTCTCATTAAAAAAACTACAAAAAGACGCACGGGGTTGGATGAGTTCGGAAGGCATTATCTAGGAAGATGGATATTCAAGGCAAGTGTTCATGGGGCTTTGCATTGGATCGACGAGCGAAAGAGCGGTTCTTCTTTGATAAATCCTTTTTACTAGGTGCCGCGTGATGGACAAGTTAGATTGCCGGATCTACGTGTGCCTCCTCAACCTCTTAGGGAATTGTTCAAGGGGATGACAGCTGCTCAAGTTGTTTAGGAAAAATTTAAGGAAATATAATTCATCAAATGCCTTTACAAGTCTTGATGCCACTATGACAATAGAGCTAAGAAGGAGGTGGACCCAAATATTTTCAATACATGGAGAGCGCGGCATTATAGCAGTTCTTTGGTCCCATAAAGGAGAATGAGGCAAGTTATGCAATGATTATTCTTATATGATCCAAGAAAGCGTTGGATTTACAAGGACAAAAAATCCCGACTTAGAACGTGAAGTGCCGAGTATTATACAAGATACGTTAAGATCCAACCATGCACTATATCCCAAATATGTTCAGGCAAAAAGAGATTTTAGAGAGCATACCAGGATGAACCCAGTAAAAAGGTGGAGGTATCTTTGCATTTTAATTCGTAATCCGACAAGCGAAGGTACAACGTCCAGGTTGTAGAGGAAGTGTCCGTTATCATCCCAAAAAGATAACGATATTCAAAAGACTCGCGATATCATATTACACTTGAAACAGTGGGACACAATTTTGACCAGATAAATGAATGTCATCCTCTTTATCTACCGCTTCATTATGTGCTATTCTTTCCTTATGGTGAGATGGGTTGAGCTGCGAATTAACCCTATGGGAGGAGAGCATTAAAGCTTTTAGCAATAAAAGTCTATCACCGATGGATTTTTATAGTTATTATCTATTTCCTAGAGTGCTGAATACAACACTATCCTAAGAGGGTGTAAACTTTCCAGAATTCGTGGTGGATGCTTGAGCTTCGACCAACAGAACCGTTTAGGATGGATAAGGTTCAATCAGATAAGCTACGCGGCCGATAATTACAGTTCGATAATTAAGATGAAGGAGGATGGGATATCACGGATCGTGGGGTACGCCATGTGTTTTGCCCTCAACGCATGCCGGGGGCCAAGGCGTATGAATGAGATATATCAAGACTCTATGGCAATAACGCGTTATAATCATCATCCAGATATATTTCTTACAATGACTAATCCAAACTGGGACAGAGATACAAGACGAACTTAATCCTCACTGCACCGCATTCGACCGCCCGTGATTTAGTTGCGCTGGTATTTGAGATGAAAAGAAAGGCGCTGGCCGGATGAGATACTCGAAAAAGAAAGTATTTGGGGATGTGGTCGGGTACGTGTATACCATTGAGTTTCGCGTAACGTGGATTGCCTCATATGCATTTACTTATATATCTTGAGAAGTCGTTAAAAATACGTACGCTGACCAGGTAGATAGATACGTGTCGTTGAATTTCCCGACGAGTAGAGTGACCCGATCCCGTTTGATACGGTTAGAAAATGCATGGTCCACGGACCACATTGGTGATTTAAATAAAGAATCTCCTTGCATGAAAAAAGGAAAATGTACCAAACATTATCCAAAGAGCTATAACGATACAACTTGCTTGGACGGAGGTGGGTATCCGGTTTATCGTCGTAGGAATGACGGCGTTGAGGTGGTTGTTCGCGGTGGGCGTAAGGCAACCAACATTGATGTTGTACCTTACAACCCGCATCTGCCGCGGATGTTTAATTGCCATATAAACGCCGAGGTATGTCTTTGGGATAAGGGCAGTCAAGTACATCAACAAGTACATATACAAGGGTTATGACAAAACAACATTTGTAGTTGGATCTCATTGATGAGATACAAATATACATCGATGCAAGGTACATAGGTCCCCGTAAGTCGTTTGGCATCCGTTTGGGTACCATATGCATGGAGAAATGCCCCATGTTGAAAGGTTGGCAATACACCTTAAAGGTATGCAGAGAATTGTATATGAATCTGAAGCAACGACTGAAGGAGTATCACAGACAGCTGAGAATTATAAATCTAAACTGATGGCATACTTCGAGTACAACTATGAGAATCCCAAAGCCCCTGCATACACGTATCAAGAATTTCCACAAAGATTTTGTGTGGAAAAAAGATAAATGGGAAGTAAGGAAGCAACGATTTGCGATAGCTAGGATGTACTTTGTCTCTCCGAAATACTGGTGAATTGTTCTATTTGAGATTGCTATTGACAGTTGTATGCGCGCCGGTCGTTTGAACATCCGAGAACCGGGTGAATGGCGTGCTACATCCAACCTACAAAAAAGCATGCGTTGAGCTTGGGTTGTTAGAGAGCACGCCGAATTTGTATATTGTTTGAGGGAAGCAAGAACTGCTCGTGCCGGAAGCCGATGAGAAAACTCTTTAAGATAATTGCAGATGGCAATCCAAATTAACTGCATTGTTATGGAGAGAATTTAAGATGCATATCTGTGATGATTTACATCACATTATTAAAAATTTGGCATCCTAACCAACGGATGAACAGATCAAGACTATGGACTTTATCTCGATTGATAAATTGTTGCGTGAAGGAGGGAAGGAGATGGCGCATTTCTCGCCGATGCCTAAGTCTAAGATTAATTGGGATGATGTTCATGGAAATCGTTACATATGCGAGCATAAGCAAATTATGGTAGAAATAGATACGGAACAAGCTTGAACAAAATATTGCTAACTTGAATGAGGATCAAAGTGCGAGCTTTCAAAGTCATATGCATTGTCACAGATGAAGAGACTGGTCTAAATTCTTTTAAATGGTAGTGCAGGACAGGAAAGACATTTGTCTACAACACCATTGCCGCAAGTTGCCGTTTGAAGGGAGACATTGTTTTAACATTTGCATCATTGGGTAAATATATCCCATTGCTAAATATTTTGTGATTAACATTGTTTAGTGGATGAACCATTTCTTATATTGATTTTATGTTCATTAATATATTGCATTTATTCACATATAACAGAATAGCATCCTTGCTTTTGAGGAGGCCGTACTTTGCACATTCAACATTCAAAATTCCAATAGAAATAACAGCACCTTGTTTGTTGATAGCTAAACAAAAGGAAGAAGTCAATTTATAAAACAAGCAACTTTGATTATATGGGATGAGGTGTCGATGCAGCATAAGCATTGTATCGAGGCGTAAAACAGGTTTACAGGATATTCATGAAAATAAGAATGATGACTTCGGAGGTGTGACTGTCGTTATGGGAGGAGACTTCAGGATTTTGCATAATACCAAATGGAGGTAGGGCAGAAATAGTGGGTGCAAATGCGTACGGAGATCTTTTTTTAGGGGATAACATAAATGTTTTGACACTCACAAAGAATATGCATTTGGATATGCAAGAACCGAAAATCAAACGTATGCAGATTTCTTACTCAAGGTAACTATCTTTGCTCTCTCTGCATACATCTTAGATTCGATTAATCAGTAACTATGATAGATTATAGTTGAACTAATTTAAAAGAAAAATTCCATAATTTGATAGGAACTTATGGATTTAGAAGTACCAAATGTCATAAATTGACATCGATGGCTCAATATATCTTCCCTCCTAATGTCAATGAACCGAATATTAAATTGGTTTCTTTTTTGGAAAATAAGAAGTTGTTTCTGGCAACTAAATTGTATTAGAAATAGACTACGCATTCGAATCAACATGACAAGTCATTATCGCTAACCTAGACGTTCGGTTTATTCAAAATCTCAATGATATTTTTCTATAATAAGCATTTTTATGTAATCGATGGATCCTGTTTCTAAAATCAAGCAAGCAACAAGAGGAATGCAGGATATGAAAAAAACAGATGTTTGAAATGTTGCACAACGTTACCATACTTGATCTCTTAAGCCGTATCTACCTCACTAACGCTGACAGGTAGGTTCCGAACCAGAATAAACATGAAACTTCTTATTTTATTTTACGTTTTACGTAGGTTCAACCAGCTTGACAAAGTTGATCTTCCATCACCGTAAACGTATGTAAAAACAAGAGAACTAATAACAAAGCTCTATCCTTGCCTCACAAAAACACAAACTGGGAGAGGGGACGAAGCATGTTACGAACAAGTTTAGGAGGAAGAACTAACTAACGGAATGATTCTCACAAAGACGCAACGATGATGTTAATGAGATTAATATGGAGGCACTAAATTTTTGGACGGAGATACATACACATATCTAGCAGCTGATAGGTTGACTCCCGACGAAAGTGGTAGGATACCACCAATAAGCAATGAATTTCTCGCAAAATCTAAACCCTCCAGAATGCCTTTATTCAAACTACAACTCAAAGTTGGATGTCCAATAATCCTTATGAGAAATCTCGCTCCTTCAGACGGACTTTGCAATGGAACAAGGTTGTTGGTGACGCATCGGGGAAGTATCTTATACAAGTTTTTTAAAATTTTGTGAAAGAAGAGCAAGATCGGGGAAGTAGTGATGTTGCCGAGGATATCGTTCCACCCCAATCTTTGTGAGTTGAACATAAATATGCCGAGACGCCGCTTCGATTCGGTTGGCGTATGCAATGACGATCAACAAATCTCAAGGACGATCGGTGAAACATGTTGGCATTGACTTGAATACCTGCTGTTTTTGTCATGGACAACTCTATGTTGCTTTGTCAAGGTGCACTTCTTTGCTAAACGAATAAGCGTGTTACCAGAGGATAAATTGACGACTTAAAGACAACTAATGTTGTCTTCCTGGGATGTTTTATTGTAATTTATTAAAAAGTCGCATTGACAGGTGTTAAGTCTTTGCAATGACTCACAAATTATAGATAATGTCATCACAATATTATTGTGCAGGTAGTTCCTTTCCTAATACAATGCCTTTGTCCTCAATCTTACCGATTCATATCTAATTATTTAGGTGCTAAACACCAGTTTAATATCAGTTTCAATTCAGACTTATAACATCAGTTTTGATAGAAGATGCCCGTTGCGACACTCATATTTCCAATGCATCTCTGATCATGGCTCTTCATTTGTATAATCAATAACTCTATAACAAGGTGATGCAAATACACTTGGTAGGGAAAATGAACAACAACTCTAGGTGGATGGTTTTAATGACATCTCGCCATCAAAAGTCTTGAATTAAATAAATTTTAAATCCAATGTTATATACTCGACTCAGGAATCATGTACGCGAAGTTGAACCTAAGACGCCGTTTTCATTCATAATACCCATCGGGCAGAGGACAAATTCGAGAATTACAAGTTTACAACCTGATAACTTATGAAAGAAATTACCCGAGGATAAAACAAAAGGTATATCATTCTTAAGACTTAAGATTATCTTCTAACCTTTGAGAGTAAATTGCCTTTGTTTGGATTTTTATTTCAAAAGATCGCCCAAAATTGGGGTTATTGACTTCGAGTGGACAGCAAGTAACCACTAGATGAATTCATATGAATTTTACCTCACAAGTTTCAATACAATATTTAAGTGCGAAAAGTGTGAGACGGGGAAAAGAATGCAAGTGTTAAATGTACTTGAGGAAATAGAGTTTAGTTAAGTTTAATATACTCTTAACACACCTCATACCATAATACCGCATTCGAACTTAAAAAAAAAAAGTGTCTGTCATCGATTGAATTTAGAATATTTGGGTTTAGTTTGTAAAAGTTTCAAAGCGTGCAATAATGGAATGTTCTAGAAGGCAATATAACATTCGAATTTTTTAAAAATAGTAAAAAACACGTTAGTTTATGTTTCTTACCAAAATTATGTATCTTTAGGAGTCCTAATATTGGTACAACTGGAAAAAAGAAGAAATTTCCGAATTATAGAACAACTTCTAGAGGCGGATATATAAACCATGCATGTAACAATGGTAAAGGCACAAGTTCCTTCGGCTTTTCACGTTATCGCTTTCGAAGCAGTATAAACACCAAACAATGGGAAGAAGATTGAAAGTTGCGGCTCTGAAGAAAAACACAGGTTTAATTCACGAATTAAGTCTAATGTTTTGATGATAATTAATCGTGTGTGAATTCTTTTAAAATTCAAATATGTAAATAACGTATGTTGAATCGCAGCAGGGACCATGGAAACATGCTTTGAGACTCGAGGAGAGCTGGAGCTACATAGTCATGAAGGATATATTGATGATGATGGACAAATCACTGAACGTATGTGATCGACTTCTATTATTATTAATCATTAGTTAACAATGCCCTTTTATAGGCACATATTCATATGAAACTATTCTTATTTATCATTAGTTAACAATGCCCTTCTATATGCACAGATTTAGACTCGACTTCAAGCGATGTGTCAATGCTGAATCCTACAACACCTAGCAAGGGAATAAAGAACAAGCGTAAGCTAATAAACCTATTTCAATTATCCTTTGTTATTCACAATTGAAACTAATGTGTATAATTTTCTATAGGATTAATGATCTCCGATGATGAAGAAGATGAGACTACACATGAAACTCAACCTCTACAAAACGTAGGAATGAATAATGCTAAGAAAATTTGCACCTCAGACACTGGTACTCTTTTATCTTCCTCTTTTTATTAAAAAAAAATAAATTGCTTTACTGTGTCTAGGTTGACTGTTCTTTGTTCAGGTGTAATTTCAACTTCAAACGAAAACTTCATGTTAAACCCTACAACTTCAGATGCAACTCTGCCTTTACAAAACGTAACAGCAAATATTCCTAAGAAGCTTTGCACCTCAGACAATGGTACACTTCCATCTTACTCTTTTTTTGGTGTACGAGACATACTTAAAAACTATGATTTATTTAACAATTGTAGCTTCAACTCGGATGGAACTACCTTTACAAAACGAAACAAACAAATAATGCCAAGAAGCTTTGCACCTTAAATAGTGGTGGACATTCATCTTTTGTCTAACATTGTACTTAATGTCCAATTGATATTAAAATTATTGGTCGATTAACAATTATCTTTTCTATGTTCAAAGTGCAAATACAAACACAAACACAAATAACAACTTCATGTTGGTCCCTTCAACACCAAACAAAGAATTTGAAGACTGGAGTAAGTAAAAACATTCGATATTATAACGTTGCCTCCAAGTGTGTATGCATCATTACAACTTTCGTTTTAATATTACGTTGATACACAGGCAATGTAGCAGATAACAGGAATAACCTTTTACGGGATTGCAAAGGAGGAGTGTCATCAAAACCTCTGATGGTTCGGGTCATCAGAATATGGGATGCACAAAACCCTAATACTGGAGCAATTTACAGCAAAGATTTTATATTGATGGATCAAGCTGTAAGTTTACATCATTATAATTGTGTTTTTTTTTAAAAAAAAAAAAATGACAAGGATTTGTAATAACAATTACTATTTCTTTTTTTTTTTGTTAAAAAAAAGGGTGATCAAATCCAGGGAACAATGTTCACAAATCTTTACCCCAGATTCCTTGGTGCGGTCCATCCTCAGGTTATACTGATGATTAAAAACTATGAGATCGAGGTTGGACAGCAACTATCGCGCGGTGCCGAGTGGATGAGGAGGTTGCATTTTACAAACATAACCGAGGCTAGGTTAATATTAAACGAGGAATCCGCAATACCAAGGTACCGTTTCAGTTTGTTGAAATTGGAAGACATGCCCTCTAGGCTCGGGAATACAACAGATCTTTCAGGTACTGAACTAATAAAACTTTTTATGGAATTTCATATCTATGGTCCACAAAGAATGGCAATCTAATATATACTTTTGTTTAGATATCATGGGAAAATTGGTGGCCATGACGTCGATAATTCCAAATTACTTTTTAAAATTCCGAGCAAGGACAAGCGTTTTATCACCATAGAGAACGAAAAAGGAAGACAGGTTTCTGTACTTCTATATGGAGATGCCACCCAAATGATTTCGCAGACGATCTGTTCACAAGTGATCGGAAACCTAAGATTCTCGATAATAACATCCATAGTTTATAAAAACCGTATAGGTAAACATATATTCTCGCAAGATTACGTTAATAACATAAATAGTTAATAGCTTATTGGACATTGTATAACTTGAAACATTATTTAATAAAAATGTACATTTCACAAGGTGAAAACCAGGTATCAAGTACTTCAGAACACAAGTATATGTGGACCTAAATGTGGATGAAGTTACATCTCTCACAAAGGCAAGCTAATTCAATTTACGTTATACAGGTCTACATAAGATGACAACTATTAATGCTAACACACTTTGTAATGAAATGCGGGTGTGCACTAACACAAGTAGTAGAGAAATTGTATTGGGAGAATAGTAAGTCATGTACCAAAAAAGATGTGATTTTTAGGAATAGGAGAACTATCGGAGAAGCAAAAAAATGTTAGGGGACATAAAGAACAATGTAAGGCATACGTTTTTAGCTGTTTAGGATTTATATTAAAGTTTATATGAACTGATTCGTGTATGTGAAATAATATCGAGGATATGGTTTTTACATGCAAAGCAAATATTGTTGGCGCAAAAACAGGATCCCGGTGGTACTACATGGCATGTGATACATGCTCGCAAAAATATGTTATCCAGATTACGGCATGTTTTGCAATAGATGCGGAAATATATCACGGAGAAGGATATCAAACCCCAATACAAACTTGACCTAAAGGTTGCTCACAATTTTGAAAGAGGCTATTTTCGTGGCAATGGGAGAAACGCTGAAAAGTTGCTTGGAAAGAGCGTGGAGAAGCTAATGCAACAACGGTATTACGAGTCTCAGTAAAATGTACGTCGTAGTTAAATTTTTTGAATCTGGATAGTAAATTCTATTTGGTTTAGTAACATTATACGGTACTCATGCCAGAAAACTTGGCGGAAAATATACAGAAATTGGAGATCTTTATGGTGCTGCCTACATATTCAAGTTTAAACTAAACAATAGTTCATTTACTTTCGGTAGTCTAACCATACAAGATATCTATGAATATGATCATGAACTGGAAACACAATATGATGCAACAACCAAACTTATTGCGATGAGGGTTTCAATTCTCTAATGGCATTAGTGGAAACAATGAGACAAATCTAAGATCAAGAGACAGAAGCTAGCATAATCCGAAACGACGGACAACGGTGAAGGTATGTTCGACAAAACAATCAATGAGAAAGTTTCAAGTAAAGATTGATGGCGAGTAACTAGACACGAGAACGACAATCAACGAGAAAATAAGTTTTTTTTTTGTTCTTATTATTAGTACTTTATTTCTTTACTTTTAACCAAACTACAAAAGTAGATTATTTTTGCTAATAGTTAACGGTTAGATACCTATTTTCTTTTTCTTTTAACCGATTTCTTCTAATACTTATGACAAAACCGATGTGGAATTGGGAATAGAAGGATATATTTAACGATGCGATTCTGTTATGTATAACTTATCACAAATCTGGCCATTGGCTGGTGTCATGCTTTGAGATGTTTTGCCATGGAATATTATTGGAAGAGAATAACATTGTAAGAAAATAAAATAATCTACAATCCAGACTTGATTGGGAATTGTTCCCTGAATAATATGATCGACAAAGCCTCAATACTGGACTGAAAACAATATCCTCGGAATGTATAGATTCATGCTAGCATATCTTCCATGTAGTACGATGGCTTCAATTGAATTTTTGACAGTTTGTCACCATAAGTGCAGTACCTTTTTAGTTGGTCAACCTAAATCGTCAAACCGTTATATAATACTATGGTAAGTAATGTAACAAGTGCTTCCTACCCTTAGAATTATAGAGTGATTTGGTACGTCTTCAAATTCCAAACCGTTAAGGTAACTATCGAGCAATCAGTATTTAGAAAAATTTGATGCCTTTTTGAACCGCATGTTCATTACTTACAAATATCCGTTCTTTGCTTGCTTCCATTGTGTTGTCCGTGGTACTTGAGACGAATGACATGTTCGACATCGCTTATGTTTATGGGTACCACACTCGGATTACCTATGTATCCTCTACAATTACTTATACTCTAGGATCGCTTATATATCCTTTTACAAAACAAATTGATATACGAACTATATACAAACTTTAATACGGAAATTCAATTCCAGAATATTGTCTAAGACTCTAATAATTGAAATTTTAATTTATGGAATGCTATTAAAAAAAGGACAACGTTCTAAACATAGTACCGACTATCTCAAACCTATTACTGACTATCTCAAACCTATTTAAAAAAGGAAATCAAGACAACATTCTAGGCAACATAGAACCAACTATCTCAATCCTACTTAAAAGAAGAAATCCAAAAAACTATATAAACCCTGTTATGCCGCAAAAGAAAATATAATTCTTAGGTCCAAAAATAAAGCCAAACGATATACTATGGCAACAATTAAAAAATACACTCCCAATCACAAAAATCATTCATGCAAGTTACGATGAGCAAGAACGACAGATCAGTGATGCCATTGCATCAAACAAGACAAATTCTACTGAAAGTAAGTTGTTAACATTCAACAATTTAATGTTTACAAAAGGGTAAAAAATAAAAACAAAAATAAGAATTATTGTTCTACCTCTTTGAATCAGATACAATAGAGATGGATGTGATACACGCGTGAATCCCCCTAGGCCGTGGAGGTAAGTACACAATTTGGTAGATTACCATGTTCAAATTATTATCTTACTTTGTTGGAATTAATAATTCAATGTACAATCGTTTGTGATCATAATATGTCGACATATGAGATGATAATACTGGTGACAAATTGGCAGACATCTAGCAGATTCAACACAAAGAAATTGCGAAAAAGCGAAAAAGAAAACACAAGGGGCAAGTAAAAATTCTTAAAAATTACATATTAACACAAAATAACGAATTTCATACTATAAAAAACATGTTGTTCCAGCAGATGGAGATGGCGATAAAAACTATCAGAAACATGTTGTTTCAAGCAAGTTTTTTTATTTTGTGATTGCAAACTGATTAATTACTGACATCTTCTGATGTATAGGAAAACAATTATTGGAAAGGATTTCATGATTAGTATGTCATCAAGCTTTGAAGAGGAATTCATAGATCAAATAATCAAGGTGCGAATACTACGCACATGGGAAATCAAGAATCCACGACGGGAGCCTGTACAAGCTATAACATGATCCTCATCGACCAAACAAGAAGATCAAAACCGCGTTTGATATTATGATAACCTACATTGAAAAAAATATGCATAATAATAAATACATGAATAATAACAGGCGACCAAATCCATTGTGCGATCACACCGAATCAATATAGAAAGCATATGGATAAGCTAAAAGAAGCAGAATATAGTGTCGTTAAAACACTTTGAGATCGTAAATACAATCTCCCATACTGGACCCTTACCTAAGGATCGAAAGCTTACTTTCAATGCACTCACACAAGTACAAATGGAAAAGAAGCCGAATGTCTTGCAATGATGCCAAAGTACAGCTTCAACCTAACGGAATTTGAAGAACTACGTGAGAGATGCGGGGATAAAACACATTGCACGGGTATTTATAGATGTTACAAACCTCAAAACCACCCATCAACTTAACAACCAATTTTGAACTAACATTATGACACCATGTTTATGCAGACATTATTGGGCGTTTGGTCAACATATTGCACAGGAGATTCATGAAGATTGACATCATCGTGGAAAATATAAGAGGCATGCGTATAAAAATTACATCGAAAACCAAGCTACCCATATCAACAACAATGACGACATATCTAAAGAAGATCAAATTATACTTATAATAGTTGGCTTGCATGTGAAAAAATTAGAAGGTAAGATCCATATTATTCACTTTTATTAGAGAATGGGCATATGCAACTTTTATTCTAATACCGAATTTTTAAAAATAGGGGAATACGAGCTTAGCTCATCAAAGTCGGCCTAGAGTATTCGTGGATCTAGACATACGGGAAGTCCAAGATATGAAAGCAAGGTAAACAATTATAATTTGATAGTAACAATTTTCCAATCATAATAAGTTCACTAATGTTGCGAAATCTTCACTTAACATTTTTCAAATCAAATAGCAGTTACCATCTTTAAAAAAGAGTCCAATACAAGAGCAAGAGAGCCAAAAGCACAAGAAATCATGAAAAAAATACTCTTCAAAGAATAGAGTATCCCCGCAAGAAAACACACATTCCTTCACAGTCGATATAATACGGTAAGAAAAACTTGCATATTCAAACATCCATATTTAAAAGGATATACAAATTAATTAAGAAAGAAAAGAAAATAAATGGAACAGGAGAAACGTTCACATTCAAAGCAATCGTCGTTGATATTGTAAAAGGTTCAAAATGGTATTACAATGCCTGTCCAAAATGCAAAAGTAATCATGCCTCGGCGTAAGAGAATCCCATGGTGCATACATTGTAGAGAAAAGGTAACACAAGCCGTACCAACGCTGATTAGAACTAATTGTTGCAGACAACGGGGACACAAGTTGTAGTAATTGCTCAAGGTCATGCGCTGAAACACTCCTAAATAATGTGAAGATATCCAAATTAATGCAAATAAGCAATCTTAACGTTAAGGTATGCTTCAATACCTTAATTAAATAAGACCCTTATTTATAATTATAGTGAACATAACTAAGATTTTGATCTTGCATGACAGAAAACAAGGCGAGAAAATGTGGCGGAAATATGGAATGCAATACCGTAACGTTCATCTTGAAGTGCATCTAAACCCAAATTCTTTCAACTATAGAACTTTCACAAGACAAGATATATATCCTTTACATTATGCCATGGAATCAAACTACACCACAATGACATTAGCAAAGGTAACAATTTTCTAGAATTTAATCAAAACAAAATAAATAAATATTAAGCTAATTCAATGCTTTCTGTATTCAAAAAGGATATGGATGCAAAGTTTTCCATGGATAATCAAGAGAAAACATACAAAAGGATTCCTTGGAGAACCTATAGAGAACCTATAGATTCCGATGACCATGAGGAAATGAGATCCTTTATAATGATGCAAGAGATCGAATACAATGACAAGCATTTCTTCATGCACAATCCTATTCAAATTTATGGATCTCGACAAAAAGGAATGGATAAAAGATCACTACAAGTTTACAACGTATATGGAAAGATACAAGAAAACACAACAACACAAACTGAAGAAGTTTATAGAGTATCAAAAATTACCCAGATCGGAATGGTATAACGTTTAATGAATTCATGTCTTTGGAGGACACTCGGAGATACAAGAAAAGAGAATTCAGCAAACTCAAAATTGAATTATGACTCTAAAATGGTTGAAGCCTATTTAATGGATGAGAAGTTCGAAGAAAAACCGAGTATCAAGAAGAAGAACTCGAAAAGCGTCTTCAAAACATGAAAAAGGTGAACCATTATAGTTTTCCAAATATTGTTTTACGAAAAGAAAATAATCAAAGAAATAGACATTCAAATTATCTCATTCATAGCGGAACAAGTAACAGATCAAATATATAGAGAACATGAATTAAAAAGTCGATGTCCAGAGCTTGGACCCGAAGATTACATAAAAGAATATGAAGAATATATCTATCGTGATGAACAAGAAGTAACAAGAAATCAAGAACAAAAATTGTTACGGTACAAAGAATGACTAAGTAAAGAATATCGTGTAAACGTGGATAGAATCTCGGGATCAAGAAAGAATCCGAGCTTGCAAACAAAATCTTATAGTTTATAGAATGGAAGAAAGAAGCTGGCAATTCGAACACAATTCAAAGATATATAAATTGGTTTCGGGTTAGATGATGATAACATAGACATGTAATTATTCGTTTGATATTTTTAAGATTAATAGATTAAATTGTTCTTAGATATATTGATAACTCGTATGGATCGCCATTCATACGGATCAGCTTTGAAACATTCCACGCTCTAAAGAAGCTCAATTCATCACCAAGGGATCTCCTAAATTGTATTCACGATGAACATTAACTGTCAAAATGGCATTCTGTCATAATATTCAATTTAGATTATTTTTTCATCATGGATAAAATCAAGAAGATTATTTGGTTACTGGGATAGTTAGCATCATCCTAGATATTAGAAAGTTTTGTAGTTGAGAAACAAAACAACAATGTCCAATGGTATTTTGATTTTTAGAATAACGTAATGTTCTAGAAGGAAATAGAACATTCTAGAGATGTAATTTTCTAAAAAAAAAAAAAAAAAAAAAACTGAATTTTCGTTTTTAATGTTGTTTGCCTCAACTTGATTAAACGTGAGTAGCGACCAACTGAATTTTTATAAGAGAGACTGCGCAACGTTAGATGAGTTAGGAATTACAAATTGAATATTGCAAATTGATAGCCAATCATATGGATCAGTATATACCAGTTGGATCGTTTATTGCTGAGCTTGCTAAAGAAAAAAAAAACTAGAGAAGAAAACCAACCACTGTTGACTGTTTCCTATAACAGACCAATTTACAAAACCAAACACAATCCTAAGTTAGTAGATCGTAGTTGTTAGATTTGGTAAGAGTTTCAAAACCAAATACAACCCTAAGTTATTAGATTTGGTAAGAGTTAGAAGCACACTTGGAATAGGAAAATCACAAACTATATAAAGAGCATTGAGCTGCACATCCACAATTATAGACAACGCATAATTTTTTGGTTTTCAAGCTCTGTAAGCACAGTAGCTGAACTTCGATGGATGTCAAAAGAAATCAAATTGATGACAGTGGTGATGGTAAGTGACACAAAAAAATCTCTCTGACAATCATATATTCGTTTTATCCAATACAAAAAATACACTAATATATTCCAATCGTTGCGCAAACAGGAACTGATGTTGAGGCGAACCAAAAGAAGAAAAAATCTAATTCCAATATCAGAAGTGACGATCCATACTCTATAGCATCCCTGAAGGAAGGAGTCTACACACATGAGATTAGGGTTAGAATCATAAATCTATGGTGTACGTTTAACGAAACTTTTTCATTGGTGCGGTCCCAGAACATGATACTCATTGATGCAAGCGTAAGTAAAGCGTAAAAAATAAAAAAAAAAAAAATCCATTTAACTTTTTAATATACGTGTGTCTGCAGATTTAAATTACGTATATTACAAATAAGTTTAAATCACAATTTTTGAAAATTCAAAACTAGGAAATCAAATTCATGCAAGTATGATACCACGATATCACAACCACTGAGAACGACTACAACAACATAACACCATATCTATAAGAAACTTGAAGTTCGCAAAACAAACGTACCCTATAGACCAATACAAGGAGACATGCATCCGCACTTCCCACGAATCCACCTCTATAGAAAGCTTCATAGACTTTGATTTTAAATACCCACTATTTAAGTTCATGTATACGTAAATACATGATCTCATTAGCACTGGATCAAAATCGACAAAGAAGACGACAGTAATTATCCAAAACTTAGGTAATTTTCCGCTATTATGTGTTTGGTTTATTATGTGTTTGCTGAGTTTATATGGCTTACCTTTCTATTTATTATACTAACAAATGACATAACTGGATTGGATATTGCAGATGTGAGGGAAAATTCGTTTCGCAACAAAATAAATTTTACAATTGCCAGGACTGGTGCAAAGAAATGGTAATACATGATGAAAAGGGCAACAAAACTACAAAGAATCCTACGAAATTATTCGCTTTATCAATTGGATGACCAGTTCCGCATCAATGCAAAAGAGGATGACATCGTAATCTGTACCTCAGTAAGGGTTATTGAAATGGAAGGTAACTCAATCAGAAAAAATATATCTCCAGGTCATTATATAAATACCACATTTATCTCTGTTTTATCGTTTGTTTAATAAATACTCCACAATATTGTTGCACAGGGATGCGTTGCCTAATCTCAACCGAAGCAACACAGGTATACACGAAAAAGTGGTGGTACAATATACAAAGCCAGACGAAGAATTCGGGGAAAGTTTTGGAAGATAACCCCGCTTTCAAACTCCAAATGATACAAAAATGCATATGTATTTCAAGACATCGAAATAATCATTTCGAACTAAGGTTGATGAATCCTGATGGACATTCGCTACTGGCGGTCCCATCATCAGATTCAAACATACCCAACAATATATCAGAGTCCGTTTAGGAGTTTTTTGTTTTATTTTTTTTTTCTCTTTTTTTTTTTAAATTTGGAACTAATGATTCACAAGAGGAGATGATAATTCGTGAATGCTCTTGAACCACATGTTTAAAAAAAATTCCTTTTAAGAGTATTGTTTCTTATATGCATACATTTTGTCGTACATACCAAAGCAGTATTATGGTACCTTTTGTGATGTTTCTTTTTGATTCGTATCACGCTCAAACACAGAGGTGTACTAAACTGCAAATGTAGAAACTGGACTAATAGGATTGTGAGTTATACAACCTAATTAAAGTTGTCTAAATTTTATATTATAATGATAAATCCGACTATCGATTTCTTCATCCTACTACGGCGGATCGATTGTTATAAGTTCTATCTTGTCCGTCCGATCCGATTTTAATATGCTTCCGTAAATATTTCAGCCACGGGATGGAACGTTTCTTAATACCACTGTGTTTCCGCGAATCAAACGTGTCCTGGTGTTATATACGTACAAGACAAAGGATGAATTTTCAATATCTATCGTTAGTTTTCTTCACGGGGAAATAAAGGAAAGTCAGGCTAGCTACTGTCGTAACTATGGACATCGTGGACAAAGAAAGGTCAAGGACAAATCCTAGAATGCACTAGGATTATTCACAATAAACTTAATTAATCCATCGATAATTTGATGAAGCTAGAAACGTAGGATCCACTGATTGACTGTATCGCAAGGTCATGCATGATAACTAATTTTGCAATTTTCAAAACTAATTTTTATTCGACAAAACTATATTATGCAAAGGATGTTGCTTCAAAAGAATTTAAAAGTAACTGAAAGCGTAGGCACAATCAAATATAATAAATGAAATATTACGGTGAAGACATACGAAACTTAGACATCCAAAGTGATATTCAAAGGTAGAAATTTCATTGCTAAATTCCTAAATATAGCACAGTTTGACGATTTACGTAACACATTATCAAACTACGTATTGGATCAACAATAACCGTCATAGATCATATATATGACTATGGTTGGTCAAGGTGAAGAACCGGTGGCGAGTCTTTGGTGATGTACTTACCGTAATGTAATTGTATGATGAATTTATCAAGGCCAAGATAATTAGAGGAGACAATATCGGTGAATTAGTTTATATAAGAAGACAAGAATACTATGCAAGCTGCCAAACATTAAATTTCGTGCTACACAAAAAACAATTCCCCTTTAAAATCACAAATACTAAGTTAGTCTGATATGAATTTGTAAGGTACCCAAAAATTTTATTTACTATTATTATTGTTTTAATTCTGGAGGCGTGTTTTCTTTTTCTTTTTTCAAGAAAAAAAAAAGGGTTTATAAACTTCTTCTCTACATTATTTTTAAATTTCAAAGAATATATTTGTTTGATATAGTTGTCGTATTATTGGATTCGAGTTACATTGTTAAGATTGAATTTCTAAACAAAATTCTAAACAAGGTTGATCCTAGCCCAACATGAAAAATCCACAAGAGATTATAAAAACAAATTTAACTTATACATAATGAAAAACATATTGAAGAAAAATGTTTTAGTACAACGTTCATGGAGACACGTTGTTCTCAACTCTTTTTCAAGTTCAAATCTCATCATTGTAACCGAAATGATCTAACAATGATACAAATACCGAGAAAAATACAAAACAAGACACAAATCATTACACAAATTTCACAACATTACACAAATCATTCATCATTATTTTCCGAATCATCCTCTATTTAGGCCTACAAGTTACACAACCAAACAAGTTAGATCCATAAGTATTCCCCCTATAAAAAACAGCATTCATCAATATATGATCTCAATACACACGTCCTACAGTTTTAGGACAAACTAACTTAATACTTTCCCTTTACAAAAACACAGAGAATAATGCCTGCTTTCATACATGATAAATATAGTAATTGAAAAGGTAATGGAGTTGTAATAGAAATCGAATTCCCAGGACCACAAACTTCTAGAATTTATTTTAAGACAATCTTTCTCTTAGAATTGTAATAAAAAAGGTAATGGAGTTGTAATAGAAATCGATTTCCCAGGATCAGAAACTTCTAGAATTTATTTACTTATTATAGATATCAGGATGTCTATATAAGAGACCATCACCATGACAATGAAGCATAAGTTAATCGAGAAAAAATCAATAACAAACAATAGAACAATGGAGTATGATGAGAAAAGAGAAGCCACCGATGTGCAAACTTTCTAATTCTAAGAACATGGGATACCAAAGAAACAAAGCGATTTAGTCATACAACTTCCATATGATTCTACTAGACAAATACGTAAGTCACTTCATTATATTAATGTTATTTTTAAATTTTAAAACAACAACTAATTTTGATTGATGAATGAGGAACAACAAATTCATCCGTAAGTGACAAGCGATCATTACAAATACTATATCAAGGAGCTAAAGGAACATAATGTCGTGGCGATTACAAATTTCATAATATCGATGTTGAGAAAACCGGAGACCTATTCAAGGAAATCATGTCAATGTGCTTCACTAGCAAGACACATGTAGCCATTGTTACTATGAACAAAGAAATTATACCCATGAATAAGTTCGTTCTTACTTGATTTGAAGGATATTAACATGAAAAATGTAAAACTAAACTCGCTTTACAGTAATTCGCCAAAGATAAAGATAAAAGATATATATATATATATATATATTTCTTATATTGTATACAACTAATTAATTCAATTGCAATATTCTTATTTAGATGTGATGGGAGTACTGGTCGGTATATCAAAAACGAGTTCGGATCGCCATAAAACTAAGTACTCAACGATTAAAAGGGAGATCTTAATAAGTACGGTGGATAGCTGGACCGACAAGAGTTACACTATGGGGAGATGCTGCTAGACAAATAAGGGACGAATTCTTACAGGATACGGACAAATATATCGTTCTTATAATCACATCAACTATCGTCGAAAAATTTAATGGTAATTCCTTACTTATTTCACTTAAAAAAGGTATTTTTGATAAATATCATATATATATATCACCAACAATTAATAAAAACTGCAGGAACTTATTGTCTATCTTCAACAATGGCAACAAAAATATATGTAGACTTACCAATACCGCAAGTTGAGCAAATGCGAAAAAGGTGATTCTTTAATTTGGTCTTTCTATTATTATAAATTGGATGGTTAGATTTACGTTGTATGATAATGTTTAGTTTAATGAACAATAAGATTCAATGAATGATATGGAACGTACTTTCCAGTATTGCTTATTGATTGCAAGGGAAATCAACAAAAACCAATCGAGGAGATGATTTTTCATAACAGGATGACTCTGCAAGAAGGATGTAGCTTAATTCACAATGAAGAAAATCTGGTAAGATCAATACGAACAATACAAAATAATATATAATCAATTCACAGTGTTGGCAATTGCTAACGTAATTAATGTATATGATAGGAATGACCTTTACCAAGCCAAGGCACAAATAGTTGGCATTGTACTTAGGGCTCACGTGGTATTACTTAACATGTTTCTATTGCAGTTTAAAGACAAAAGAAAAATCAAGTAATGAAGAATGGTATAACACATGCAATCGCGACGTAATATCACCCGTACCAAGGTAAAAATATTACCGCATGTATTGTACGTGCAAGAAACATTACATCCATATTGTAAAACTAATACTTGAAATACGTACACGAGGTTGAAGCTAGAATTAGAACTGCAAGATAAATCAGAACTCGGGACATTTACTATTGTAGGATCGATTCTTCGACATTCGTTCGATGACATTGATAGGCTCTCAAAGCGAGATGATAACCAAATCACATGATGCGAAAGGTATATATACACATTAATACCAAATACAATTTTCTAAAAACCCCGACAAATGCGCTAACTAACGAAAGTTATTGCAGGAAAATATAGAGAAGACATAATTGACATAGTGATGACTTTGTGGCGTAAATATATATTTGAAATTCGAATAGTTGGAGGAGGCATGTCCGGCTATAGAACCGTATTTGTGCAGCGTATATATAATATCAATGATGAATTGGAACAAAAGTATGAACTAAAAGCATTTGGATCATGAAAAGCCATACAGTAAACAAGAGATCCAACATCAACAATCACAAGCTACAATGAAAGCAAATAAAAAGGTTAAGGAACATCAAGAAGCATTGCGTCCACTTTTCAAATCCATGAAAAGGTTATCAATTAAAGAGGTAATAATTCTTTTTTTTTTAAAAAAATAATCATATTTGAACCAAATTTCCGCAAATTTAGCGTTCCTTAAACTTTACGTTTTACATTGTACTAGAAGACTAAGAATACACTACAACCACGACGTCGAGGAAAAGCCATGCGAGATCATAATCGAAAAGGAAGAATGACATGCAAAAGAAATATCAACATGCGTAGACGAAACCCAAGACAAGAAGGATGCATCATATACTAGAGAATTATGCAACTATCACAGAGTGATTATCTAGATGATTTGGTTACTACACCATTATCAATTTACAATATTATTCTTTAGCATGTCTATGAACCAATTTCACAAGTATTTTATTTATAATTAAAATAATTTTAATAGCAAATAATAGACCAAATGCCTATGAATTAATACATTATATAGAAATAGCTAGCTTAGTTTACTATACATATTTGATTATCTTGCAGTATCCTATCATATGTGAGAGCGTAAGCAACACACATAACTGGCATCCACACTCTACCATGTATCTACTATAGTTTTTTAGCAAGTTTACAACTGCTGATGCCCCTTAACCGAACTCCGATGCCCCTCGACTGGATTATTCAACCCATGGACTCCTTACATCGCATACATGTAACAACCCATACTCCATTAGCTGGTTTTCGAATTCGGTAAACTTCCGAATTATTTGGACTACTTATTTTAGTACCAATGCCAACAATTTAATTCAAAACCATTCACTTAGATATATTATTCAGTCGGGATACAACTTCGAACAAGTTTAGTTATCCCCCAAAGTCCTTGCCTTTACTATCAATCCGTGCATATAAAATTGATTATCTATTTCTTTTTCACATTGTGTTCGTGTAGTATCTTTCATAGAGGATCGAATTTTAGTACCAATGCGCAACAATTCAATTCAAAATCCGACTTCAATTAGGTATATTATTTAATTGAGTTAGGATGGATTTAGGAAAGCTATTCCACACCAAAAATTGAGTTAGGATGGATTTATGAAAGATATTCCGAACACCGATTTTCTAATTGTACGGAAACACAATTTGCCTTAATTAAATACCATTGATACAACTCTTTTCTATGCAATTAATAACAACTTTTTTTTTCCATATCGCCATTTGATTCCTAGATTAAACTTCTCCGTAACCATAGTGATTACCAATGCAATGAAGAATCAAAAGAGTAATAAATTTAAATTCCGTGCCTATAATGCACAAAGGCTGAACAATTTTTGCTTTTCAACTATAGTTTTCGAGATATATAAACCGTATACTCAAAATATTTGGAGTTATCTCACAAACAATACCTAATTGAAGATATTTGCCAAAAAAATATGTGTGTATGGTGTCCACCCATACACAAAAATATCTTGGCATTTTTAGCATCCTGATAGACATAGTTAGCTTTGCCATTTATATTTGTTTTGGTGTCCACCCTACCAAATTAAAGCTACTTTCGCAACCTAACACATTCTCGTATGGTGGTACTCATAACCAACACTGTTCTTATGTATGCCCAAATGATAGAAGCGAGATCATGTGAAGCTATCGAGATTCTTTGGTGAGAATGAATTCAACCGAGATGCACATGCGGGACTCTTTGTGGGATCTCTACTCCATGGAAATAATATTTATTTAGACATAAGTACTACAGGACTTGATGGTGGAAATAAAGAAAAAGTGCTATTTAAAATCGAAAGGGAGAAACATTGCTTCCAATGAGGTATGGTTTTTCGACTTTAAATTGTTAAGTGCTACTTTGTTTGAAACTAACTCGAGTACGCTATTGTATCTAACACACTATAATATGACACAACCAACTTAATATTGGGACCGTTCTGCCATGACCCAAGGTTATTGATACTGTTACCGATACTATACCTCGTGCTTTAGGATGCAAAGCGGTGTCTCTTCATCACCAAACTCGCATTTTCTTTGTTTTGCTATTGTTGATCATAAGTATTTTAAATTGTTGTGAGAGATTGAAACTAATGTCGAGTAAGCTTTTGTACTTCTTAATTCGAGTTTTTATTCTACTGGAGACTCTATCTTTTGCACGGTATGAGAATGAAACACAAATAAAAAAAGCGTATGGATGATGGGAATGACCAGCAAGGTGATATTTGCACATTTTTTTTTCCTGCTCCTTGCAACTGTGCATATTGTATAAAACAAGCGTCTAGGGTGATGGTATGGGTGACGCGAATGACCAGCAAGGTACATAAACATCTTAGAATGGTGTGGATTTTCCCCCTTCCAACGTTAGACCAACTTCCAGCTAATATGCTGATGGAACTTGAGAGTTTTTTTACGTTGTTTTTGATATAAGTTTTAGGAGAAGAGGCATACATTGTATAATCATCTTGAGTATTCATACTGCCTATTCCTAGAAAAGATTATCGCATTTTTCTGTAGTCGTTACTCTTCAATTAATCTGCATCTCTGCAATTTTTCAGTTGCCACTGCTCTTTTTTTTTGGTCGCACCGCCTGAGTATTCAGTGCTTTCTTTTTTTAATGTTGATTGTTGGTAATAGTAAGGATACTTAGATTCCTTTACTGTGGCGTTTAATATGATTTTTTCATGGTTTTTCTCTTGATGGCGTAATCATCAAATAGTATCGATTTTGCCACGAAAGATCGCAAGTGTACTTGCAATATTTGTTTGGAGCTCAAGTAGTTAACTTCGGTGAGTAATATTTTACTTAGATTGATGCTTTAATTCATGGTTTTTTGGGGTGAGTAGTATATTATTCATCCTCATCTGGATATACAATTCAGATTTATTTTATAAACTAAACACATTGCAATATAATATTTCATAGAACCATTTTTAATGAAAAGCTAAATGATTGGTTACATTAGACAACGTGCATTTTTGGGCTGAAATGTTCACTTTTGTTCGTGAGTAGGATGTAATTTCCTTGAAATCGCCTTACAAACAGATGTGTGTGCACAAAAGTACATAACAGATGTGTATTCTGCCCAAAATACAGTCAGAGTAGGTGCTACCCGTCAACAGGTAAGAATTTTGAAGGTAATTCATAGGCCGATAACATATTACACACCTTTAGTTCAGGGCATGAACACGATAATGTCTCTGGGGCCTGCAAGTAGTACTCAGGTGAAAAGACTTGGGTTATGCAATCCATTAGATAATACTTTAAGTGATCTCATATTTACTGATTGATAACTTTTGTAGAATGCAGATTTTAAGTATATGATCAGATGCAATAATGCAATAGAAATCAGAGTTTCCGGTAAAAGCGAACTATTGAATTAAGTGAGTAATACCAGTGTAACATACCTGTGATAGTAAGCGAACTATTGAGGTGAAAGTACAGGGTATATCGAATTTATCTTCTCGTGAAGAGATTAACGATTGTGCATCAATCAAAACATGTACAAACCAACTTCCAAAGCCTACCATGTAAATGCTCCCACACATAAACACACCCGCAGATTCCTTTCTAAAAGACTACCATGTAAATTACCTTTGATTCTGTCACTTACTAAATCCTGATAGTTCCAAAAGATCTATTTCCGTTTGAATTATAAGGAGTAACAAAAGAATCAATGAATACAAATATGGAGGAACCTTTTCAACTGAACCCCATGATTCGGAAAATAGTGATTACGAAGGGAGCCATGAAACTATAAAATTTTGGAAACTCCATTGTGTGTTTTGATTGTTAATGCACTATAGTTTCCAGAATTACATATTTTGATGGTTTCTCAATCAAAAAGAAGCTCTTTCGAAGCACTGTGTGAGCTTCTGAAATGTAACGGTTTGGTTTTCAAAGTAACGCTAGCATCTCAGATAATACATGGATTAGGGCTGCCAGTGAGTTGCAATTGAATGGAGCAGTCTAGCGTTGATAATTAAAATCGCACATGAAATGTACTATATAATAGCACATGTTTATGGAGTTGTTGTGTGGTGATGTCCTATCAGTGCGGCGATATATATCCCGAAACAATACAATTTCCATAAAGTAATAAATACCATAAATAGATTTCTCAACGACAGTTTTTTCTTGCAAACCAAGTACTCGAAATCTGTATAAAGAAACAAAACCATGATTCCTAAAACATATAAAATTCCACAATACAAATACAACTAGGATTCTTAATTTAAGTTTACTAGCTCTTATATAAGCCTACCTCCTGTATAAAACTACTCGACAGTCATATACAAAGAAGGAGAGGCAAAGGCGTATATTTACTTTTTGAACAAGCAAAAAGGTACCAACATCTTAACCATTTGATTTAATTTGATTTCATACATTGCTGACAGAAAATCAACTAATTATGTATGTTTTGATCGCAACAGGTACACATACATGGAATTTTTCACCGAAATAGACCCCTTCAAAAACGCTGAAGATGGGTGTGATGAAAAACAGCTAAAGATACAACTCTACAACACCGAGAAAAATTAAAATTTCTGTTTGAAACAAAAGTGTCTTGCAAAAAGAAATAATGCGCAGAATCAATCGGGAGATGATTGACTTCCTAGATGGCATGACTGCGAGAATCAGGCTGCTGGAATATATGAGCATGCAAATATTTCCATTCAAGGGACCAGAAAAAAATAGACAAGCACACAGAAAATGGATTCACAAAAGGATGAAGAAATTCAATACAAGACAAGCACAAAGTTTAGAACGATTCAAGAAAGAAGTAGGCTGAATTACAAGGGGCAAACATAGACAAAATCTGGGACCAAGAAAGAACAAAGACAATGGAAATTCAGAAAAACAACCGAAGAAAGTTTATGGATTGTCAGATACAAAGATAATACATATGAATATCCTTTTAGGATGAAAGGAAAATCAGAACAAAAATTTGGGTGCATTCAGGTATTATCAAGATTCATGAATATCAGAGAAAATCAAACATTGGCATCGCAAACTATTTATTCATATAATACTTATACATCCTTTATTACACACTAATGATTATTTTTACACAATGATGTAGGTACCAGCTATAAGCGATAAGGAAACAGACACTACAAAGAATGCAGACAATAAATCCAAGGAGCACAAGTTTTACGGTGAAGATATAATTAAGGTAAAGCTACCTTATGTAATCCCCATAAGTCGATTTCCAGAGGACATGCTCGAGTTACTCGATCAGGAAAAAATTGATGGTATACCAGAGCGCGTGATGACACTGAATATTGGATCAACGATAATAGTAATTAGAGAGGTTGAAGAACCAGTACTTCTGAGAACGGGCACTTCGCTTTCAATAGTAAAATTTAGAAAAAATTATATCAAAGCGCAAGTAATAGAAGGTGAGAATATTGGTCAAGTCGTTTCGCATCATAAGAAAAAATTCCATGCACACTGCGAGTCTTTCGCAATACAACGGACACAATTTCCGATAGAAGTTATTGATAACGGGATTCTGCCATTGGCCACATAGGCCATACAATCCTAGAGCATTAAATCTTTTGAAAATAGTTTCTTTTAATCAGTAGATTCCAATGTTTTGATTTCAACTTCATGTCAATTACCATTAGTTTATATCAAAAGTTACTTATTAACTTAAACCTTTTACGATGTGTCACCTTGCTTAACATTACAGTTATAACTACATTCAAACAAAAATTCAACACTCAACTAGATTGACAGCAAAAACCCTATTCTTCTTCCTCTCATTACCCTATTCTCCATATCAGCCATAGACTGCTTATCAAGACAAATAAGAGAACATACAAAAGACGCCTAATGCTCTAATATATAAACATAACCTGGTATTAATATGATATTACTTTAATCTATCATTTTGAAAGATAATTAATTGTTTAAATCTTACCACGACCATGAATTTCTTTCTGCAACATGTACACAGCAAGCAGACAATCTACGATTTCTTCGTTATTGTGAATATCATAGCATTAATTCTCCACTCAAAACACATCTGTAGAAAAATCCAGATAATCTCTAACTGAATATATTTCATATAATGACTAAAACAAAAACCCAAGGATCAAAATTCATCTTCTTTGTTGTTTCGATGGGATTTCCATCTTAAAATAAACAACGTGCTACGAATAAGTGGACATCCTGCATTTAAACAACAAAGAAGAATGAAATTGATGAAAGTACACAAGACGAACCGTAATCGTTTGAACAGATTGAATAACAAAAATTGTTTTAAAGGGATGTAGTACATTGACAAAACTTGAAATGAACATGGTATTTTATCCGATGATGAAACACATGTAGAGAACACTCTTAAATAGAGGTTTCTTTTTCGTTGGGTGGGAGATAATAAAATCAAAGAAACATAAATGCAAACTTAAAAGTTTTAAATTTGCAGGCCATTGTTATTGCCTTTACGTTTCATTTGTTTGGTCTATTAAAGATACCTACAAAGTAGAAGTTGACCCTAGGTAGTAGTAGACTATTAGCATTAGATTTCCATTAAAGAACAACTATTATAGCAATTGACTCTAGAGATAGAGCCATATAGAAAAGATAAGGTACATTGAATGACCAACAAACAAAAGTTCGACCGCATTGTCTCCTCTCGTTATTTCATCAATTCCGTGTCACATCTACAAGAACACTACCATGTTTAAACTCGCATGCTCTCGACGAAATATGGAAATAACACCGATTTCTTTATTTGGAACTATGGAAATACTTGTGAGTTAATATAGGAAAGCTAATACAAATTGAGTTATTACAGATTTCTTTACTTGGATAATCAATGGAATTTTAATTTTATTGGAAAACTCGATTTCCTTATAAGTATATTTGGAAACTTATATATATATATATAGGAGGACACACGGTCGCTTACATATAACATCTATCAAAGACACTTTTTGCAGGACAAATCATAGAAGAATTCCCTAGGTATGCTTCTCTTCGTTACCTTTCGATTTCCTTATTTGGATTATTTGAAAAATATATATAGTACGCATGATGCTTTTACTCTTTCTAAAATTTCTAACGAACGCCGTGACGGTGACCATGTCCTGGAGAAAATACACGAATAATAACCAAGGTAAGACACTCGATGCTAGACTAATCTTATTCTACATGTAAATAATGCATCTATATAAAAACTATACGTCTATATAAAACAACAATGCAACAAATAAACACAAGAAAACATTACAATGACGCAAACCTAATACAAATACTGATGTTATTATTTTAAAAGTTTTGCAAAATAATCAAAAAAAAAGCAAGGTACATAACTTTTACCATTATTTTTAAAAGTTTGATTGAAATTCTTCATGATCATGCGCATAACTAATAGGAATAGTGGAACTTACCATTGTTATTTGTGGAATAGCTAAGATTGACCTATATCATTATATTTGTTATTGATCTATATTCATTATATAATATATATACTATACTGTTTTTGTTATTGCACAACCAGGAGACCAGCCCGTATTGCAACTATTAACATATGTTAATAATAATCTAGACAATGTCGGCTGATATAGAGCAAGCTCAAGTTGAGTTAAGACCAGAAGAGGAATTCCTAAATACGATTATCCAAGCAACATACCCAAGCACGCAAGATCACGTCAACGACCAAGAATATTTAAGAGAAGGTAATTATTGTTACAAATACAATAGAAAATGTGGAAAAGCTCAATTATCTTTTGATGGCACGTTTACTGAGAAGAACATACGTATTTAAGTACTGATTCAAAAGAGAACAATGAAGAAAGATATGATCAAGTTAAGCATTACCATCGTCAATTGGTTCTAAATAAGTTGGAATACCCGTGATTCCCTTCCCATATAATACGGTTAAAAATTGGTATGCCAATCATGTTGTTAGCAGAACGAGAGAGCGAAAAACTTATCAAAGGTACCAGACTTTTAATTAAGGATTTGTCAACCTCAATTGAGGCCGAAGTGCTAACAGGCAACATGGCTGGAAAAGTGGTTTTCTTAATCAAAGAAAGTAGTATATTTGCCAGTGAAAGTCCATCTGGATTTGCACTAAAAAGAAGACAGTTTCCAGTGAAAGTTTCTTATGCATGTTTACCAGAAGATTGCAAAACACAGATTCTAAACAACATGGGAATATACGTTGACAATGACAAGATTTATCCAGGACGTTTTTTCCAGATGGTCTCAAAAGGAACGAGCAAAGAACCCATGAAGATGGTTATCATTATGAACAACAACATGATCAGCTACACCAAGAAAACTGAAGCCAAGGATGTTTAAAACATATTCACTGGACTTCGAAATTTGATATCCAAATTTGTTTTCATATTCAAATTTAAAATTTTAATTCATAGTCTTTTATTTGGAATCCATATTATTCATAACAATGACGCTGACCGAATAATTATATAGAAACATATAAGCTTATATTTCAATTTATTAGAATTCACCACTTATAGATCGACTGGTAGATCAAGTCACTTAGATTCATCAATACACTTTATTTTTCATATTTGTTTTGCTTTTCATTAATGTCCCCTACAATTAACACAAAAAGTAGGAATCCCTGGTGAAACATCAGAAAAAGATGACTTATACACGATCGCATACACATAACAACTATCAAGAACACTTTCCATTTGAAGATTCCATTGTCATACGTTAGTGTTTTAAATTCGAGAACTTTCTCTTTTCATTATAAGCCTTATATTTCCTAGCCTAAATATCATAAAAATAAATAAATTAAAAGTCGATATTAAATACCTAAGCCTACAAAAACAATAATATCAATCCATACCTTTGATCCACCGAGTATGTACTGTGTGCTAGGTTGTTGACTAAAGAGCTGGAAAAAGGAAAAATATATTTAAGAAAAGATGGATTTAGAAAAACCAGTGATTACAATCCAATTGAGTATCGCAATTGAGTATGTACTATGTACTGTTCCAATGGAATCATCTAATTTTATAGTTTTTTATAAATATGTTTGCAGACAAGCAGAATTCTTATGCATTACAATGACGATCTCAACCCACAAAAACCAGCTATTTATAGAAAAGATGGATTTAGAAAACAATCGAAATAGAAAAAAAACTATCAACGGTAAGATAGTACAGAACTCAAATCTAAACCTCATGACAAATGAAGACCGAACGCTATCAAGCAACCATACAAACGGCGACTACGGATCTTTAGATCCCTAAAAGATACCGATGACAAAGAGGAATTGAAACGTTTTTTGGATTACCGGTATCACTACTACGAGATGAAGAATTACAATCCAATTGAGTTTTATGATTCTAAAAAAGAATGGATTAAAAACCATTACCAGAGGATACGATCTATGTGCAGCGACAAGATAATACAGGAATTCGAGCTACAAAAGTTCATAGAATACCAGAAATTAGATAAGGCTCAGAACGGTATCACCTTTACTCGATTTCTAGCACTGAATAGCAATGAAGAAATACATAATGCAATTAAAAATTCAGAATCCTATCTATTGACACGCCACAGTAGAATGCTCGAGACATATTTACTACAGGATACTTTCAAAGAAGACCAGGTATCTGATCTAGGGCCTAATGCAAGAGAACTAAATAAACAACTCTATAGCATTAAAAGAGTCGACAATTATTGTTTTCCAAATAATGTTTTAAAGAAGAGAATACTAAGAGAAATAGACACCGCAGTGCTTTCATTCATAGGAAAACAAGTGACGGAACAAATATACACAGAGCATACAAATAGGAGTCTTTTCCCATACAATGGATCTGAAGAGCAAATACTAGAATTTGAGAGACATTACTACGATAGTCAAAGAAGGGTGCAATACCACCAGCAACTTGGGATGTTCAATTTTACAAAACTGATACAAGTGATGTATTCCAATGTAAATATAAATAAAATTTGGAATCGAGAGAGGGTTAAAAAATGCAAACAAAATCTCATCGTATATAAAGCTGAAGAAAGAACATGGGAAGTCACAAGCAATTCAAAGACGTATAAATTCAGTCTCGAGTTAAATAACTATCAAGAACAAATCATTGATTCCACAGAATTCATAGATGAACAAATCATTGATAACGCAGAATTCATAGAAAGACTATAACGACGAAGTATTCGAACAATGCACATCATGCAGGCGTAATTACCTTCATGGTTTACATTTTATCTATTCTTTTGTTTTTTTTCATTACAACATTAGTTAATATATGTATTTTTTATGCATCCCAAAATCCAGAACTATCTCTCGACCTTAGATTTTAACATACACAAGACAAACGAAATTATAGGCAACCAAAATCCAAAGAGCAGCTGCAACAAAAATAACAAAAATTATAGGCCAACTGACAAGCACAAAAAAACGCCCGAGAGATTAATTCGTGGCCGTACGATCTTGACATATACATCCGTTCGTCGTTATTATCGTTTATTGTTTCCTTATATAAATCTGTTTCCTAACTACAAACAATTTGGATAAAAATAAAAATACGAATAAGAGGAGAAGCATAAAGAATCTGTTCTTGATTATCTTTTCTTTGCTTGCTCTTGATTATATACTCTACAATCACTTATACTCTACGATCGCTTATATATCCTTTTCCGAGACAGATTGATATACGAGCTATACAAACCTTAATATTCTCTAAGACTCAATTCATGGAAATTTTAATATCCGAAGTAAATAACTATATAAATAATCTGTGGAGAAAATACAATTCTTAGGGTCCGACAAAGCCAAACAATATACTATGGAGACAAGTTACGATGAGCAAGAACAAAGGATCAATCATGCCATTGCATCAAACGAGAGTAATTCAACCGAAAGTAAGTTAAACAACATTCAAGAATTTAATGTTTACATGAGGGGAAAATAAATAAATAGATAATAATAATTATTGTTCTACATCTTTGAATCAGAATACAATACAGACGGATGTGATACACGCTTAAATCCCCTGGGCCGTGGAGGTAAGTACACAATTTTGTAGATTTCCATGTTCTTACAGTTAGAATTAATAATTCGATGTAAAATCGTTTATGATCATAATATATCAGACATAGCAGATGATGATACAGTGATGGTGGGCAAGCATCATCACAGTGCAACCCAAAGAAATTAGGAAAAAGCGCAGAAGAAACACAAAGGGTATGTAACAATTCATACAAATTCCATATATACGCAAAATAACAATTTTTTTTTTTTACTTTGGGATCGCAAACTAATTAATTACTATCATCTTCTGATGCCTAGGCAAAACATATGACACAAAACAGCAAGTAATCTTTAAAAGGATTTCACAAATTAGTATGTCATCAAGCTTGGAAGAGGAATTCATAGATGAAAGAATCAAGCTGCGAATACTACGCACATGGGAAATCAAGAATCCAAGGACGGAGCCTGTACAAGCTATAACATGATCCTCATCGACCAAACGGTAAAAGATCAAAACCGCGTTTGATATTATGATAACCTGCATTGAAAAAAATATGCATAATAATAAATACATGAATGATAACAGGGCGACCAAATCCATTGTTCAATCACACGAATCAATATAGAAAGCATATGGATAAGCTAAAAGAACAGAATATAGTGTCATTAAAACACTTTGGGATCGTAAAATACAATCTCAGTCTGAGACCCTTACCTAAGGATCGAAAGCTTTCTTTCAATACACTCACACAAGTACAAGTGGAAAAAGAAACCGAATGTCTTGCAGTTATCCCGAAGTACAGCTTCAACCTAACGGAATTTGAAGAACTACATGAGAGATGCGGGGATAAAACACATTGCACAGGTATCTATAAACGTTAACACGTCGAAACCACCCATCAACTTAACAACCGATTTTGAACTAACATTATGACACCATGTTTATGTAGACATTATTGGGCATTTGGTCAACATAATGCGAAGGAGATTCATGAAGTTTGACATCATTTTGGAAAATAAGAGAGGCATGCGTGTAAAAATTACACTATCGGAAGACCAAGCTAGTAAATCATCAACAGAGACGACATATCTAAAGAAGATCAAATTATACCGATAATAGTTGGCCTGCAGGTGGAAAAATTCAATGGTAAGATTCATATTATTCAATTTCATTATAGAATGGGCATATGCAACTTTGATTCTAATACTGGATTTTTTAAAAATAGGGAAATACGAACTTAAGTCATCAAAGGCAACCAGAGTATACGTGGATCTAGATATACAGCAAGTCCAAGATATGAAAGAAAGGTAAACAGAAATATATTAACAATTATAATTTCAAAAAATTATATAGTACCACATTTTTCCAATCAAATAATTACTGGTAATTAAATTTTATATATAGCGTCATTTTATATTCGTAATCTTATATATATTAAATTTTGATAGGAAATCCCGTCTTGAGAAAATGGAAGAACAAAAAAAAACATATACAAAGATTCCCTGGGTAGCCTATAGAGAACCTACAGATTTCGACGACCATACGGAAATGAGATATTTTATAATGGACCAACAGATAGAGTACAATAATGAGTATATGTTCAGGCACAATCCAATTCAAATGTATGGATCAAATAAGAAAGAATGGATAAAAGATCATTACAAGTTGACAAAGTTTATGGAAAGCTACTTGAAAACACAACAACAAAGGAACTGGAGAAGTTTACAAAGTATCAAAAATTACCCAAAGACTGGGGATGGTATAACGTTTAATGAATTCATGACGTTGGAAGACACTTTGGGATACGGTAGAAGACAATTCAGCTAACTCAAAACCTGAATTATGACTCTAAAATGGTTGAGGCTTATTTAATGGAGGAGTTTGAGGAACAAATAGAGTATCCGGAAGAAGAACTCAAAAAACGTCTTCAACACATTAAAAGGTTGAAGCATTTTTTTTCTTCCAAATATTGTTTTAAAGAAGAAAATAATCAAAGAAATAGACACGTAAATTATCTCATTCATAATGTAAGCAGTGTAACGGATCAAATATATGGAGAACATGCATTAAGGAGTGGTTGTCCAAGGCGCGGACCGAAGATTACATAAAAGAATATGAAGAACATATCTATCGGGTTGAACGAGAGGTAAATAGAGATCAACAACGTAAATTGTTGGACTTCAAAAATACCCGAGTAAACAATATCATGTAAACGTGGATAAAATCTGGGATCAAGAAAGAATCAGGGCTTGCAAACAAAATCTTATAGTGTTTAAAATTGAAGAAAGAAGCTGGCAATTCGAGCACAATTCAAAGATATACAAATTCTGTTTCGGGATGAATGATAATAACGTTTGATATTTTTAAGATTATTAGATTAGATTGTTCTTAGATAGGTTCATTTCATATTATTTTGTTTTTTAGATTGTTTTTTGATAATAATACCCTAACAATCCATTATCATATTGCAGTATAACATTACAATTACAACTGTCATACAAAATATTCAAATTATTGTTCTTAATATTGTCTGTGTCATTGGTTTAATATAGTTTTAATATTTTTTATTTTTAATTTTATCAGTTTGGTTCCACTGGATAGCTTCCATATATTCGGGATTTTCTGTATATAAGATAAAAACTGATTTCTAACGGGAGCAAAAGGTATTAAGACCCGTACATAAAATCATTGATTAATTGATTTAATTGATTTTTGTGTACAGAAATGATTTAATTGATTTTTATGCATCAAATTCCTATAATAAACCAAATTTCGTAATCATAAAATTTCACAAGGTCTATATAAAACATCGACGGAGAGAGATATAGAGATCACAAGGAGAAGGGTATACAATCAAACTATCCGATCTTCTTCGGTGAAGGATATATACTCTGAAGATATGGACTACGAGAATTCTCAGACAGGCATGGATTTGAACTACGAGAATATGGACTACGAGAATTCTCTGATTTCTCTCTATCCTCTTTACTTAGGCATGGATGCTTGGTTTCATATAGCAATAATGTATCTCCATTCAGTCAAGAGGAGATATAGATTTGTTACTTAGGTTACTAAAATAGACAAAAACGAGACATCTTTGATCCTAAAGAGTTGAAGCCACATCTTTACAACCCTAAAAAGCTAAAAACACATTTTGGTTTGCCAACAATAATACTACAAAAAAATATGCGAAAGTTTTATCAACTATGAAAATACAAAATTATTGGATCAACATTAAATTCTTGAGTTAGAGCATAAGAGTATTATCTTATCCAATGTTTTCCGTTCGTGGGATCTTTGGATAAAAAATAAGCTCACATAAAGTGGGTACACGAAAGGATGGTGGAATTAGACATGGCTCATGAAAGGGATCTAAACAAATTAAAAAACGTTTGGAGCAGCAATACAAATTAAAAAATAAAAATTTGCTAAATTAGATAGATAGCAAATAATAGACAAAATGCCTATCATACAAAAAACAAACATGTGTCGGCCATGCTTCTGTTTAAAACAAAAAAGAAATCTCCGAACATGTGTCGACCATGCTTAAAATCTAATCCTTTATTATTTTGTTCATATTAATACTCCATCACTTCCTTTTGTTCATAGGAACCCCTGTTCTCTTTCGATCTCAATGGTACACAAACGAGAACTCTTAACCAGGTATGGGATTTGTTGTCGATTTACTTTTTTTTTTTTTTTTTGGTTAATTCGAAGGTTGGGTTCTCTGATTTTCTATGATTTCAATTTACTTTTAGGGTTTGTAACCTAATTTAGGTTTATTGATTGATAATAGGTTCTTGATTTGGGCTATGTTTTGTTGTTCCTCACCAAATTCTCACCTCAAAGGAGTTCAAATCGGTTCCTTACAGAACTAATTGAAGCAGAAACCCTAACATCTAGGTAATTTTTCTTCTAACGTTTATGGTTTTGTTGATGTAACAAACAACAAAATAAGCTTTATGGTTTCAATGTATTTGGAGACGAATTTACTACAGATAATTAAAATACAAATAATTAGTTTTTATTCTATTTCTAATCTATTTTTTTTGGATCAAAAACTCTGCAATTTATTCGTGGTTATAATTTATTAGTTATAATTTTTTTGAAAATTCGTATGATAATTGTTTTTGGATTCTAAATTCACAGGAATGTTCTGTAAACAACAAGGGTAAAGAGAAGATATGGCAGAGACGAGCAGTGACAACGAGAGTGAGACCTTTTATATGCCATGTAATGCGCGGTGCAGCTGCGACGACGGCGGCCACCACCACCGGAACTAAACCGATATGTCTAAGTGAGAAGAGGAAAAACACAAATGAAGACTTGCATGAAGAATTCATAAACATTTCGGATGATAGTGATGCGAAAGCGCGATAAATCGGTAATTAATATTTCGGATGATAGTGATTGCTCTTGCAAGATATGTCAAGTAAAGAACTGAAAGATGATGCAAGCAAAGAACGATGATTGGTGTATATCTTTCCAAAGAACTCGACAAAGCAAAAACAACAAATTACTCGATTTGGATACGTAGAAGCGAAGTAGAAGGCGGGAGCGGCAACAAAGGCAACAGAACATACAATCAATACGATAATTCAAAGATAGATAAAATGCTTGCTTGGTATGCCAATCTAGAACCAATTGCAAAGAGGACACGATGTTCAACAAAGAAAGCACAACCTATTTCTGCAGAACAAGAAGTAGAAATTGAAAACATAAGATAAATGTGGCAACCAAAGGCATCAAATATTAGAGTTATCTTGCGTACACGTGGAGAACTTCTCAAATATTTCAGCTGTTTATTACAATCTGTTTCGTACTTAGAATGTCGCAGCTATACTATGCTGTTTATTTTTGGATGTTTTGATTGGTTTTATTTTGGACATACCTTACATGGTTTTATTTTGGACATACTTTACCAAGTTTAGCTTTGTTGCAAGCAATGTTGGAAATATCTATTCCTAATACACAACTATTCGACTTAGCGACTAGCTATAGTTGGCATTAGTAAATATTGTAATTTTGCATTAATAAATATAATTGTACCGTTAATCATGATTTTGTTTTATGTGTAGCACTCGCTTGACCCGTCTCATGTTCTCTTTTGTTTGTGATACATAATTGTAAAATTGGTCCGGTATAGGTCCAAAACGCAACTTTGTAGGAGATGGAGTTACGCATCATATTTCTTGACAATGTGGATGATCTAAGCCCTCTTTGATAATATTGTTCTCCAGCTTATTATTTTAATACACTATTTAATAACCTTGATTTGGGATAAAAATATATGGGTTTTGGTAGTTGGTAGTTGGGATAAAACTTGAATACTCTTATCTTTTTGCATAAGCACTAAAAGTGTTCCTTTGAATTATATCAAAGGTAATTCCAATTTGGTTTTTGGTCTAGGGGCTACTTTTTTGTTTGGTTTTCCTTTGGTTTTGCTGATGCTAAAACTTATTTCTATCTTTCTTTAGGGCTCTGGGCTTTTTCCCTCAATTCCATGGTTTGCTGATGGAACATAACAATTTTTCGAAACTGGGAGATTTTTGAAAGAGATATTAAAGATGAGGAATTGCAGAAGCTACTCAAGTTTCTATTTGAGATTTTTTTTAATGGGGTTCTCCATCATCTCATCAGGAACAACTCCCCTTCAACCTCAAACTTCATTAAATGTATATAGGTTCTCTCTTTCCCTCTAATGAACTCCTTTGCTACCTAAGATAGCTATTGAATTAAGCATGTAATTTTTGTAGTTCAAGTGACAACTTTGTAATTTATGTAGTCCGGTGACCTTGATTCTTTTGTTTCGTGACCGTCGAGTCCATTCCGTGGAAATAAGTCCAAGTGTACTAGGTGACTTTTATTCATGAACATGCTTTGAATGGCATTAAAATCTAAACATATTAGAGAGTGTTACACGCGCATGTTATAAGTATGTGAGCGAGATTACTAACTCATTTTCTGCTGTATTGAATTGCAATATTTTTAACTTGGGTTCTTTTATTTTGCATAGTAGTTTTTTTTTTTTAATTGTCAGAGTTGATTAGATGCTGATGCCATGCGACAATTTGAGACATATTGATATGGTAAAAACAGATTTTCTTGACATAAACTTTTAGCTCCATGTTTATTTCCTAGGCAATTTTAATATGCTTAGCCAATGTTTCTAATTTCCATAGCTCACTTAACACATTCGCTGCCATTTTCAAGATCAGTTTATTTGGCTGTGCTTAAGAAGCTTGATGTTGACGTTATGTTGCTTAGTATGTTTGATGGCTTCAGTGAGAAGGAATTTTATTATGAGGGAGGGATTAATTTGGTTGATGCCAACAGTGGTGTTGTTATTCAGTTGCCTTCCTCAATTGGGTGGCCTACGATTTGACTAGAGAAGTGGTGTGTCCCTTGCTCTATGGTTCCTCCTAAATTAAGAGTTATTAGAAGCTACCATGGCGAACAATAGTGGTGTACTCTTGCTGAGATTAAAATCCGAAGTAAGTATTTTTAAATGGGAAAGAGAAGTCAGTTGAAGCACACAAAGCAGATTTTAATGTAACACGGTTTTAGAAGCTTATATGATGAGCCTACAATAAGAAGAAGATGTCTTACGGGCCTCTTTTGGGAACCAAAAGTCGATCCGAGACAACCTAGATAAATCTCGGAGTCATGGTTGTCGCTATAAGCGCAAAGAGAACGACAAGTGCAATGGCAACAAGAACGGAGATTCTCGGATTTGGTAAAAGTGGCTTTATTTGAATTTTCCAATTTACTATCTGCATGAGTAGAAACATGAATTTGTACCGATAATATTCTTAGTAAATTATAATAAAATTCTAAACATGATAAATGCTTTATACCATTCTAGCATCTTGCATTTGGTGTCTGGCAAGTTCGAAGGTGAGAATCACATGTCATTATATGTGAATTTCAGTGACTTGCAATACTCTTTGATGGAAAAACTGCACGATCAGGTCTGTGAATAATTGATGATTTTGTTCATCTCCATTTCGAAGACCTGTTGAATATTTCAAGACGGCTTCATTTGAATTCAGGTGATAGAGTTTTCATGCATCTTGATTCCTTTGGGTAATATATTTACATTGGCCGTCAAGATGCGACGAGGTATATTTTCCGTACAGAAACCGAATTATCTCGGGATCCTCTTTAAACACTACAAAAGATGTTGTTTATTCAACCACAAACTAAAACTAAGAGACTACAACCAACATTGCAGCAATGATATCAGCTAAATATGGTGCATCACTTGGCCTAAAATCCTTATATGAAGGAAAATCAAACACTGTCAGAGTCCAAGTCGTAAACAAGTGGAAAGAATTCAACTTTAGAGTTTATGTATTTATCACTTGACGGCCAAATATGTTGTGCTTCTAAATTGGTAAGATTGCAAATATACCTGACTTGCTGGTGCATCCCAAAAATCCTCAACTGCTAAGTAGAAAATATAATACGAATATTTACTAACAAATTAATGATCAATAGCTCTATCTAATGTTCTCTTTTCTGCAGAAGCACATGGGAATATAGCCGATCAGGTATGTGAAAAGCTTCAAGGTACGGTGTTGGGATTGTTTTGTACAACTTCTAAGGTAATTTAATCCTCTTTTCGAGAGTTCATTCTTGATCAAAGCGCAGGTAATAGAAGGTGACAATATTGATCAGGCCGTTGGCATCGTAACGGAAAGATTCCAGGCACACTGCGAGTCAACGGACACAATGCCACAAATGACTATGTTCTGCCATTGGCCATATAAGTCATACAGTACTAATAGAGAGGCAGAGAGCATTAAACCTGTTGGTTTCAATTAGTTTATATTAAAAGTTACTTATTAACTTAAACCTTTTATTACAATGTGTCACCCTGCTTAAAATTACAGTTATAACTGTCATACAAGTTCTTCAAATTAATGTGATTTTTGGCAATACATAAACTATGGAAACTTTAGCCAAAAGATTAAATAACAGAACAAATTATAATTGGACTTTGAATACTAATAATATGCACAAAGCACGGTTTCCTATTAACAAACATACTCTATAAATATGAAACCAATAACAATTCCAAAAATCAAACTTCCGTAGTCTATATAAGCCACCACAGTAAAATTTAGTGTTCACATAACTGTTCAATTATTTCATCAATCCAGTTAGAGATATGAGATCTTTATTGGATGCGAACAACATGATAGGTGATCCCAATAACAAGGTACTTTTAACTCCGACTAACATGTATTTTGATGTAATAATTTGGTACCACGATTTATCATATCACCTTTAACGACTTTTACATCACAAAATAACAGAGGAAAAACGTTTATGTGCAAAGCGAGAATAGATGGCCTAGAACAGGGGCAAAAAATGGTACTATTTGACTTGCGGTGGTGCAATGAAAAAGCGTGCAAAAGAGTCGCCTAATAATTAGGAGTTTATCGGTCGTACTGCATTGGATGCAAAACTTCATCTCCATTAGAAAATCCGGTGTATGTATAAAACATACTTTGTGGATTAATAACATATACCTTAGATAACTTACTACTTCTATTTTTCCTGTAGGTACAAGATGAATTTGATAGTGCTAGACAACACGTCCAATGCAATATTTGTGATCAAAGGCAAGTTAGCAGAAACATTCATGAATTGCAATGTCAAAGAACATTACAACAAGGTGCAAGCAAACGAACCAGGAGAGACATTATCGCTGTTTGATTCAATAGTGGGAAAGACATATGTTTTTGATGTGCTGATTGCAAAGTGCAACAGAGGATACAAAAAAGGAAGATTCATAGTCATGGGTGTTTACAACGACACTGACCTTTTACCAAGGGGTGTTTCCATATATGGTTAATTGAGAATTATGAGATTAAAACTAGACATCTTAGGCTTATCTATGTTCTTTTGTTATTCGTTGAGTAGTTTTCTTATAATTCATGAACAATCTTAGTCCTCTTTAAAATTTATATTAATGCTATTAATTTTAAAAGATACACAAGAAACACTAAATAATGTGGTTTCTCAACGTGGATTCTTTGAGAGTTTCTTTGATGTGAATAGTTTTGATTCATTATGAATTGGATGCTTATTATGTCAATAAGGTAGTATTAATTATGTCATGTCATGTAGGTTGTAAGATCAGGTATATCCTACTGTTGAGTACAAAAGATTGTCTCTTCTGCCATTAGCCGAACACATATACGTAAGTGCAGATTCAGATGTAAACACAGCCAAATGCTGTTAAAAAGAATAGAATATGATAGCCCAGGATTCCCATGTCAAGTTATCCGATTGAATAATAAACTTATTAAGGGTGCACACTACTAAAGCCGATGATGCATCTCAAATGATTTTCAGTAGAAGACAATTCTCAATCAAAATTGGCTATGCATGCCTCCTGGAAGAAAGAAAATCGCAAGCCCTACACAATATAGGTATATATATCGACAACAACAAGTTTCAACAAGGAAGATTTTTCAAATGGATCACAAACGCCACAAGCAATGAACCATTGAAAATGGTGGTTATACAAAACAAGAACAAACAACAAAATAATATCCAGAAGATCGCCAAGAAATATCACCGATTGGCTATGTGTTTATTTACTATATTTTTTTTTTTTTACTAAGGAATTTTATTGGATAGTTTTTGACTTCATTTAATAATCTACTTTGCCGTAGGTAGGAAGTTATTCTGATCTTCATTCAACGCTCAAAATTTTATTGGATACTACCTACACTTATTAACGTTTTTTCCGTTTGGATGGGGACCAAAGATCTGTATAGGGCAAAACTTCGCCATTGTTGAAGCTAATTCTACAGAACTTTTCATTTAATTTTGAAGAACCATGATGACTCTTCAATCACAACATGGAGCACCAGTCATGTTACAGCGTCCCCACTAAAAGTTAACGACTTGAGATAAGACTTGGATTAGATTTATATCCTTTCAAAAAAACGTACAGTTGATCAGTTTGATTACCACATAAGCCTACCGGAACATGACAAGTACATACTCTATACAACACCTAATACCTAACAGTTGTGATAGAAATCAATTTCCTAAAACTAAAAAAACTAGAAGTTTCCACAGAAAAACAAATTCCATTAGTTTCCATAAAAAACGCAAGAAGTCTCCATACATATGAAAGTTCTCTAAACCAAAACAACTTCGAACATTCTTTAAACTATCCCGTATACATCAGATTCCTAACACAAACCAGTTTCCTAGAATTCCTACAGTTAACTTGACATCCAAGTTTCTATGGGTCTATATATAGCTTACAAAGTTAAATACATTCTGCACATCAATCAATATCTCAACGCAATTACAAACAAGAGATGGCAGATCGAGTTATAAAGAGAAGTAGAATGAGCATAACCAAAGCTTCAACTTATCTGGAAAAAACAAGACACAGACGGAAAAATAAGGTACGATCAATCTCAAATAATATTTAGATTTTTTAAATTGCCAAGCATTATTAACGTTTAATGATTATTTGTTCTAGATTTTTACTTTACAATTTGATTATGCTATATGCTTAATATCTCTCACTGTAATCTTTGTTTCTTCAACTATTTTTGATTTAACTCACAGCGCTACTCAATAAAGATCACTGCAACAATCGTACGTCTTAAAAGAAGACAAGAATGGTTTTACTATGCTTGCCCAAGATGCGATGAAAGATACCAAACAAATAATGAATTAAGCTGGTGTTCAAAGTGCAACGAACAAATTTCCTCTCCAACAGCAAGGTAACGTTTTAAAATTATTTAGAAGAACAAATTTAGTCTGATTTTTAAATAACAAACCTATTAATATACCTAATCTACAGATTGCTAATAAGACTCAAAGTGAAAGACAGCACAGGCAAAGCTGAGATATTGGTACACGGACAGCACGCCGAGGAACTAACTGGATTGAAAGTAAACAACATTCAAAAAATGTCAACAGAAAATAAGGTAATGCCTAAAAAAAAAAAACAATATTTATGCTAATGAGCAACATGTTACATAACAACCCCTAATTGCAGGCAACCCAAAAAGAATTCAGAAAAGAAATAACGAGCAGAATAAAGGGCTATACATGTGTCTTTCGCTTAGAAGTGACAAAACTAACATGGGGAATCATGTCTTTTGAAGCAAAAGAAATTATGGAAATAGATGCCACCAAAAATCAATGAAGGTATTATTATTCTTTCTAACAACAATGAAAACCAACATACAGCAGCAACACTTAATTCTTGCTTTTTTCGATTTGTCGAGATAACCCGAGCATCTACAAGAAAACAACCCAACCCTGATGTGCATTCGACGAAACTTCAAGTGACGCGGAGCAACCACGGGCGGTGGTCAAAGAAACCACGCCATGCCTTTCGGATATGAAGCCTTGGATTGCTGGAATCCAACAAGCCTTTAAGAAAGATGCAAACGGAGGAGAAGCCTTGGATGATGTGGTCGCATTGGATGACAACCGTTCAAAGATATTTAGGAAAAATTTAAAGAGTTATAATTACACCAACAGCTTTACAAGTCTCGAATGCCGGTATGACAAATAAAGCCTTGAACAGGCACAATTATTAAATAACTTTATTAACTATTCTTATAGAATTTTTTTCTTTTATTGATAATAAGTTCTTAGAATTTTTTTCTTTTATAGAATTTTTTTCAATTAATAAGTTCTTAGAATTTTCAATTAATGTACAATTCTATTATTGTTTTAGATATTATTTAAAATAATATACTATTGTTATAATTAATATTATTGTTTTAAAATAATATAAATTTTAGATATTGTTTCATAAAAATCGACGAGAGGTTGAGCGCCGGCCGCAGGCCGGCGTGATACCTAGTCTCTTCTCTAAGGAAAAGTGGTGGTTATGTCCGGGATAAAGGTGACCGTGGGATTTGGGGAGTAATTCGTATCCGTCAGATTTTGTTTACCTTTTTTTTTTTTTTCGGGAGTGATTCGTGGCCGTGGATTAGAGTGACCTTAGGATCGACGATCCTGTGGCCAGAAAAAAACGGCCTCCCGAGTAATTCGTGGCCGCACAGATGTGATCCTGTGGCCGATATCGGTCGGTGCTGTTTTGGCTTATTGGGCCCGCCTACACCGTATCTTCTTGCAGCTATATTTTTAGAAAGTTAAAAGAAACCAGGTTCATCTTCGTTATTAACAACTTCTGATCCCGATTCTTCTTAATCGAGAGTCATTCCCAGCCCTGAAAAATCGATCTGCGTATTAAGAACTTCTTCGTTTTTACAACTTCTGATCCCGATTGTTTGTTTACTAAGATTGATTCATTCCTAGCCCTGAAATTCCTTCCCCGATCTTCATCAGCAAGTTTTGATCAAGGGAAAAACAAAACAATCTCTTCCTTCAATTTCTGATTTCAAATCGGTATAAAAAAATCTAGGGTTAGGGTTTTGGTTTTCTCCCATTAGTGTTGCTTCTCTTGCTGTAATTACTGTACGATTGCTGCTATTTTTTTTTTTTTGCTTTTTGATGTATTATCCGGGAAAAATAATGAATTAAATTACTTTGCTTTGATTTTTTTGTACCTGTTGTAGTTGTTCAAGTAGGATTCTGCTGGTGTTTAAATTAGAGGTAATTGGAAAAAAATTGGAGACTTTTTTCGTTTCATCTTCTTCTTTACAATCTCCCAGTATTGGAGTAAAATTTTCATGGGATAATTATCCTACAGCTTTAGGTTTTATTTAACCGAGTCTGGGTTTGTTCTCACAATCTTTTAACTTTTAGGGTTTCTTTTGTAAAATTCTTGATTTGGGTTATTGATTGATACGTAATAGGTTGCTGATTTGGATTTTGTTTTTGATTCTGCCCCACCAGATCAATCAAAATATTTCACTTAATAAGGTAAGAATTTGTTGAAAACCCTTTTCTTTTTGTATTGCTTAATCTATGTTCTTAAGGGTTAAATTGTTTTTGTTTGTGTTTAATTTCTCCTTACCTCTTATCTGCATCTTATCTGCATCGCAGGAATTGGTGAGAGGTTAAATTGTTGGTTTTTTTCTTTTTTAATGTATTTGTTAATTAATGATTTGTTTGGGGTTTCAATCCCAGGACGTTGCAACATTGCAACTAGACGTGTTAAACATGTGCATCCTATTGAATGCAGGTGGGAGTCTCTAGATGATGATCAACTGATGTTATGCTGTGATGGTGCGTCAATTGATAATCCAAGGCTAGCAGGAGCAGGTGATGTTTTGAGAAATGCTAATGGTGATTGCTTGGGCGCTCAGGCTGTTTCCTTGGGAACTCATAGCAATTTGATAGCTACTGCAGTTGGTTCTGGATGGGCAGCTGGTTGGAATGTCAATCGTGTTATCGATGTCTCAAATTCGGCAAGTGCCAAACCGTGACGGGCGGTTCAAGCGAGGCGGAGAATTGTTTAGCAACTCTTAGAGAAGTGAATTTTTGGCGGAAACGGTGTCATAATATGCAGCTCAGTTGCAAACTGGTAAGCATGTCATATATCCTACTCTGTTTTACCTTGAAGTTAATCTATGATATTTATCATCCATTCAGATTTTCTTGACACTGTATATGATTATTGTATTACTTATCAGGTTGCGAAGGCTTAAATGTGTTATTGTATTCAAGATACTATTGTATTCGGTAACACTGAGTTTAAGAGGGATCTGAGGTTATACGGATCATTTTTGTAACCACTAACAACGAGTATCAAGTGGACATTACATCAACTTTACCACCACCTTAACTCTTCTCAGCACATTGGTACTTTTTTGTATTTGTTCTTTTTATTGGATATTTTTTTATTAGAAAAGTTATCACTACCCCTAACTTCTTGATATATAACTTAGTCGGTATTAGTTTTCCATCGCGACCGTTGTTTTAAAATGATAAGGGAAGCTACATGGTATTTTCGGCCCTGAAAAAGATTTTAAATGTCCAAATGGTTGTTCACATCTTCTTACATGGTTGTTCTTACTGTTTTTCAGCTATGTGATTTTAGGTGATAAATTCTGTAGTTGGGAAAAATCCTACAGGGCAACCAAAGTTCCATTCTTTTTGGTGGTGCAATTAGGTACTCCTAAATTCTGTATATTTCATTCTATGAAATAAATTAGAGCACATATAATGGTCATCTAAAGCAAGTGGATGAAGTCAATTTCTTGGCTGCAGCCGGCTTCATATTCTACTAGAAACGGAATACTTACATAATCTGGCATACTTACAGCTGGGATACGGAGGTCCTTTACCACAGACCTTGGTATCTCCCTTGCTCTTTGGTTGTTATTTGAATTTTCTTCTGTATTTAGCTAGCAGGCATATGCTGTTGGCTACGTTATTTTCTCTGTACAAATTCAAAATTTGGGTTCAAGGTTTGCTGATTTATTTCATTGACCATGTGATAAGCCCTAACTGACAGTATGTTATCTATTCTAATTTCAGGGTTTTCCATTTTTTGTTTGGTTGATTTTTGGGGGACAAACTCAACAAGGTCCTGTTGATATTGGAGAAAATATTGATGTGAGTAGTCTGTTTAATGGTCATTGATTCTGTAGTAAAAACACACAGGGTAATGTGCAGACTTGCACAACTGCATTGAGTTTTATGATTGAATTTATTTTACTGTTGGTTCATCCAGAAATATCAAGCTGTGGGGTTAGTAACTTGAATTTGTGGGGTTAATAATAAGTTATTTTGCGCTACTGTGTGACTAATTTTTTTTTTTTATCATTATACTCTCGGATTTAGCTTAAAAGAGTTCCAAGTATCGGATTCACCAAAGAAATAATGTGTAAAGGAGTTAAACAACTCATTTGTCTAACATAGGCGGTGGAGGCATCTAAATATTGAGGTGTAAACTGTAAAGGCATTCTATCTATCTACCTGGAGAGTAAGGTTTAGTCAACGTACCAGCATTAGTTTCTGCTCAGTGGCTTTGGTTTGTCACAGTTCTACGATGGTACGATTCCTCCTTTTTTTGTATCTGCAGTTTATTTTAATAATATTGAGTTTAAGGTATTTCAGGGCCTTATTGTACGCAGAATTTCTGTATTTTGTTGGATATCCCTTCGGGAAAGACCCTCTTCGGGATATGCCCTCTTTGGAGTCTGTTGTTGAATATATGTTCACACAATATTTACAAGAGCGAATCTTCTTCGCCTATTGCTTAGTACGATTAAACTTGAGTTTATAAATATCACGGATACGGAACTGGATTAATGTCTTCATCTTACTTTTGTTGAGTGATGTTAATGTTTATTTATGTTGAGCGGTTTTTTGGTCGGTCCGTGTAGAACGACTTCGTGACCGATTTATTGATTCAGTTAGATTTCCTAACATTTTCTGTCTGCAGAAACTCTCAATGGAAGTATCCAGAAGTTAGTGGCGGTTATCAACGAAAGTGAATCTTCACCCAAGCACTTCTGGGTATATGGTTAGTGTTCTACATCTTAATTTCTAAGATTTATACTTTTTTTCTTAGGTTCAGTTAGACATATAGTTCACAACTCAACATTCCAATGTTAATAACAACGAAAACTAAATTATGTTCAATTTTTGCCTGGCTCTATTAGCATTATAGGGTCTAACAATAACGAGAAAATCATAGGACAAATGTGTATTTTTTTCTTATACTGCTTACTGTAATGCGTCGGCAAACGATGGTCCATTGGACGAGTCTTTAAATCAAGGACCTGTGGCGCAATGGTAGCGCATCTGACTTCATGTCAGAAGGGTACGTGTTCGATTCATGTCAGGTCCAATTGTAGCAGAACTCAACACGGTGAGTCCCCCTTTTTTGCATTCACGAGATCTGTTTTGCTTACATTTGAACACCTAGGACCCTGTGGTTCTAACGACATCCCTTTAGCTTGAAACAAAATTACAGCGGTTAAGTGGTGAACTGGATGGATTTTCCTAGCTAAGGCTGTTGTGACGCCATATGGCACATATTAAGTAGTCAAATGGATGGGTTCCTTAAAAAATATAGCTTTATACAACATAACACAATTGCACAGAAGTTTCTGTGATTTTAAATGGAAGCTCTTTAGTTTTCTCTCTATCACTAGAGTTTAAGCCTAATTACCTTAGAAATATTTGATTACTTGAGGGGTTTATATAAAGTAAGTGATCTACAGCATTCTAAACACGGTTCTGCAAGCTTATTAATTTGCCTTCTCTTATTAAAAAGGTACTGGGGTGCATATGTATTTTGAATCATTTTTTTTGGTTGTTTGAAGTTTTCTCATGTAGGCTATTCTGATTCATTTGTCCTGTATTGCATGATAGGTCCGGAAAAGGAATTGTTGTGCTTGCCGGGTACGTAATCGCTAAAATACTTTGTTTCATTCATGGCTTTGTTCCGCCAACTACAATAGATATTCCTATTTCCATGTGCGGTTTTCTTCATGATAGGTTAACGACTACTTTTGGTACAATGTGTTGTTGCTCATTTATACTTGGTCTTCTCTATCTTTTGGTTTGTAATGACACTTAGATGGAACACTACGCTCTTATGAGTATGTAAAGTCAATGTCCAGATGCCGTAGTCGAATACCAAATCGAGCAGTGTAGCTAAAAATCTTTAAGGTTAATGTTGTAAACTGAGTAGTTGATGCGATATATAACTACCTGTTAAAGAAAAATGATCAAAGTCATAATTTTATACACATCTTCATTTATAACTGTTTTAAAATTGGTGTTGCTAACCATCAGGTTCTGAATATTGGAATGGCTTTTATTAACACGAGCTATTTTGACATTCAGTAAGAATCAAATGTTATGGCTGACTTATATGATCAATTTTTGGCCGGGATGGGTAAATCCAGCGAAAATTCGGATGTTATAGTTGTTGCTGCTGAAGTTAAAATCAGCAAAAAAGAGAGGCAACATGATATTCAGATAAAAGAAAATGGAGTCCAAGGAAAAGCTAATGACCCCTTCTGCACCTCAAGTGTAGAGCAATAGAGCTTTAAAAACAGATATTGCGAGGAGCCTACCATTTTCCTTTAATTGAGTTCTTTAAACAATATGCTGGGGAAGTTGTTGATGTGCGCTATTAGGATGTACATTACAAGGGAACCCGTTGTATTCAATTTGCTAATGATGAGTTTTCCAAGAAGGCACTTGAGTTGGATGGGAATTCGAGCATTTTCCTTCAGGAAAGAAAACTAAAGAGGAACATGGCGGAGTTTGGAGTGAATGACTAGCTAGCTATCCAACAGTGTGGAAATGATATGTCCCGTATTATGTGCGCACTAAATCTGCTATCAGAATGATGCATAATTTAATGTTTAATCTGTTTTTTTTTTGGATCGTTATTTAATGTTAAATCAATGGAGAGTTTGTACAACGAAGAGCACGAATCACCTAACTGTATGTGGAAAGAAGTACCTTCCTCATAATAGTTTCATAATGGAGGAAATGCTAAAGTCCATTCAAGATACTCCTGCGTTGTGGCATAGTCTATTAGTCTCTAAGCTGGTATAACTCGATTCATATCCATAAGTGCTTAACTTACGCTCACTTTCTTCCATCCCCAACACAAACCAGTTATATCTTTAATTTTCATAGCATTGGGGTTGGGTTAATATTTCGTTTCCTCGATTATAAATCTGTGTGCATATATGCAAAATATACCACTTTCATGGAAGCTGGAGTAAAAGACATGAATTGTGAAATTTTGAATTTCACTTTGCCCAAGATCGGTGATGCTTACACAAGCTTATTTACCCTAAGTTCACAAAAGTATTTTGTTGGCTTACCAGGTTACAAAGCTTAATGTAGCAGACATGCCGCCGCAAGAGAATGATTTGGAATAATCATGGATTATGTCGCAGCTGGGGGCAAGGCTTACCCCATCCTAGCCATTAAAATCCTGAACAGGGTTAAGTGCAGGTTTACGTACCGTGACTAAGTTCTCAAATAAAATCAAGTAATATGCTAACCAAAAATGACTAACCTTAATGTTATGGTCTAAGGTCTCGGCCCCACCCGGTTACTATAATCCAACTAATTAAACACGTTGCTGTGATCCGACTAACTAGCATACTATAATATGATACGACCAACTAAATATTTGGGGACTACACCTGCCCGCCCTCCTATCCCAACTAATTAAAAAAACGCTACTGTGACCAGAATAACTAACACACTATAATTTGATACGACCAACTAAATATTTGGGCAGTACACCTGCCTTTAAATTTCTCGACCGCCGGGGCCGTAGGTCTCGGCCCCCTATTCGGATACTAGGGTCCAACTAATTAAAAACGCTACTGTGACCCGACTAACTAACACACTATAATATGGTACGACCAACTAAATACTTGGGGACTACACCTGCTTTTAAATTTTCTCCACCGGCCCCGGCTCCCTATCCGGATATTAGGGTCCAACTAATTCAAAACGCTACTGTGACCAGACTAACTAACACTCCATAATTTGGTACGACCAACTAAATATTTGGGCAGTACACCTGCCTTTTAAATTTCTCGACCGCCGCCCCGGCCCCCTATCCGGATACTAGGGTCCAACTAATTAAAAATGCTACTGTGACCCGACTAACTAACACACTATAATATGGTACGACCAACTAAATACTTGGGGACTACACCTTCCCTTAAATTTTCTCCACAGCCGGGGCCTTAGGCCCCGGCTCCCTATCGGATATTAGGGTCCAACTAATTAAAAACGCTACTGTGACCCGACTAACTAGCACACTATAATATGGTACGACCAACTAAATACTTGGGCAATACACCTGCCTTTAAATTTTCTCCACCGCCGGGGCCGTAGGCCCCGGCCCCCTATCCGGATACTAGGGTCCAACTAATTAAAAACGCTACTATGACCAGACTAACTAACACTTATAATTTGGTACGACCAACTAAATTTTTGGGCAGTACATCTGCCTTTAAATTTTCTCGACCGCCGTGGCCGTAGGCCCCGGCTCCCTATCCGGATATTAGGGTCCAACTAATTAAAAACGCTACTATGACCAGACTAACTAACACTCTATAATTTGGTACGACCAACTAAATATTTAGGCAGTACACCTGCCTTTAAATTTTCTCGACCTGTGAGCCGACTAACTAACACACTATAATATGGTACGACCAACTAAATATTTGGGCACTACACCTGCCTTTAAATTTTCTCGCCCCCCTATCCGGATATTATGGTCCAACTAATTAAACATGCTATTTACGGGGGATATTTTGATATTTACGTAAAATAACAAATATATCAAACAAATGACCCGGCCCCCTCCGGCTACTATGATCCAACTAATTAGACACGCTACAATAACCCGAATAACTAATACACTATAATATGACACGACCAATTAAATATTGGGACCCTTTTGCTATGACCCGACTAACTAAATATGCTCTCGAATATTATAGACAGTATCAACTAATGCACTAATTTAAATGTGGGCACTATATCTGCCTTTAAATTATCTCAACCGCCGGGGCCGTAGGACCCGTCCGCCTCCGGCTATTATGATCCAACTAATTAAACACGCTACAGTGTCCCGACTAACCAACACATTATAACATGACACGACCAACTAAATATTTGGGCACCATACCTTCTTTTAAATTTTCTCCACCGCCGGGGCCGAAGGACCCGGCTTTCCGGATACTATGATCCAACTATTTAAACATTCTACTGTGACACGACTAACTAACACACTATAATATGACACGAACAACTAAATATTTGGGCACTATACCTTCTTTTAAATTTTCTCCACCGCCGGGGCCGAAAGGACCCGGCTTTCCGGGTCAAGCTATGATCCACCGAAATAAACACTTTACTATGACCCGACTAACTAACACACTATAATATGACACGACCAACTAAATATTTGGGCAATATACCTTCTTTTAAATTTTCTCCACCGCCGGGGCCGAAGGACCCGTTTCTCGGCTACTATGATCCAACTAATTAAACATTCTACCGTGACTCATTAACTAACACAAAGATAACATGACACGACCAACTAAATATTTGGGCACCATACCTTCTTTTAAATTTTCTCCACCGCCCGAACTTCGAAGGACCCGGCCCAGGATACTATGATCCAACTATTTAAACATTCTACTGTGACACGACTAACTAAAACACTATAATATGACACGAACAACTAAATATTTGGGCACTATACCTTCTTTTAAATTTTCTCCACCGCCGGGGCCGAAAGGACCCGGCTTTCCGGCTGCTATGATCCACCGAAATAAACATTCTACTATGACCCGACTAACTAACACACTATAATATGACACGACCAACTAAATATTTGGGCAATATACCTTCTTTTAAATTTTCTCCACCGACGGGGCCGAAGGACCCGGCTTTCCGGCTACTATGATCCAACTAATTAAACATTCTACTGTGAACCGACTAACTAACACATTATAATATGACACGACCAACTAAATATTTCGGCACTATACCTTCTTTTAAATTTTCGACCCCGACTTTCCGAATATTATGATCCAACTAATTAAACATTCTAATGTGAACCGACTAACTAACACACTCTAATATGACACGACCAACTAAATATTGGGAACTACATCTGCCTTTACCCCCTATCTAGATATGATGGTCCAACTAATTAAACACGCTACTGTTACCTGACTAACTAGCACACTATATAATATGACACGACCAACTAAATATTGGAACCGTTCTGCTATGACCACAAACTAAAATTGCATGGGAAGATACTTATCGATCGACCAAACAATAAACAAAACTCTAAAAAGGCTTGCTCCCGATTATTTTCAGTTAATGTTCAATTATATTATTGTTTAGGTATTAAATCTTTAACTAATATAAACTTTAGATATTATTTAGCTATATTATATTTTAAGATATATCAGCTTAGAACAACTTTTAGAAAATCGACAAGAGGTTGAGCGCCGGCCGCAGGCCGGCGTGATACCTAGTCTATATTATAAAAAGAAGTGGTGTTTGTGTAGACTGACAAATCCGACCATCGATTTCGTCATCCGGCGGCGCGGATCGAGAGTTGGGCGAGGGATATTTTCGTGCGTTGGATCCCTTGGGTTTCCTACAAAAAAATCACGGCACTTGGTTTCCTTATGTTTAGGTTTCCTAAATCACCACCAATTCCATATCACGTGAAAAAAAAAATGTTCGTCGGTTTTGGTTTCCTAAAATAAGTTGGTTTCAATATCACGTGAAAAAAAAAACGTCTATTTCCTTACGAGCTCATGCTATTAATAGAGAGCCGTTTGGTCCTTCCGAGCTCAAGTTTTGTACACGTATTTATTAATATACTAAATCAATATATTTAGTCCCCTCTGTCATGTAATTCAATATAATCAAAAAATTTAACTTAATTTAATTTTATAATTATGTTAACTTTAATGCCAAATATTAATTTCTAAAATAGTTTGAGGGGTACTTCCAGGTGGTAATTTGACCCGACCAACAAAATATCGAGGCCTTAGTATCTAATTTGACCCGACCAACAAAATATCGAGGCCTTAGTATCTGGCTAACATATAAGCTAAACCACAAAACACATTTGACCCGCCGACTAACATAACACATGGGCGGCAGGCCACGACTAACTTATATACACTTAAACTCTTGATTTCATCCAATCACAACTAATTTTAATATAAAGACTACGTTGTATCCTAATTTTCTTTGACCAACAAAACAACAAAATCAGAGGATACAACTAATCACTCAGCGATATATCCCGGCTAAATAAACACGATGCTATAATTTGGATATTTAAATACTGGTTCTATGAGTCCCAATTAACTTACATCTTGACTAGAATATTTGGAGGATACCGACAAGCCGACCAAGTAACATAGAAAACTTGATAGAGGTTGAGCCCCGGTCAACTAATTTTAAGATGGATACTACACTATCCTATATTTTCTAATCCACGGCCGGGGCCGTAGGCCCGGCCTTGCTAATTTTAAATCGACCAAAAAAACAAACAAGTCTATATGACACAACCAAGCACCGGGCGATATGTCCCGCTAACTAAACACGAAACAATGTTTTGGATATTGAAATTCGGTTCTTAACTAAAATATTCGGAGGATACCAGTAAGTGACCAAATAACATAAAAACTCGACAGAGGTTGATTTTCGGCCGTAGGCCGGGGTGATACCTAGTTTTCATTATAAATTACCCTATCAAGGAAACTATACTATGAAAGAATCTTTGTGTAAGTCAACGAAAATCTTAGCACAAGGACGTCTTGACTTTAGTCAACGACTACAAGAAGTATCATTGTCTAGGTTGACCAAAGTCTTGACACGACGAAAGTTTGGCCGTGTTCAACTATACTTTCCGCATGTGATTACTTCGCGATATTCGCGTTTGTGTCGTTTCATTATGTCTCGTATAGCTCATTTTCCACTAGTGTCAACGAATCTTTCATGCATATTACAATTAGGGGTGGGCATGGCCTAAGATGGACCGGTTTTCACCTCATCCGCATCCAATCCAATACACTACGGATTTCAAATTTGGCATCCAGATCCAATCCAACATCCAATGGATTCACGGATTAACGGATTAAAAGCGGATAATCCAATGGATTTGTGTTAGTTAAAATTTATAATGAAAAAATAAAGCCTATATAGATGACTTCTTATAGAACCTACACATTTTATATATGTACAACACTCCAAGCAAACACCTAAAAATTCTAAAACTATTCATATATTTTCTAGAAACTAATATAAATGCTTTTAATCTAACGGGTATGGATGTCCAACGGATTTTCAAGGTTGCATCCGGGTCCAATCTGTAATCCGTTGGATTTTAAAAATTCCATCCGCGTCCAACCCATTAGCGAACGGTCCAGGCATCCATCCGTACAAATACAGTTGGTCCCGGTTAAATCCACGGATGACGGATAAAATGCTCACCCCTAATTGCAGCGGGATCGGAGTGGGATTCATCAGCTTTTCATGCAGAATCAAAAGCCTTATTAAAAGTAGCCTCATAGCTAAGTAAAAATATATTATCTAGTGTTTCGATAGCAACGGAATGCAAAACACTGACGGAGACGATCAACAAGACATGCAAAGATTCTCCTTGGAGCGCGGATAATACAATTCAGGAAACTATCTTAATTCTGGAAAAGCTTCCACAGGCTCAGGTAAAGTACTCCCTCCATTTCTGGAAAAGAGATACTTTCACTTTTTCAATTTGGCCTATTTTTAGGCTAAAATAAAAAAGTGAAAGCATCACTTTTCCAAAAACAGAGGGAGTATATAAACAGGAAATATAACTATGCAACAAACTACATCACTAAAAAAGCTCGAATAAAGCATCTTCGGCACATGTCATCCCATCTTCAGCAAAGAGTTTTAAAATCTAGTGTTATTTCCAATGTTTTTTAAAAAAATGATCCCACAAATCTCTTGTACTATATTATTTTATTAATACAAGTTACCTTTCCATCAAAAAAAAAAAAAAAAATACCCCGCCATTTTAGCCCTTAGAGCATATGGGTAGTCCCCAAATCAAGACTAACTCTTTCATATGAAAGAGGACTCGTTCATATGAACGAGTGAAGCCACTGTGGGCAAATATGAAAGGGAATACTAAACGAGGGGACTTTCCCCCGTAAAAAAAAAAAAAAAACCTAAAAACTACTTAGACTGGGGACTTTCCCGTTAAAAAACAAAAAACCTAAAATCCCACCGAGACGGGAGACTTTCTCCCGTCAAAAATAAAAACTAAAATCCTACATAGACGGAGACTTTCTCCCGTCAAAATAAAAAAAAAAAAAAACTAATTTGACGGGGACTGTCCCCCGTTTGGTTCAAAAATTTCCAAATTTTTTTGACGGGGGACCGTCCCCCATCTAGTGTTTCACTACCAACCACTCGCTCACATGAACGAGTGCATGAACGTGTTTGGGGGAAAAGTGGGGTAAAGACTACCCATAGGAACCTCTAATCGCTCAAATTGGTAGTGCACTCTTTCAAATGAAAGAGTGACACTATCCATAGGATTTGCTCTTAGAACATGAGTTGTCTATTCACTGGCAATATTGGCTATAAATTTCGTTTGAAAACTTATCCAATTTTATTTTTGTATATAGAGATACTTGGATCTTCAGGCCAGGCGATGCTATTGCTAATTTGAAACACTGCTAGTTTTCATATCCGATGTGATCGCCTATTGTCTACATTTGGAGATGCTAAGAGCAACCACAGTGGGCGAGTAAAATTATAAATATGGTCCACAAAGGCATACGGTAAAAGAGCAAAACCCGGATTAAAACCAAATCTCGGACTATATTTGGTCCGGGACCAAGACCAAAACCAAATATAGTCGAGCGGACATTATAAGTGCGCCTGATAACGAGCGAAGGTATAATGTGAGCCTGATCCGTATGATGGTGGGGAGAAGGTATAATGTGAGCCTGATGAGTGGGGCGAAGGTATAATGTGAGCCTGGTGATGGGGCGAAGGTATAATGTGATCCTCAGTGAGGCGAAGGTATAATGTGATCCTGATGGATGGTGGGGCAAAGGTATAAAATGATCTCGTGATGGGGCGGACGTATAAAGTGATCCTGACCAAATTTACTCTTCCACCCTAATGTAACACCACCGACTAAACTTAAATTTGGTAGTTTTTTTTTTGCTCTTTGATCTTTGGTTATAATCGCACCACTGCAGTTGCTCTAATGAGCCACACCCCACGGGTTTGAATTTGGTGGAGATGCTATCATTATGGCCGGTAAGAATGCTAATTCACCTCATATCATCCTAATCTCTTACCTGCTTTCTAATGGGTGAGTAGATATTATGTTTGAAAATAAGAATGTAACATCCAATCGATGACAGATGGCTATAACTTGCAAAAACAATAAGGTACAGTAAATAGCACAGAAACTGATTATCTTTTGTCTGTATGTTTATGTGATCACCATTGATCTGGTAATTGGTCAGTCAAAGCTGCTAACTTTCTCTTTGTTGTGGTATTTTTAAGAGACTTTTAGAAACCAATCTTAGAAAGTCAGTTTCATCAGTTCCCCAAAAGTCTTAGAAAGTTGGAAATCCACATACTACAAATAGTTTTCAAACTGTTGCTTCACTTCCCCCAATGGGGTAAGACTTTGAAACCTCAACTGATGGTTCTATTGGTGAAGAATCAAAACCCTATCTGTTACCTGTTTCGGATACTGTCTCTTTTACTGTTGACATTGCTTAACATTGTCTCAATATATCCCATCAGCTTTCCTCATTTTATTACTTCTTTTCTTTGTATATATATATACTGTATTTGGGCAGTACCAGTTTCTATAGTTCATCTATGTTCTTCCTCTTCAATAGTACTTCTATAATTACCGGACTACTCAGATTGATGGCTTCATCATCTCCAAGTGAAAGCATCAGGCTTAGGGCAGTTTCTATGGCAACTATCATCTTTGTTCTTTCATTACTGCCGTCTAAACTAAGTAAGCAACATTTATTTTATTATTTTGAAGCATAAAAGAAACTTGGAAGTTCTTTTTTTGAAAGTCGTTTATCTATTTCTGGTTGGTTTCATCCATTAATGCACATTTTTACTTGATGATCTTTTGCACAGATGGGTTACCATATTCAAATTCTGGCATGGCAGAAGTGGAGGAAAGGAAACTGATGATTTTGGGTTCAAGGCCTCCTCAATGTGTTAACAAGTGCTTTAGTTGCAGGCCTTGTACTGCAACTTTGGTTATTCCTCCTCATCGTAGTGAGTCAAAGAGTATTCGGTCTAATTTAATGGCTTCATCCCCATCATCCTTGTTATCCAAACAAGATGATGATACTTATTATCTTCTCTCATGGAAATGTAGATGTGGAAATAAAATATATCAACCTTAATTATGTTTTCATTGTTGAGAAAAAAGTATATGTTTTCATTGATGAGAAAAAAGTATTTATCATCTGCTAGATGTGGAAATACTTAATTATTTTATTTTACTTTTTTTTTTATCAGTAAAGAATTTAATATTCAACCGTTTCAAACTCAAGTCAATGACATCATCAACCAATCGCTTTATCACTGCACTACAGTGACATCCACTAGAAATAAATATTTCACATTATTACATTATCAACGGGACGCAAGTTATAACCCCAAATGTGTCACTATCCATCCACAAAAAACCCATCCAAACAAAAGTGACACAAAAACCCCAAATAACATTAACAGTCTTAACTACCCTTCCCATAATTCAGCCCAAAAAAAAACTAAAAAAAAAACAACCCGCTCGTTTATTGCTTTTCCACTTGCGTAACGGACAAAAAGAAAATAAAACCTCTGCTGAGTCTTCTCTAACTCCATCAAAACCCAGAAATCCCAGATCTGAAATTCAATCGAAGCGAAAATCATCCTCTGATTCTCGATTTTACCTTCTTCTCTTCTTCTATGGTTACATACTTCAACCATTGAAGCAAATTCTGACCTAACTCGCTTCATTTTTTGTGACCTAATTTTGTCTAAAACTACAAATTGTGAAGAAACGAAATCAGGAGAGAAAAGAAAGATGAAAATATAAAGAAAACTATGAAACCACCTCCCAAAGGTAAGAAATCGTATCAATTCTCCAATGGTTTATGTTTCACTTTTTTCAATTGAAGGTGAATCAAAAGATTATTAGGTTTAGGTTTCATTTGATTTTTTGGGTTTTCTGTTTGCTTTTAGGTTTCGTTTTTATGTTTAGGTTTCATTTGATTTCAATTGAAAACTAATTCTGGTTCAATTTTAGGCGTGTTTATTTCCTGTGTTTTCTGTTGGGCGTGTTTTTTTTTTGTTTTGATGAAACCAAATCTGGTTATATCATTTTCAGTTATTGGTGAATCCAGATTTCAGTTGTTGTTTGTTTGATGAAACCATATTTCAGTTGTTGTTTGTTTGATGTAACCATATTTGGTTTCGTCATTTTCAGTTATTAGTTTACTTCTAAATGTCAAAAAAATCTTAAAGATTTGTCATTTGTAACCGTATGAATAGGTTTTAAAGATGGAATCAGATTTGGTTTCATCATTTTTCAGTTATAGTTTCATCACTTTGTGGTGCTTATGTTTACATATGGCTTAACGACAGGGAAAAAAGAGAAACATATCCTTAGAGGTGCTCTTTACATCATTTGTGTGCGTTAGCCTCTGAAATAAAAACTTTGATACACAACAAAGAACTGCATATTATAGCTCTGGTTTCATCTCCATTTTTAGTTAGTGGTTTCATTTGTTTTTTTATCCTTATTGGTGTTTTCAATTAGTGTTGTCTTTGATGAAACCTGTTTCGGTTTCATCATTTTTACCTTTAGTTCGCATATTGCTGGGACCAACTACTTTGTTGTGTTTTCATTTGGCATTTTCTTTTGATGAAACAAATTTTGGTTTCATCATTTTCATTTAGTTAATGGTTTCTTTGATGAAACCAATTTTGGTTCTGTCAGTATTTTCATGTGCTTATGTATTATTTACGTCTTCCACAACAGGAAAAAAGAGATTTACAGAACCATATACAGGGAGTGTAGGAGATGCAATTACATGAAGAGCCCGTTGATGGGAAAAATGAAGTCTCTTTGAAGAGGAAACATGAGAGTAAAGTTGCCACTCAAAAATCATGATGACAAAAACATATCAATAAATACATGTAAATATCAACTAGTTGTAATTGCATTTTGCAATATTATATATGTCCTGTCAAAATGCTTATAATAATTTCTGAAATATTTTAATTGCTTATGAATGGTTTCAATTGTTTAATTCATTTTTTTTTTGTCGAATTGATTCAACTGTATGTTTGCTTTCAAACCAAACTTAAAAGACATTTAAAACTCATATATATTAGATATGAACATGTTTTGACGAAGTTTCAATTATGAGTCTGTGGTAGTATATCTGTAGAGGAAACATCTCGATGGTAAGAACACCTACCAGTAACTATATGTAAGAATGTAATGTACAAATATAAGGTTCATACTGCAGATGAAACCAAACAAACAAACAGTAAAAAATGATGAAACCAAAAAGGGTTCTACCAAAAAAATGATGAAACTTATTTTGGTTCGGCAAATTATAAAAGCTCTGCTACTTTCGATAAACTTAAGCCTGCAAATTATAAACACTAGTACAAATATGGGCTTTGGTGACAGTTCAATATCCAAAACTATGACAGTTCATATGTGAACTGTCACAAAAGAAAAAGTTCAGAGACATAGGTGACAGCTTTCATCAAACCGACACGATTAATGTCTAACAATCATGGCGTTAAAAAAATCATATCTTGTACAACTATATGATGGCAGTTTTTGAAGAAAATCGCTCTTTCGTTCACTAATGTATAATAACTTGATTTTAAACTGTTACTATTCACGAGCTATGGTAATCGTTCCATATAAAAACTGTTATCGAAGTGTAAGCATATACATAACAGTTTTTTTAATTACCGTCACTTTAATTTATAATGACTGTTCAGATCCAAAACTGCTACTAATCTCCTAGAATAGGAATATACTCCAAACACACGATGTTGTTAGTTTTCGTCCCTTCCGCAGCAGTAGTGGTCTGTATAGTAGTAGTTAGTGGGTCTTGGTAGTTAACGGGTCTCTGTTGACCGACCCCTTTGCCTCTCATTTTTGTTGAAAACCCCATAGGAAAACTTAAAAGTCAATTTCTAATCCTTATCTCTCTCAAGGCAGATATCATCTCTCTCTTGTCGCGATTTTTTCTAAAAAAATTGGGGATCTCGGTTTCATGTTTTTCTTCGATCCTTATCTCACAATCACTCACAGTTTTTGCTCTGAAAAATTGCCACTTTGATCGTGTGTACAGAAATCAAGATCTCTCTCTATCTTCATTGGATAACCACATGAATTGTGGTCCTTAAGGAAAATTCTGGTCCTTAGGTGCTTGAATGGGTTGATGTTGGACTTCAAATTCTAAAGCATGCGATGTTTAATTCGAGGTATATGTTCTAAATTTTTTTTTTGGTGAAATCCCTAATTTATAATTTGGGTTTATTTTATTTTTTTCCATTTTAGTTCGTTTCCATATCTGTTTTTATCTTATATGAAGCCCTAGTGTTTAATAGAAAGATCAATGTTGAGTTTTTTGGTTTGATATTGAAGGATTTCAAGCTTATCATTCACCGGGTGGAGGATCTTTGTATTGGATGCCTCATAGTTTGGTAAAAAATTCCTTTGCTTGTTCAGCTTTTGGTTAACTCTCTGGCAATAAAATATCTGGTTCAATCCCCCTCTTCAACTCCTGTTTCCCCTTCTTCATTCGAACCAATAGACATGGCCTTGTAAGTATTTCACTTGATTGAAATTTTTTCTTTATAGTAATTCTGGAATTTTTCTCATGTGAACAAATTGTGCCCTTATCTGAGAGCAATTGCTACTATTTTCATAATTTTGCTTGTGTTTTCTCTTGGTATTACATGATTTAACAGCATAAAAAGCTTGATCTTTAAGGATTGTTCACTTTTCTGGCATGTATAAAAAGCCTTATCATCGTCAATGATTACTAAAGCTTAACTGGTTGTTTTGGTGGAAGAATGGAATCCTAGGAGAATTTAAACAATATTAAATGTAGTTAGTCAGTGTACCCATCGGTAAGGATACCTGGAGCCTTTTGACTTGTTACATATGTTCCAATTTTATTCTATATATGGATGATAATCAGTTTTGAACGATGATAAAATATGAATGAACTATATCCTAGCTTTTACACTTGTAAAGTTTAGTACATGTTTTAATTGTTATTGCTGTTGGATTCATTGAATCTAAAAGAGTGGATGTGAGTGGAGAAAGAGGTTTATAATGATGCAGATGAAGAGCTTATTTTCTAGAGCTTTTCCTTTTCCTATTTATATTTTGTTCACTCTTTCAATACCTTTAGTGCCTCTTTTGATTAGGCACTAAGTTTTTTTTGGATTTGTTGTTTTTTATTATGCGGGTCTATTGATTATAGAATTTGGAATTCACTTAAGCAGCTTTTTGAGCGTGGAAGTGCTGAGCAGAGAAAGAAACTTGCATACCACTTTATTACTTCAAGTCTTCAAAGATGTATGGATGTCGTGTAATCCAAAAGGTATATTGCAGTAAAGTTTATGTAAATGAAAGCTTTAGCTATTGCTCTCGCTGTTGTGAACTTATTTTCCTATATATGGAGGGTGTGTAATCCCCTGCATCATGTAATCTTCTAAATACTTGAAAACTTTTTCTTTTGGGACTAAATATTATACACCGTACTACTTGGCTCTCTGGAATTAGTACTTTATTGTCTTATGAAGGCTATGTTTAATCTTTTGAATACTTGAGTACTACTTTTGAGACTATATGGTACCCCTTACTACTTCACTATCTGGAATTAGTACTTCTTTGATATGTTCTGGAATTAGTACTTCTTTGATATGTTTGAAGATATTTGTCGATTGAGGAGAGGGTTTTGTTGCTTATACACAATTGCACATATGTCTGGTATATAGATTATCTTTGAAGATGTTAAACAATGGACGATCCTTTTTTTTTATTGGCATGTTAATCTTATGATGGATAAAATTATGCAGGCACTTGAGATGATTGAGTTTGATCAGAAGACACAGCTTGTTTATGAGCTTGATGGAATGTTTTGAGATGTATGCTTCATGCAATCATGTGATGCAGAAATGTGTGACTGTGCTCCAACAGAGGAAACTGGATTCGTAATTTCTACATTTCGTAACCAAGGTGCAGCACCATCTACATATCCTTACGGTTGTCATGTTATTCAGGTAAAAACGGAATGCTTTTGCGCGCCGTTCCTATTTTCATTTCACTTTTGAACAATAACTGTTAAGTTTTTCATTACTTTTGTTTTTCAAGATTATTTATTCTGTCCTCATGAAACTACTTCACGTCTCTTGTTTCGGATAGCAAGTCCTATATAGATTTTTGCGTATGTGTCATTACTCACCTATTCTTGTGTCTGGTTTTTCTCAGTCTTATAGGAAAATTTTAGCAATTTTTCATAGTATCATACCGCGGGATACTAAAACATTGATGTATATATAGCGTAACGAAATTTGGGCCATTTTAGTTATAGATAGCTAGCTCAGAGTTGCTCATTTATGATTGGTAACCTGTTGACGTTAAATGATTTCCAGGGACTTAGTTTTACTCCAAAAATGTAATTGAAGGCGACAAAAACCTTTTCCAGTCTCTTGCTCGTGTAATCTTTCATCATTATCACTTAAGGTTTGTGCCCTCTCAACTTTTGTTGTTATTACATTTTGTTTTTACTTGTCTAGTATCGGCCTGAAAATCACCAGACAACATACATCTAGCCCGGTGGTTATTTCTGACTTAAGACTTCAATATGCTATATTGTTATATATGCTATTTTCCTTGCTTTTATCAGCACTGCTTTGTTCAATTGAAAACTAAGTCACACAGATTGGAGAACTACAAAAATGGAATATGTGTGGGCTGATAAAAAATTTCTAGACGTTTAACTATAAATTTAGAATAATAAATGGGTTATTCAAAATTTTGAACTGTGAGCTTACATCTATCAGTTCCACTCCACCAAGAATATGTTCGTCTCTGAAATTGTAAAGTTGTAAAACTGTGGGCTTTGTTTATGTTCTGGGATGTGAAGTATTAAAGGTGCCATTTTATGATAGTTTTAAGAGATAGGGTGGTTCAACTAGAATGTGTGGTGAGGTGTTTGGGGAAAGCTAAGAGTCGTGTATTAGTAATTATAAGTTTTTAATTTCTTGTTTACTGCTAACTTTTTCTTTTCGGACTGTTTGATGCTATTTGTTATTCTTTTCATAAAAGTGCTTGTGTGTTGTTGCTTTAAAAATGTAATTTTGAGTGATTATTTTGTATTAATTTTTCAGAGGAAGTTCGAGCGCTATGAAGAAGAGGCCATGGACAATAAACCAAGTTCAACTGTTGGTGACATGATTGTGTTGCATAAAGTTGCAGGTGTGTTGGTCCAGCTTTGGGTATCAAAACATGAAGAGAGTAGATATGGATCAACTTTTGCGAAAATGGATATCATTTCCTATATCATTGTCAATTTCTTTTAGCCAGTACCAAGAATACTTTTATGTTAAGTATATTGAAATATGTAAAGTATATCGTACATTAATTTGTAATCAACTTATTTAGTTCGGAAGTTTTAGTTCCCTACTAATTAAATCAATTTAAAGACTAAAAAATCTTTCCACAGTCGCAATTTCGATATTAACTATCTCACTGAGCATGTGACCAGTAACTGTAACAGGAAGTCACAATAAAAGAGGGTCTACAGTGACATTTTAACAAATAATGTGTCACATAATAGAACTTAAGGTAGCAGTTTTATCTCAAAACATGTTACCGTAACATTTCAACAATGACAGGTACATGTAAAAAATGTTACCTTAGTGCAAGAATTTAGGTTTCTGATGACAGTTTTACTAACAAAAGTGTTACCGTAAGTCCTTAATAATGACACATTTTGAAATAAACTGTCACCTTACATTCATAAATCCGTAACAGTTTCTTAAAGACCTATTGTAACAGAGGCTTTGGTGACAATGCAAATTTTTTCGAGAACTGTCATATAAACATTACGGTGACAGTTTTGAACTGTTACCTAAGCCTATATTTGTACTAGTGAAAATCCTGAGTACCAACCAAAAGGAAAACATGTTCCTTTTTAAGACCACTTATGATGATGTTCATAAGGTATCCAGAACGTAAATCAGCTTGTGGGGTCATGCCATTTTCTTCACACCACACATTGTTTGAACCCATCTTGTTTAAAAAATCTTTCATAACCATCATAGATTCGGCATCAGACAACTTCCCTTTAATACCGATTTTTTGGGTAATACTTGATGAGCAACACGCAACCACAAAGAAGGGCATCATGCCATCTCACGGGCTTGAAGCATCCATCGGGACCATGAATCATGGGATCATTTGACCTCTGCCTTTTCAGTCCATCATAACAGAAATGTGTTTTGTCGGATATCCATCCCTTATTAATGTCCTGCAACATCAACATATATCCAATATTAAATAATAGTATCTTAGCGGGTAGATGCGAAACTTGGAAAAGATTAAAAAAGTATGACAAAGAGGATGTGCAAATATTATTATATCACCAACAAATTGGTTTCATTAGACAAAAATTATTAAAAAATACGATGAAACCAATTTTAGTTTCATCATAAATACGATCAAACCAGCTTTGGTTTCATCATAAATAAGATGAAACCATAATTGGTTTCGTGCAAATATCCATTCAATCTGCAAGAGAAATCACAAGAGTGTATTATACAAGTCCATTGAGCAGATGAGACTTTTGTGTACCTGCAAGAGAAATTACAAGAGGTGTTATACAAGTCCATTGAACAAATAAAACAGACAAAAGGGGTATGAATATCTAGTAATTTAGTTTACTGATTTTTGCAAACCGAACAGGCATAATCAAGGTGGGGTACTTGCTACACGAATATGGGGGTGATGATTTTGAGAATCCACCAACACCTCGCAAGTAAACAATCACCTGCAAGTTAGTTACACATTAATACTAATCACGCAAATTAAATCCTTCTAAAATGAAGACCCCACTTCATACTACGAGAGAGAAATAACAAGTACACCGATTAGTTCAAGTATAGAGCTTTGCCAAATTGTTTTTAATTATTTTTGGTACATGCAATACCGGTTATAAAGATTATAAAGGTTAACAAATATTATACGCTACTTACTCTTGAGATTTCATTTTACTCTTCCCGATTTATATACAAAACAAATTCGGAGAGATTAGTTCACATAATAATACAACATCAATAAATCTCATCCCCTAACTTATACACCGAGCGTCATGTGATAAAGAACAAAAATATTACCTGTGATAGCTATAATCGAGTTGATTCACAAAATTATTTATCACCAACAATGTTGGTTTCACCGATAAAAGTTAAAAAAATATATATAACAAAATTAGATTCAACGTAATCGGTTGATAAACATTGCCATTTCATAACGAGATTGCAATTTAACACCCATACAAGCTAAGGCATAAAAAGAAGTCTGAACCTAATTAGACCAACAACCATTACATGAACCATCTCTTGTAAGTGCTTGAGCCAAAATTATCATTAAACACAACAAATCAATCAAAATGAAACAATCATGACTTCAAATTCGAATCTAAAATTCATCGGAATATAAAATCAATTCAACCCCAAAAAGCCAAAATCGGGTCCAAACCATGATAAAAATATAAACCCAATGACAGATTTAACAAAGGTGACCAAAATTTTATCTTAATTTCAAAATAAAAATCAAATAGATTCAACAAAAACTCATATAAAATTATAATTCAACAACAACTCGTATGAAATCAAGTAGAAAATTAGTACCGAGATTGAAGTCATGGTTTGTGGTTGTACAACCACTATTGAAGAAGTGAATCAATGGATGAAGAGATGAGCACCGTTTCCCAATTCGCCAAACAATAATTAAATAATTTGTTGATTTGTTGTTATTTTACTGACACCCAATTCCTCTTTTTCTTCTTATATTTCAAGTGATTTGGAACACTAAGTTCTACAGTGAGATGGTGTTGACGGAGGAATAAATAAAACCTAAAGAAGTTAAGGATGAGGTGATGGATGTCTTGGTTTGAGGGGGAGGGAGGAGAAGGTGTTGACGGAGGACCAGGAAATGGTCGTCGATTTGGTGGTGGTGCGGAACGAAGAGGAGGTGATAGATCTGAACATAAAAATAGAAGAAAAAGAGACTTGTTTGTTTGTGGAGGAGATGGAGGAGACAAGAGGTGTTGATGATGGTGGTAACTGAGGTGTTGTCTTTGGTTTTCATGAGCTATTTGTTGATGCTTTGGTGGTGGGGAGAAGGAGGCGGAAGAAAGAATAAAAAAGAAAAGAGAGAAGAAGAAGAAGAAATGAAGATAGAAAGGGTATGTTTGGCTTTTTTTAAAATAATAAAAACTAAATTTACTCATTATTATTTGACATGGGGTTTTTGTGCCACTTTTTAATCAAATGGTTTTTATTTATTAAAATAATATGGTGGATTTTTGTACCACAAGTTTGGTCACCTTGGTGTTTTATGACTAGTTTTGCATTATCAATAACCCTAAAGTGGGAACATAAATCAAATCAAATCAAATCGATGAAATTGAACTTGTAGTAACCCATCTAAACGCAATGGGACTCTTCACAACATGTACTCCATCAGACCACTCAATCGAACCGAATTCCTCTTTGGTGGTGTCGATAGGACCTGTTATGAGCGACTTGAATGTGACTTGATATGACAAGCTCGTTCTGCTTGAATCAAACACGAGCACTGTTGGGCTAACACTGATTCTAACAAATGGCGTTCTAGATCGAGCTTTAAGTTTGTAAACTGCAGCCGCAGAGCTTCCAACATTCGTAACCACTCTCTTGTACTTGACTGTATCGGTTCCAGATTTGAAAACAACAGAAAACGATGGATAGTTAAGATCACCAGGACTCGATAACCCGATTGACCCGCAATCAACCGTTCTATCCTTGACAAACACTGCGATCTTAGCATCATCGTACCCAATCGAGCAAAGGAATGCCTCATAACCACTAGGAGCATTGTCGTAAACCAAACCTGGATTTAGAGCACGGTTCGGGTCAACATGTCCAGACCCATGTTGGAATGGTGTTGACAATTTGCCATTAGCAGAATCAGTAATGTATTTACCCGAGTTGTCAACATCATAAGCAGTAGTCATTAGGGCAGATTTAATTGCAGCTGGTGACCAATTAGGATAAGCACCTCGAAGCAGCGCAGCCAATCCGCTGACGTGAGGGCATGCCATGGATGTACCGGACTGCATATTAAACCCTCCACTAGGCCAAGCAGCCAGTATATTTACACCCGGTGCAATGATATCTGGCTTGAGAATCTCTGGAGTTATTCTGTTAGGACCGCGGCTAGAAAACACTGCGACTTTAGGAGCTGGCACCGAAGAACCGACAGTTTCTTTGAATTTTAATGTAGCGGTGGATTTTCCTCCGGCAGATGATGTTTCACCCATATAGGCTATGATCTTTTTGGCAGACTCCAGACTGATTTGAGCTGTTGGAATCGGATAAGGTTTAAGGGATACAAACCCCCCTATTTCCCCTCTTTGTAATGAAAGCATTCCAATGCCACCAGCGTTTCGAATTAGAGCCGCTGTATTCCCTTCTGATGCATCATCCGCAAAGCACATAACAATTTTACCGGCAACCTGTGCAGGATCTAATGCTCCTGAGCAATCCAGGTTATCCCTGAAAACTATAATTTCTTGGTTGATTAGTGGCATGTCGCCCGGAAACACTGGAGCACCGGGAAGTACTTGACCATCGCCTAATATCACTTCTGATGTGAACTCTCTGTCAATTGTAGCTGCTCCAACGGTCACTATCCATGGCGCGAGATTAGCAGCAGTCGTTGCGCCAGGTCCTGCATTTCCTGTGGCACATGAAACCACAATCCCTTTCTCCAGAGCACGAAAAGATCCAATTGCTATCACATTTTCATAGTATTGATAAGTTTCATCGGTAACACCGAATGATAACGACATCACATTAACTCCGTCTGCGATAGCTTGATCCATGGCAGCTAGAATATCAGAATCAACAGATCCAGGCGCAACACCGAAACCAACCTTGTAAGCGGCAATTCTAGCTCTGGTTGCCATTCCTTTAGCTTCTCCGACAGCATATGTACCGAACCCGGCATTCTTAACGGAAGATCCAGCTGCAGTTGATGCACAATGTGTGCCATGTCCTAGTTTATCTCTCGGAGATCTAGTTTCTGTACCGTCCGCATCGACAGGATGACCAATTTTTGCTTCAATTCCTCTGTAAAAAGACCGAGCACCAATTAGTTTCCGGTTACAAGATGTCGCCGGAAAGTCAGGTCCATCCTCACAAGTACCTCTCCATCCTGCTGGTACAGGACTTAAACCTGAGTCATCAAAGCTTTTGTGTCCCGGCGAGATTCCGGTATCGAGAACACCTATAATAACATCTTGGCCGTAATTTGATGTCGGCCAAAGACCAAAACCATCATTCAGACCAAGAAACTGTGGAGTACGAGTGGTGTAGAATTGGTGAGTACGCTCAGGGATGACTGAGATAAAACCCGGAAGAGTTCGGAGATGTGAAGCTTGAGAAGGTGTTAGCCTAGCAGCGAAACCATGAATTGCATGGTCGTAAGTATAAATGGTTTCCCGACGACGACTACCGTTCTGATGAGATGATGGTGAAAAAGGTGGAAGAGATTGGAGCGTTGAAGTGTACCAATCATGATGAGAATTAAAAATCGATGGTTTATCGGATTTCGAAACAAGAATTATGAAGGTAGACTCGGATTGTTCATCTTCATGATAAGTAGTACTACTGGATGGTATAATCAATACAGAGATATTAATGATGAGAAGGAAAAATATCCATGAAGTTTTCAGAGTTGACATTTTTTTTTTTGTTGTTTTTCTGCAAGGATTCATCTTCTTCTTCGTACTAAATATAGTAAATTTGCCTTGATATTAATTTCAATATTGTAATTTTCTTTTTGGTTGTTGATTGAGCACCTACTGGGGGAATGGTTATGAAAAACCGTCATCATTTTTAATTGCAACAGTAGACATGGCAGAACACATGGGTCTCATTATATTTTAATTGTTGCCATGTTTGACAAAGCTAGCATATCCAAAGGAAATCTTTTTATTAAAAAAAAAAAAAAAAAAAATCTAGTTTCGTGGAACGCGATGGGGTTTACACATTTTTCAACACGACGTGATCCTTGGCAGAGATGATATTAATTTACACACAAACTTGCCTATCTTTTAGAGACGGAGGGAGTACTAATTTTCTCTGTAGTGTTTCAATTAATTGGTTAAACATTTCAGATGTGCTGGAGGTGTTTTGGTATGCTGCACATCAAGAGTTGGATCGTGGAAACACATTCCCATGATAGATTAAATCATATTTATTTGCTGCTGGTCCTGATTAATAATAATTGGCTCCGAAGAGTTGAGAGTTTAAGACTTATAATAACTAGTACGACCGTTGCCACGGTGGGAGGGCCGACCGAAAAAGAATCAGAACATGGGGTTCGTCTGCGATTACTTTCACCCCGTTTCGAAAAAGTGATACTTTCGCCCCGTTTCCGAAAAAGTGATACTTTTCGCCTCGTTTAGGAAAAGTGATATTTCGTCGGTTTGAGAAAAAGTGATACTTTTCCAAACCTAGATTTAAAGTATCACTTTTCCAAACAGTTTAAAGTATCACTTTTCCCTAAACGGAGCGAAAGTATCACTTTTCCCGAACGGGAGCGAAAGTTTCACTTTTCCGAAACGGATTGTGAAAGTATCACTTTTACAGAAACGGAAAATTAGTCGATCCATAAACCAAAATATGGTTGCATGATGTGTTATGCATCCTTTGTGGTGGTTTGCATAATGGCTATGCATTCAATTTTCGAGAATTGTGCCTAAAATTAAAGTATCATTTTTCTTGAAACGGAGGAGTACATCGGTTTATTAGTTGGAATGGAAAATTAGTTGATGCATAAACCAAAATTTTGCTACATAAAGTATTATGTATCTTTTGTGGTGGTTTGCATAATGAATATACATTTAATTTTCTAAAATTGTGCCTAAAATGATAAATATCTCCGAATTTTTCGTAAAAAATCTAAATTTGATATTGTTGTTTGTGCTCGTTGGATAGATTTTTTTATTAGCTTTCCAACAAGATAAAATTTGTAAAATTCCAAGGCGCGGATTTTTAGATATGTTATATTAAAGTTTGTTTTCCAATTATACCCTTAAAAAAATAGGATATATAAGGAGTTATAGTAATTGGACTAAAAGATAGGGATATTTTTGGTTTTTCAGCATGGACCATTCTCAATCTTTTTGTGGTAATTGATCACTTAGATTTACAAAAAAGTGGCCATATAAAGGTCCTCCCTCGCTTCGCTCGGTCGGCCCAATTATGTCATAAAATGGGTAGTATGACTACAGTTTTGGTCGTCGAAATACAGAAACCAAATATGCACCTCTTTTGGTGGAAAACTGTCGCCTATAGTTTTCGTGACTATTCTACTAAGGACGAATAAAAACCGTGTCAAGTATTTGGGGCAGCTTTTGGCTTCTTGGGACGCTTTATAGCGTTCCTAAAAGCCTTCCATTCTATAATGATGACATATTACTACTGGCACATTTTAAGCACCATTACACAACTCTTATTTATAACCTAACACAACTCTTATTTATATTGTAATTCTCTTTCAATTATAGGGGTGATGTGATTCATGGTTCGACAATATTTTGCCAAAGTTGTGATTCTCTTTCAAATTTTTTTGATAACCTAACACAACTCTTATTTATATTGTAAGGCTTGATTTCACAACATTTAATTTGTGTAGTAAAATTATATAACACAACTTCTCTAATGGCTGGGAATAGCACTATTACTACACTTGTTAGAGTGGTTGAAAAATCTCACACAACTCTTGTTTATATTGTTATACATACTTTCACAACCTTTGTCTAGTGTGGTCATAATCTCTAACACAACATCCTTAAAGGTAGTATTATTTGAAGTAACAACTGTTTTCGAGTAGATGAATGTTTAACGCAACTTTTGTTTGGAGTTGTGTGCATAAAACTATTTTGAAAAAAAAAAAAAATGAAACCCAAACTAAATCGATTCAATCTAAAATTACTCTATATTGGAACTTGAATTATGAATTCAAATGACCATTCAATTAAAAAGTCATTGCATTGTATTGGTAACACAATTTATAACTGAATATAGTTTACACCTGGGTTCAAAATCACAAAAAAAAAAAAAAAAAAAAAAAAAAAAAAAGATGAAGTAACCAAATCTCCGGTTCAACATGAACCATTCCTTACACGTTCCTACACCAAAGTTGCATAAAAAGTAAAAACCTAGACATTGGAGTGAAGAATTGCATACGGGGGCATATCAATACTCATGTACGGGAGAAATTCTGTCCAAGGCACTTGCAGAGCCTTGCCCATGCCTGCAGTAAACTCAAGGAGTTCAATTTCCAAAGTTATAACAAATTTTAAAATAGAGTACAAGGTCCCTCGACTTATTTAAACAGCATAAACATTAAGATCGTACCTGTAGAAACCCGATACACCCTCAATATTTGCAATCTTTTTGAAGGATCTAGTTAATCCTTTACTTTGACATTCTGATCTTCTTATCTGCAAAACCAAAAATACAATTTTTTTAGAAAGTTGGAATTTTTTGAAGACAACTAAAAATTCGGATGCAAGACCGATAACGTATCGCAATTATATCCCCTCTTCTTTTGCACAGCCCTATATAGCAGACTTGCATAAGAACAGAAAGTGATGTGGTTTTATCTCTAAAGTAAGTGCTAAAATGAATCCCATAAGAAAAAGTGTTATCTTTGAATGGACGGTTTATATTAGAAAGTGGCAGATGTAACTCAACAAACCAATATGGCCAGCTAATCACAATTTACTATGGGAAAAACAGTGGAAGTTTGTAATTTGAAGCCGTTTATACCTTTATGTTTAGATTATTCCATCTTTATGTTTAGATTATTCCATCTTCCATCTTCTCTCGTTAATTTGAATCAGTAAGCCTCTAAGATGTCCAGTCTTTGCAAAGGAACACAAACAATGTAGTTAGTCCCAAACCCGTAAAGTGAGGATATTAGAATATTTTGACATGGTGAGTGAATGAAAATGGGCTAATCACTCCATTCGTGAGCGAGGTTATGTCAAATGCATTCTGGCAGGAAACATGGATTTCAGTTTGCTCCTGGTCTTTACAGTTTTTGCCGCACAAGCTCTTTCTTTGCAAGCCCTGCGCATAATTATCCTTTTCCTATAAACAACCTTTTTCTGGTGACGACGGAGACGGCAGTGAAGGTGGGGATGGCGAAGAACAAGGGTGTGTCTTTTCGTGTAAATGAAATCAACAAAAACTAGTCAACACCCAAATCAGACAGATACACAAATTTTAGGTGAAATTTTTTTTCAGTTATTACCATAAGTCGGACTAGGTTAACGCGCACTAGTTTCAATTGCATGAAAATTTATATCTTACATATCAAGAGAAGGCAAAAGTCTAGCACAAAGAGACCTTGCATTAAGGAGTTCGGGCTTGCGCTCCTGCATGATACACTGTGATGCACCATCGATTATAGCTCTTTGGGTAAGCTTTGACCCTTCATAGTACAAACTGCTCGCGAACACCACTATGTTCCATGGAAATTCCACGATGAGATACGTGATCGTTTACTCCGCCCAAAAAAAAGAGAAAAAGAAAGCGATTAGCTTGCCTAACCAAATATTGAAATAGCTTCTTTTATAACTGCAGGGGTCTTCTAGGCTTCTAGCTGCTATGAAGGCATAACTAAGAAAGTCCAAGTATTTGAGTGACTATATCAACTAACATTCCCCAAACAAATTCAGGTTAAACAAAATCAATGTCTTACAAACCAACATTACTAAATAGTTAAAAACATCGACTAGAACTCATGTCATTACACGAACAATGACTTCATGAAACTTCTATTCTTGTATGTCTCTTGCTAACAATGACTTATAAGATGCAAAATAGAAGGAAACAGATGCATCTCCAACTCACCGCACTGACCTTCATAATCCATTCACAACTCCATCTTGCCAATTCGAATCTCAACCTCTCTTTATGGTCACTGTTTGAGGCCATTACCACCATTACTCCATCTCAGATCACAATTCACAGTCTCTTGCAATATCATGGGACAACTCATAATCGAACGCACACACATTCATTCATTCAAACTCACCCATTCCTGCAACAACAATTTCATCCCTAATCCTAGACAGAAGAAGAATGAAAAAGAAACAATCATAATCAGTACAAGAAACAAAACAATAAATCACCCAAACTCAATGGTAATAAGTCATTTCCAAGGGAATCAAAACTGAAAAGTAAGAAAAACAAAAATTACAACAAGGGTCTTGAAGAATTATACCGACTGGCTTCGGAGGTTGCTGAGGCCGGCTGCGAATCCAAATTGCAATTAGCTCTCCTACCATCAATAACAAGACTTGGATCCAAACAAGCCCTAGTTACAGCTTCAGGATCACTAAAAGTAACCTAATAACCAGAAAATCAAGCACATGTGTCAGTATTGATCAAGATTATGAAAAAGTAACATAAACCCATAACAGAAGATGAAAAAAAAAATACTTACAAATCTATATCCTTTCGATCTTCCTGTATTCTCACATTGCACCAAAGACAAGCAGTGTCGACCCACGATTCTTCCTTGTATTTCAATGGCAAAAGCTTGAAATTTGTAATTACCCATCTGGTCCTTCCCTTATATCACAAAGCCACAGCACCAGCATCAACACTGCCATCAACGATTTGGGGGTTTATTTTTTTTTTGAAATCTAGGATTTGCTGGTAGTTAGGGTTTCTCTATTCGACCACCATTAGCACCATCGAGTCTCTATACCAATACTCTCAAATCCAATCCAAACCCAGCTTCTCATCAGTCACATAAAGAAGCAGAAACCCAATCGTTGATCATTGCAACACCAACTTCACAAATTATCCCTTGATTTCCTCTCGAGCTTGAACATAAACACAAATCCATCTATGTATTTCTTGAAACCCTAACTTCTCTTCCTCAATTTCTTCGTCCATCAAACCCATCTAAGAAACCTTCGAAGCAACCACCATCTCTTCCTCATCTTCATCCAGTTTCCTAAATTCATCGATCTCATTGAAATCCTACAGCAATCATTATTCTCTCTTACCTGAATTTGAGAAGAAAATGATTGATAGCATATTACGAATTAAAGTTGGGTTTCGTTTGATTTAGGGTTTCTAGAAGGTGTATCTCGAGGTATTCGATTGATGAGTTTCGTGGATCGAGGTTGTGATGATTTTCACGAGAAATTGCAGATGAAGAAGAGGGATTGAGAAAAAAAAGTGGTGGTGATGAAGCGCCTAGGTCATATGTGGAGAAGAAGAGAGGTGTTCTTCGGGGGAGAGGAAGAGGAGGCGAAGAAAGAGAGAAAGGGATAGAGCTCAAGTGGTTAAGGGAGGGTTTGGTGGGTGAATGAAAATGATGGGCGGACCATATTTCTTTTGATCCACTCATACGGATTGAGAAAAGAATCTGACGGTTGATATTGTATTTGTGATGCTCATACGGATTGCAAAGCATTTGTGTTTCTCTTTGTGCTAATACGAACTCATATATTCGGTTTATTATCAACCTTCGACATGAAAAAAAATCCAAAAAAATATTAATAAATTTAGGACATTGTTATCGACATTCGATATAAAAAAATCCAAAAAATGTATAAGAATGAATCGGGAAAATGAAAAATAAATTCTATAATTGGTGTGTTTCTTTGTGCTTTCTCTTTGTGTTTTTGTGATTTCTCTTTGTGCTTCCAGTTTGGATTTCGACTAGCCGCATAGGTCATGAAGTAATTTTGAAAAGTCATACAGATCATGAAGTAGCTTTAGTTCACAATGGTAAACTCAGGTTAGCATGATACATCATCGAAATCGATAAATATGAATCTCAATATCGGTTCGAACTTCAAATGTGGTATAACGGCATACAAACTATGAACCGAGAAGCTCCATGAGGGTTCAAACTTCAAACTTAACATGATACATCATCTAAATCAATAAATATGAAGCTCAGTGTCGATTCGAACTTCAAATATGGTATTACGACATAAAAACTATGAACCAAGAAGCTTTGGGAGGGTTTTGACTTCAAACGGAGCATGATATATCATTGAAATCGATAAATATGAAGCTCATAGTCGATTGGAACTTCAAATATGGTATAAAGGCATAGAAACTATGAACCAAGAAGCTCTGGGAGGGTTCTGACTTCAAACGTATCATGATATATCATTGAAATCGATAAATATGAAGATCATAGTCGATTCGAACTTCAAATATGGTATAACGGCATAGAAAATATGAACCAAGAAGATCTGGGAGGGTTCTGACTTAAAACTTAGCATGATACATCATAGAAATCGATAAACATGAAGCTCAGCGTCGATTCAAACTTCAAACTTGGTATAATGGCATATAACCTATGGACCACGAAGCTCTGAGAGGGTTCTGACTTCAAACTTAGCATGATACATCATCGAAATTGATGAATATGAAGCTTAGTGTCGATTCGAACTTCAAATGTGGTATAAAAACATACAAACTATGAACCAAGAAGCTCGAAGAGGGTTCTGACTTCAAACTTAACATGATACATCATCAAAATCGATAAGTATGAAGCTCAATGTCGATTCGAACTTTAAACTTGGTATAATAGCATACAATCTATGAACCAAGAAGCTCTAAGAGGGTTCTGATTTCAAACTTAGCATGAAACTTGGTAAGAACGACGAATTCATCCATTTACAGGTAACATTCCTTCGATATATTCTACGAAACCTTAAAAAAACCTATTTCTCGCATATTATATGCGTACAAAGATCCGAGATCGAAACGGCCGCGAGTTGACTACCGTAAGTCGAAACTTGGTAAGAATGACGAATCCATCCATTTAGATTGAAAGTAAGATTCCTTCGAGATATTCTACGAAACCTTAAACAAAACCTATTTATGCATATATGTATGCGTACTCAGATCCGAGATTGAAACACAGCCGTGAGTTGACTACTTTAAGTCGAAACTTGGTAAGAACGATTTAATTCATCCATTTACGGAGTAAGATTCCATCGAGATATTCTACGAAACCTTACAAACACCTTATTTTCGCATATTGTATGCGTACGGGGATCCGAGATCGAAACCCGGCCGCGAGTTGACTACTCTAAGTCGAAACTTGGTAAGAATGACGAATCCATCCATTTACGAGGTAAGATTCCTTCGAGATATTCTACAAAACCTTAAACAAACCTTATTTATGCATATATGTATGCGTACCAGATCCGAGATTGAAACACGGCCGTGAGTTGACTACTTTAAGTCGAAACTTGGTAAGAACATTTAATTCATCCATTTACGAGGTAAGATTCCATCGAGATATTCTACGAAACCTTACAAACACCTTATTTCGTATATTGTATGCGTACCGGGATCCGCGATCGAAACACGGCCGCGAGTTGACTACTCTAAGTCGTAAACTTGGTAAGAATGACGAATCCATCCATTTAGGTAAGATTCCTTCGAGATATTCTACGAAACCTTAAACAAACCCTATTTATGCATATATGTATGCGTACCCGGGATCCGAGATTGAAACACGGCCGTGAGTTGACTACTTTAAGTCGAAACTTGGTAAGAACGAGCAATTCATCCATTTACGGGTAAGATTCCATCGAGATATTCTACGAAACCTTACAAACACCTTATTTCTCGCATATTGTATGCGTACGGGATCCGAGATCGAAACACGGCCGCGAGTTGACTACTCTAAGTCGAAACTTGGTAAGAATGACGAATCCATCCATTTACGGGTAAGATTCCTTCGAGATATTCTACGAAACCTTAAACAAACCCTATTTATGTATATATGTATGCGTACTGTGCTCCGAGATTGAAACACCGGCCGTGAGTTGACTACTTTAAGTCGAAACTTGGTAAGAACGACGAATTCATCTATTTGGGTAAGATTCCATCGAGATATTCTACGAAACCTTACAAACACCCTATTTCGCATATTGTATGCGTACGGGATCCGAGATCGAAACCCGGCCGCGAGTTGACTACTTTAAGTCGAAACTTGGTAAGAACGACGAATTCATCCATTTACAGTAAGATTCCTTCGAGATATTCTACGAAACCTTAAAAAACCCTATATCCGCATATTGTATGCGTACTAGGATCCAAGATCGAAACACGGCCACGAGTTGACTACTCTAATTCGTAAATTTGGTAAGAACGACGAATCCATTCATTTACGAGTAAGATTTCTTCTAGATATTCTACGAAACCTTAAAAACCCTTATTTCGCATAAATGTATGCATACCGGGCTCTTAAATCGAAACACGTCCGCGAGTTGACTACTCTAAGTCGAAACTTGGTAAGAACGAAGAAACCATCCATTTATAGGTAAGATTCCTTGAAATATTCTACGAAACCTTAAACAAACCTTATTTATGTATATTGTATGCATAGGGCTCCAAGATCGAAACCTGGCCGCGAGTTGACTACTCTAAGTCAAAAACTTGGTAAAAATGACGAATCCATCCATTTACAGGTAAGATTCCTTCGGTATATTCTACGAAACCTTAAACAAACCTTATTTCTGAATATTCTATGTATACAATGCTCCGAGATCGAAACCTATCCGCGAGTTGACTACTCTAAGTCAGAAACTTGGTAAGAACGACGAATCCATCCATTTACAGGTGAGATTCCTTCGAGATATTCTACGAAACCTTAAACAAACCTTATTTATGCATATTCTATGCATACCATGCTCCGAGATCGAATCCTAGCCAAGAGTTGACTACTCTAAGTCGAAACTTGGTAAGAATGACAAATCCATCCATTTGGGTAAGAAATATATCTAATTCGATAAGAAATATATCGAAATTGAACATCCCGAGTTCGAAGATTACGAGTTAAAATGACCATATTACCCTTACTAGAAATAAAGGTAATAAATATTACGGAGATTGTGAAAATTACTAAACTATCCTTATACGAAATAAGTAAAGTAAATATTACAAGATAATGAAAATGATCATATTACCCTTCATGGAAATTTGTGCAATAAATATTATGGAGATTGTGAAAGTGACCTGACTACCCTTATCGAAAAAAAAGTAAAGTAAATACTACTGCATGTGAAAATGACCATATTACCCTTCTTGGAAATTAATGCAATAAATATTATGAAGACTATGAAAATGACCAGACCACGCTTATCGGAAAATAAGTAAACTAAATATTATAAATTGTTAAAATCAATATATTACCCTTACTAGAAATAAAGGTAATAAATATTATGGAGACTGTGAAAATTACAGAGTAACCTTATCTCGAAGTGAGTAAAGTAAATATTACAAATAGTGAAAAATGTATGTAATTATTTGAGAGAAGGCGTGTATGTGATTGTTTACGAGAGAAGGCTTCGTGTTATTTGCATGCTTAGCCACTGAGCATTATTTTTGAGCATTACATTTTGTTTTACAACTCTTATGAAGGGTTGTCATAAAGTTAGTGTATTAAAGAACCACAAACTTGTGAGAACATGTAATAGTGTAGGTATGGTTAGTGGTGTAGACTTCCATACAGGAGGTTGAGGATCAAATCCCCCATCCACGTTTCTTTTAATGTTCTATATTTTTACTTCAACAACACTTGTTATACATTTTTATTAAAAAAGAAAAAAAAAGCCAAAACTTGTGAACGGTAAAGATGGTTGATGAGCTAGACGTACATGCAGTAGATTCATGTTCGAATCTCCCCTATAAACTCATTTTTTCCAACATTATATATTTTTACTTCAACAACACTTATAAGTGTTGTTGTAGGTTTCTATTTAAAAAAAAAAAAAAAAAAGCAAACTTGTGAACTGAAAGGGTGGTTGATGAGCTAGACTTCCATGCACTAGGTTCATGTTCGAATCTCCCCTCTAACATTTTTTTCATTATCATATTTTTGTGTTCTTCAACAACACTTGTCAGAATTGTGATAAGCTAAGTCACTACATATATGGAACAGAGTTGTTATAGCTAAATGTCGTCACAATTTGTTTTGCTTAAGGAGTTGTCGTTTGTTTTCTTAGCGCAACCCCTTGTTTCATAAGGGTTGGCAGTGATGATATACGACAACTCTTCCTTTGAAACCAGTTGTAAAACATAGGACTTTCTACGATGTTTAGAAAAGTGTTGTAAATCTCCAGTTGTAGATGTATATTTTTCCCGTAGTGCCTGTACCTAATTAATATGACCGTGATACAGTACTCATAGCTTAATAAGCTCGACCTCAACGTAGCTAATGCTAATCCAAAATTGAAATTAGCAGACTAGTCTTACATGCTTAAAAGACGGAAACAAAAGTACAGCTACAAATTAAACACAAAAGGATGACTTAAATTCATAGTATAGGCTGCAATGCAACTGGAGGCCAGTTTTAGTGAAACATTACATTGAGGAGGGTAGTGCTAGCGCAACAGCATACTGATAAGTACTTAATTCATACATATTTACCACTCCAATTTATATTTATTAGTTCTCCATTTTGTACATATTTCATAAGTTAGGTTATTTTTGCAGTTTTTAGAAAAATAAAGCTCGGTGAACTAAACTGCGAAATTCTGCTGGAGGAAATAAAGCAATTTAATGGGCTAGGGCCAAAAGGAAACATGAAGAATTATTGGGACAATTATTTGGATATTAGAGTGTGGTTAGCGCGTCACGGCGTGTGAAGAAGTGTGCCACGGCGTGTATAGAAGTGTGGATACCATTTGCAAGTTATTAATTAGGATAGAAAGATATTTGAAAGAAATGATGAAAATAAACAAAATAAACAAGGAAATGAAGATTATGTAAAAATATTTAGAGTTTCTCTTTTACCTCTTCCATTACCAATATTTATAGGCCGAAAGTCCCAGCATTTGATTGTGTAGAAGAGTTATCGGACGATCTAAAATATCAATATCCAAGATCAATATAGTCGTATCCAAGTTAAGAGGATCCGGATTCTAACAAGTATGAAACTTGCAATCTTTCTTTCAAGATACGAATTCAACAAGAATTAGTCTTGTTTTTTATCTCAATTACCAAAGACTTAAACTACTAGATTTATTCACGTACTAGCTATTTGTATTATTCCTATTATAAAGATAAAATATGTAATGCGGAAAAGAAAAAACAAGACACCAGAATGTTGTTAACGAGCACCACACTGTGCTAAACCTCTAGACACACTAGCATACTAACAGACTTCGTAATGGAATGTAGTTAAGATAGAATTAACCATATAAGCAATTCAGATGCAATGGTATTCCTTACGTCTCATAAACTTCGTAAGATTCTATGCACTTGATTTCCTTAGCTGATGTCCTTCACCGCCTAAGAGATGCTTCAACCTCAGTGAAGATTTTTGATACTTACCTGTCTCTAACAGACAAGCCTATTTGATTTCCCTTTTGATTTTCAATCTATGTTTGGAATTTTGTTTGTAGACAACCTCAAGGATTCAGAAATCTTATACTCCTGAAGAGTAGCCAAGATCACTAACCTCTCTCAAGAACGATCCAAGCAAATAAACTAATTAAGAAGAGTTTATATATCTATTTAGAGGAATTATAAAGTCTGAGACGAATAGAACAATATGATTTTTATATATCTTGTTACCGATATGAGATTCGCTAACCTACAAAGATCAATAAGAACAAGATCCAGATTCAAGAACTATCAGGTAAAACATAGTCTAACATGGCTTCACGGATCCCTAAATGAAGTCTTAAAAGTCATAACCTAGAATATAGTTCCAAAGAACCTATGTTACGAATACGACTCTAGTTATGTAACTATGATACAAGCATGCTTGCGATTAATAAATCCAGTTACAAGAGTCTCTATTTATAGATTTTCAGTGCTCCAAATAGCTTTGAATTAGGGTTGCTTGAAATTCAAGAAAATACTTTTCGTGTTTAGATGAATTCTTATTAGGAAATTCATGTAAGCATGTAGAATGCCTTCCTTGAAATTACATTGAACAATATGCATCTTGTTTAAGGGTACCGAAACTGTGCACAACGATGGTCCATAATAGCTAAGTACTCCAATGACCTTACAAGCTTAGCGGTGTTCAATAACACTCACAACTAAATCAATAAATCACGATCCAAGATATTTAGTGATTAAAGTTGTCTTAGAAGTGTTTATGGGGAGTATAGCGAAGGCGAACATACGAAGAAACAATCTGTGGTCTTTATGATATAATGGAACCAGGTAGATTTGCAAACAGGGTTTGCGAATCTATATCAGTTCACGGTTTCAGAACCAAAGTGTTTGCAAACTTTGGTAGCTCGTGAGCAACAAAAACGAATGGTTTGAAGACCTAAGTCGTACGTGAGTTCATAACAGGTTCGCAAACCGGGTTTTCCAATCATAATCGTTAGCGTAAACAGTTGATAGTGGGTTGCAAACCAGGTTGGTGAACCCATCTTATTCCAAATTTCCGGTAGTAAGGTGTACGCAAATCGGGTTTACAAACCTTTACATTTCTTGAAATTTCAAACTGACTTTAACACAAATAAGTGTATACCTTGTGTTGATTAGTTCGTCGCTCTCATAATTGATTTGAAACATTCACGTTAGCATTGTTGCTTGAGGAACTTCTAAATGATCAACTTGAAACAAGAATAATTCTTAAAGAATAAATTATTCTCACTATGATTGTTAAGGATCTAGAAAATCAATTGCTTGCATCATATTCCGAGAGTTTAAACAAGAGAAGCTTGATATATAAATTTCTTCTTGGCAATATCAAATCTACTAAAATCATACGACATAGTCTCATACGATAGAATGGTATATTCATGAGTAAATAGGATATGTCAGTCTTCACATACCTCTTTGTGATGAAGTTCTCGCAAATGTCTTCGTTTGTCCTTTAGTCTTCAATCTTCGAGGGTTATTATGTGATGTATGATAGTTAACTACGATGATTTTTGGTCGTAAAGGGACTTAAAAAAATGTGAAATTTTGCGTCATTCCCGAGTCCTAGCCAATTCCAAAATACAAACTTTTGATCAAAAGGACAAAATATGACCAAAAAAATACCATCCATGTCCCTGAAATGATGACCTATATGATTGCTTGAATAATTTTTAGAGGGCATTAACAGTGCACTCGAAATATTGACCAAGTCATCAACACTATATTCAAGTGTGCAGTATGAGTCAAGTAGTAGTGCACTCATGTCCTTGACTAGTTAACTGAACTATTTGACTGGTCAAAGACAATTTTGTTTCCGTCCTTGATCAATCTATTGGACTTTAAGAGGATTCGTTGCTGAAAACGCTTTGAAAAGTCTACTGTGACGGTAAAAAAGGTATAAAACATTGCAAAAAGTTCAAAATGCTGATTTTGAAATATTTGATAAAAATAGTAAACCTCAGAATTTCACCCTTTATTAAATCCATGTTTGGTAAATAGCTCGATTTAATCTTAGTCCAAGACTTGATTATAATTGAATATAAATCAAGATATGATTTTGTACATTTAACATAGATAATAATTTTGAGAAAACAAAATTTATAAATTCGACCGAGCGATACTCTAACAATGCCATGCAGTAGAGTGCGCCATACAGATACCATAATGCATTTCTACTAAATGCACCACCGGCCAGTACTCTTTCCTTGTATATTTCTTACTCACACACCTACTCATTATGGATCCAAGATATTTAGATGCTGAAAACAGAAATCGAGGCGCTTACTTTTTATAATGTGGATTAATGCAGGATTTCAAGATTTTAAAAACAGAAATCGAGGCGCATCACGTTGCACGTTAACTAGTACTCGAAGATGAAAAGGCCCCACGGATGCAATGTTGCTGATAGAGGTATCAAATTGCTTTGGGATGTACCAATCCTTTACCAATATAATTTTGTCATATATGCATTTTAGTACACCCGAGCCGTAGAAAATGCTGCCCTTTAAGTTTTAATTTGGAATGTAGATATCAATAGTTATTGTGAAACTGATAAAGAGAAATAAAGAAAAATAAAGGCCCCAAGGATGCCATAGAATGCTGCAATTTACTCCCTTCGTCCCCTATATATATGCGGAGAAGTTGATTTCTCTTAGAATAAGAAATTTTTTGGTTTTTATAAATTTCCCTAATGTTGACTGATTTACCCTCATCACTTCCAATACATTTATCTTGGGAACATGGAAAAAATCAATAGAATAAGAGTTTATATCCACTAAAATATTAAAAAAGTGTAATTATTCTTGGGAATTACTAAAAGCATTAACTAAACTTGTTAATGTCACACTTTTTAATAAGGCTAAATATGGAAGAAATCACATTGGAATTGGTTTTATGCCTATCTATTGAGACTAAAGAATTTTACTTCTCCGCATTTATATTAGGGAGGGAGGGAGTAAGTTATTGTGAAACTGATTAAGATGTCACACACAAAAAAAAAAAAATAATAATAATAATAATTGATTAAGAGAGAAGAAAGCTAGCAGAGTTATTATTGATCGCTCCCTTATTGGAGAACTTACATTTAGCTAGCTAATAGTAGTACTAATTTAAAACAATGCAAGTAATAATGGATTATTATTATTAATTAAAGCTCATCAGCAGATGATGATGAAGATTGTGGTGGTTGGTTGCATGTTGCCTGACCAGGTACTGATGATATCTTAATGTTGATATCCATGCCACAACTTCCACCGCAAGGGCATGGCGGGGGTGATGGTGATGGTGGAGGTGGAGGTGGAGGTGGAGGCGGAGGATTTGGTTTACAACAACAAGGGCATGCTAAAACCTTATCAATAAGGGTGGTGGTGCCTTGCTGGAAATCCTGGAAGCAGGTTTCCCTAGTAACTGAAGATCCTATGGCATCACATTTAGTTTTACAACCATCAACGCAGAGGCTGCAATCAATCACCGATTCCCTTAATACAAAATACTTATTTGTTTCTTCGGGTGGACATTGATTCCAAATTATAGGTTTGCTGGGTGCTGGAGCTGAGGATGGTAACGCACAACAACACTTGCATACGGCCTGATCCGAACCCCAAAAGTTGCATTCTATCTGAGATACTTCTCTTCCTTGGGACTTGCATTGGGTTATGCACTTGTCTTGACAACCATAACAGTAGATTTTAGGATCAGAAACTGAAGTACTCTCCACCGGAGTTTCCCCGGGGGCACACGAAATGGCTGCTGTAGCTGATGGCATCTCTACATAATGAGTTACAAAGAGAGTATAAATTAAATAGAACAAATAATAAGAAGATGAAACTAATCATAAATGGAAAGAACTTACCTAGCATGCTAACGATCGCTGATACGAAAATAAGTACTACAAGTAAAGCAGCAGCACTGGGGTAAGTTGTAGTTGTAGCCATATTCATCGACTAAGCAATTCACGATGGGTTTCTTTTATAACATAACCCAGCAAATATATCAACACCCCACTCTTCAGTGACGGATGTGGGGTGGCTTACCTACGATGCAGCCCCAAAATCTGTAATAGCTCACTTTCACCTTGGTAATTTCCTGGGAAAAAGGAAAAGCCCATGTCTAAATTTGGATAGCCCATACAAAAGAAAATCAAACTTGACGTATCTTGAAGAAGATCTAACAAACGGGAACATATATGTAGTTGTATGACTAAGATCTAGTGATATGCAACGAGAGTGAGGACACGTTTATACGCATGTATCCAAAGAATTAAATATCTTGCTTGTATGTGATTCAAAATCTTAAAATGTTGTGTATCCTTACGGGGACAAATATGATAAATTATAAATGCAACACTTAAAATGTTACTTACGGGGATAGATGTAGGAAAAAATGCCATATCTTATCATGATTATAAGCACAAATTTATTTATTTTTGATTTAGTAATTATTTTGCAAACCAAAGAGAGAATATAGAAGAAGCATAAATTTAGAATATTTGACACATTGATAAGTAATATCTTATTTGTGGAAACCAAAAAATAATTTATTATCAAATCAAAGTTTTGTGTTAATTTATAGTTTTGTTTGTGTATCTCATACATAACATAACGCAATTGTAAATATACTCTATGATAAATAAATTTCATTCAAAAAGTTTTGTGCTCTAAAAGATAACGTTGCCGAACTTATACTCTTTAGATATTTTACTGTATTTATTTTTACGGAAAATTGGTCATTTGTCCAAAAAAATTTAAAACACGGTTCAAATGGACGAATAAAAAATTTTATGGGTGAAATGGACAAAAAAAAAATAGCAAGGATGAAACTGGATTCATCCTGGCTTAAACTTAAAAAAAATAGCAAGGATGAAACCGGATGCATCCCTGTGTAAAATAAAAATAAGAAAAAATATTTGAAAATGGACAGGATGAAACTGGTTACATCCTGCCTATTTTTAAATTTTTGTCCATTTAAACAGTATCTAAATCTGACTGTCCTTTTCACCCAGAAAATTTTGATTTTGGTCTTTTTAACCAATTTTGTGTTATTTTTATCGCAGTTGAGAAGAATAAAAAATAGCCCACCTCAACACAAATTCCTGGATCCGTCGCTGCCACTCTTTCTAATTTCTAGTACATAACTGTAGAGAGATTATATACTCCTATATACTTAGTATACGGGAAACAAGGGCTAGCAGCTAGCAACATTTATGATTCTAATAAATGTACCATGTGAAATTTGCATCAGTTTTTCTTGGAAAGTGGTGTATAGGATCCTCTATTTAGAGATACTCAGATTTTGTGTGTCTACCTAAAGTCAGAAGAAGCTTTGAAAGATGCAAAACTAAACAATAAATCAATATTCTCCTTTTCTTCTGTTAAGTAGCACATGCATGTTTCGTCGGTGGCCGAACTTGAAATCTAACAGGGAAGTAGTTGGGGTCACTTGGTCTAGATCAGTATTCTGCAACCGGCATAATCCTATATTTTAAATATGTTTATGGGAAAAACTTAGACTATCGTTAAATTTTGTCTCATTATTTTGGAACTCATATATCTAAATTCTAATGTGTTCACTTCAGCTAAGGTTCTTTGGTCACACTAACTTATATGTTGCTAATCCGCATAGAACTGTAGGCCTGCGTTAGCAGTGTTACTAATTCTATCAAATTGGAACTGGCACAAGATTATCAAATTCAGTGGTTCTAAATGAACCGAGAGAGGGAAACAATGGCAAAACCGCCTCTCACATATTTTTTTTGAGCGGGTCCCAGTAATACCTGCCCTAGGGAGACGTGCAAAGAGGGCCTGTGAGAGGCGGTTTTTTTTTCCCTTATTTTTTTCTCGGTTCGTCGAGAATTTTTGTATCAAATTTGATAATTTGGAAACTCCACGAGACATACCCATATTATAAGGCTCTAATGTACACCTCTCCAAGTGCCACAATTTGACATTTGTAGGCAGGGGTGGAGGTAGTCCATGGCAACGGGCGTAACCAGTTGGCTACCCTGTTAGGCTGGATCTTGAGCAATTTTTTTCAAAAAATTACCAAGACTTTTTTTTCTTTACCAAGCCTTGTATTGTTTTGCCTCCCCAGGGGAGGTTTTCTGGCTCCACCCATGTTAGTTTATAGGTCGGTGACACAGGCAGACAACTATCCCGTTTTTGAAAAATATATATATAACGTGCAAGATCATTTGCATGTATCTCAATCTCACGTGTACGTCAATTTGTTGGAGATACTTGACTTTCTGACCAAATAAGATCTGATCTTGCACAAATAAATAAATAAATAAATATATATTCTGATTCTCATCATCAAGTTATCCATTCTTTATTTTTATTTTTATTATTATTATTATTATGTTGTCGATCGTGTTAATAAATGAGTTTCTTTATCTTGGCTCATTGCTGACAACATGCAAAGACTTTATTTTTTTGTATAACTTCACATTTGTTCCTGCTTTGATCAATGACATAAACACAATAAGAAACATAGTAGTAGTAGTGATCGATCATGATGGAGTTTATTCGGACAAATTTCGCGTCGGTTTGGTTTTTGATGTTTGCGATTTCGTTGATTCTGCGTAAGTAGTAGTAATAGCTCTTATGCTTCCATCTTTTTTCTTAGACTTTGCTGGTTTTAATTGTTCTTAACTAATAATTATCTACGTTTGTACATCCATGTAGAGATGCCATCTCTGGCAACAGCAGCAGTAGTTTTCTCCTGTGATCCATCAACGGAAGTTTTTGTCGGAGGTAATCGGACACACTCATGGTTGGATGGTGGAACTTCATGCAAACAGTGCCCTGCTGATATCCAAACTCGGTGTAACTCGTTAGGAAGGACAGTATCAAAGTTTGAGTGCAACTGGTGGGACAACCAAGCTACGCAACAGAGGACAACCGTATGTGTAGGTTGTTGTGGAGCAGCTCAGCCCGCTCCGCTACCCGTTATAACGGATAGTTGCCAAGCCGGCGATGCTGATCTATCATTCACAACTCCGGCTGTAAGGCCATGGGATTGTGGCAAATGTCGAAATGGTTGTAGTGATAAATGTGACTTAAGAAGAGAAACGGTGTCAAGGGAAATGTGTGTGTTTAATAATAATAATTACGACTGCAAATGTTGCTGCCGCCCACGCCCTCCCCCACCACCTCCATCACCACCACCACCCTCCCCTCCCCCACCACCTCCATCACCACCACCGCCTTCCCCTCCACCTCCACCTCCATCACCACCACCACCCTCCCCTCCACCTCCACCTCCACCATCTCCTCCACCTCCACCTCCATCACCATCTCCTCCGCCTCCATCACCACCACCACCTCCACCCCCTTCACCACCACCACCACCACCACCATCAACCCCTCCACCACCACCATCCCCTCCACCACCACCACCCTCCCCGCCAGGCACTTGCTGTGGATGTTGTGGTGGTGTGAAAATCAGCATTCAGATTGCGTCCAGCTAGTATATAGTATTCATGTCGAAATAAAAAGTCTGAGAAATAATGTGCTCGCAGTTTTCAGATTTCGTTATAAGTTTTTCCTTTTTCTTTCTTTCCTCCTGGGAGGTTAGGTCATATGGCCCCCTACTCCACTTTTTGTTTTGCTTCCTCTAAATGTTTCTCTAAATGAATAAATTCTCTAACTGGAATATATATGAGATCAAAAAATAAGCCGCGTTGGTGGTAAATTTTTGAATGTGTCTTGTTCTTCCTATTGCATATCTGGAATTTGTTTCATCTTGATCATATTAATAATCCGACAATGAAATTCAAACCGGTAGATGATAAAGTTACACTTTCACATAAGGCATGTATACGCCTGGTTGACATTCGCCGCATATGACACCAAAAATGATAACTTTGTAATAATTTTAGATTAAACATTTTCCTCCGAATTCTCTTACAAACCAAACAACGACGAAAATGAGAAAAACAAAATCGATACCAAACTGAAAAAGAAACAAACAAACAAAAATAAATAAAATTAAATTACAAGTACTGGCTGTGAAGATATCGACCAGGTCTGAGAAGCGGCGGGCAGCGCGCGACTTAGGTTTTCACTGTAATGATGCTTCTGTGAGTAATAATGAACCAAGAGCAGAAGCCAATGACGGAGGTGTAGTGGTGCCCTTGCAACAGCACTGGCAATATAATGAAGAAGGAGAATCTTCTTTCAAGCATGATTTATTTACCACAGAAGTTCCTGATCGGGAACATTCACTTGTGCAATCAGCTTCACAAAGGTTGCAATCAGTTTCATCTGACATGTAGGTATCTGAATAAATGTCAACTCCGTCTTCGCATATGAACACAGCTGGTGGGGGTGGTGGTGGAGGTGGGGGTGATGGAGGTTGAACTGGAGGCGGAGGTGATGGGGATGGTGGAGGAGGGGAGGGTGTTGGTGGTGCTGGTGCTGGACATGGTGCTTGACAATCACAGCAATTATCATACGTAATCTCTATGTTTATATTTACAGTTCGCTTGTTTGTGCAACTGCCTTCAGTAGTGCCTCCCGCCGAACATTGATTTGGATCAGCCGACCCGTAATGCTCATTAACTTTCACCGGGATGTGTTGCGCCGATGCCATCACTGCACAACAAAGAAACACAAACAGATAAAGATCCATTAATTTAAAGTTCTACTTGAAAGGAAAACATGGCAAACCACCGGACAGGTGAAAAAACCAGAAAGAAGAGAGAAATCAAGAAAAGAAAAGAAAAGTCTGGTCGGAAATGATCAGTGTTACCTGAAAAGGAAAACATGGCAATTACAGCAATGAGAAACAAGAAGATGGAAGAAATTTTTGAAGACATCTTTGATGATTATGATGATCGAACTTGGAAACTGTTTGCTGCATAAATCTATGTGAACTTATGCATATCAAGTAGAGAACTAGAGATGTGAATGGAAGTCGATGTATATACATTTAAAACTTAGCTGTAGATCTAAATTACATTTCTTAACTCTATACGTCAGGATATAGAAAACTCAATGAATGCATAAAGTAATTAATGTTACACATTAGTCATCCCAAGAAGATAAGAAAATTCATTTGTTTATTTGACGTGCAATTGACATGAGAACATATTATAACAAACAAAATATCCTCGGAGATCCTCGGAGGCGATTTTGCTCTAGCAGCGCTAGAGCATTTTTGATCTAGCGCTGCTAGAGCCGTTGGATGCACTAATTCAAGGGTTGTGGTGGTTTATGATGAAAATTGCATTTTTGCCCTTGGAGTAAAAAACTGCACTGGGAATCACTACCGTTGGATTGGTGCATCCAACGGCTCTAGCAGCGCTAGATCAAAAATGCTCTAGCTTGTTTGCTAGAGCAAACTTTTTTCCGAGATCCTCATCTGTTGATAATCGAGAAACATTATGTCTAGGAAAGATTATAGTTCGAGGCATGGTTTTTAAAAGCGTATGCTTCACATTTCGGAGCGTATGCTTCGCTTCAAATTTCAGCATTTCGTTCCGAAGCGGTCATGTCAAACGCATCTTTAATGAAGCGTACGCTTCACGTTTCAGAACGTACGCTTCGTTTCAAATTATGCTTCACCCTTAAAAATTTTCCCCTGATTTTTAAAGCTTTTAAAAGAAAAATATGAATTTTTTTAGAGGGAATCTAACACCCCACCACCTCCCACTCAAATGCGGAGTAAATTTGAACTCGGTGTACACACTTTGTTTTTGATAAGAATTAAACTTATATAAAATTTATATAGATGTTATCTTCCTAATAAATTTAAAATTACTAGTTACGACTAATTTATTTATAAGGAAACATCCGTTTCAAATATCAATCATGAAGCGACGCTTCACGCTTCGACATACGCATCGCTTCCTAAAAATGAAAAACGCTTCACGCTTTCAATACCTTGGTTCGAGGGTGTATACTTAGGTAATCATTATAGTAAACCTTTTTTTGTATTTTTTTTTTTTTTGAAGCATAACCTCATGGATATTTATGTATAAATCTATAATACAAAACAGCATAAGTTTTTTTAGCTTTGGACGAACGGATAACAATTTAAGAGACAAACAAGTAATCCAACCATCCCAGTCTCATCCCAGCCAAAAACATCTAGCGGTTGTGGTGTTGTAACCTTCTTCCATTATGGAGATATTACTAACCGTCTTAATAAACTGAAAAAATAAATGCGCCATTAAGAAAATAAACCAAAAAAATACTTACAACCATGTTTCAACCATTGAAATTAAAAAAAAAGTAATCTTTCACACGTATCTTTAAAAAAAACAAATAAGCCATCTTTTAACAACCTGCAAAATACAAAAAATTATTGTTTTTAAAAATAATAAAAATAATATTCATTTTACTCGTTGTGTAAAGGAAAGAATCAAAAAATACAACTAATGATTTTCATTATACTCATTGTATAAATGGAACAATGAGTATATCCAAAAAATGACTCACAAAAGATTTAACCTTACGCCGTGGGCCTGATTTTAATTCTAGCAATCAAATAAGCTTATTTTCATCATCCTGCAAAAAAAAAAAAAAGATATAAGATGTAAAACCCAAAGCACAAAGAACTTTAGAATCATTTTCTAGCATCCGTAGTAAATTTATTTTCGAATGAAACATTTAACCAATAGACAGATGAATCATGTATTCTTGATCATGATCACGGCTATCTTTGCATCAGATTTTAATGGCATGAATAATTTGATCAAAATCTGTAGCACAAACAAAAAGAAGCTAAACTCGAAAAAAAAAAAAAATCCTGATCAAGCAATTGAAAAATTAAAAAAAAATCCTGATCAAGCAATTGAAAAATCCTGATGAAGACCATGCCGGAAGTGATGAAGACCATGTCGGAAATAATGAAGACCACGGCGGAAGTGATGAAGACCACGCCGAAAGTGATGAAGACCACGCCGGAAGTGATGAAGACCATGTTGGAAGTAATGAAGACCACGGCGGAAGTAATGAAGACCATGCCGAAAGTGATGAAGACCACGCCGGAAGTGATGAAGACCATGCCGGAAATATATTTTTTACATCGCCGGAAGTGATGAAGACCATGCCGGAATTGATGAATTCAATGCCGGAACTAAATGCCGGCATGCTCGATATAAATCTATCAATGCCGGTAGTCAAATGGAAAAAAAATCAATTTTCTGGATACTTTACATCATGTGCCGGCATAGAAATTTTAGCATCAAACTATGCCGGCATAGGTACCGGCATGCTCGTGAATTAACCGAGTATGCCGGCAGTGAACTGATTAAAACAAAAAAAAAAGGTTTTGAATATCAAAACTAGAAAATTTTGTTACGAGACATTGTCTACGCCCCCGGACCCCCCCACCCCCCACCCCCGGATAGTGGCAAACATTTACGAAAATTTCCAACAAATGCCGGCATGGTTTTTTGGTTGAATACCATGTCGGCACAGAGTTTTTTCAGCTGTAAAAATGGTGGATTCAAAGAAAAAAAAATCAAATTTTCAACCTCTTAGCAGTAATTCTCTCTTCACAATCATCTTCCATTTTCACAAAAAAATTTCAACTCAAAAATATTTTTCCCTCCTTGTACTCTCACCTCACGCAAATTCAAATAAAAATACACACTAATCTATCCCCAAATACTTAAGATTTTCCTAATTATTATTAACCACTAAACTTGATTAGTGAGGGATAGATTAGGAATTAAAAAAATAATTACATAAGGGGTGACCCATATTTGATATATGGATCCAGTTTTTGTCATGTAGCTATATCCCACAATTAGTTTTGATATCTTCCAATTGTGGGTTCAAAAATAGAACAGCAAAAACAAAAAGAAGCTAAACTCCAAAAAAAAGAAAAGAAAAAAAAAATCAATTAATCATGATTAGCCTCTTCCAAGCAATTGAAAAATAAAGATAACACTATAGAAATTAAATGGTGAAATGAACTGTCACCTTATCAATTGATTCCAAGAAAAGGAAAATGAAACTTATGAGCTTCCAGCCATTTACACACTTACGAGAGTAAAACTTACGGATGAATAAATCTCCAAACTCATGAATGTGAATTTTGATGGCGCATGCGTTTTTCTGGAATCAATTTTTTTTTTTTTTTTGAAACGTTTTTCTGGAAACGTTTAATGTCTTCTGATGGAATCAATAAAAAAAAAATGTGATCCACACCACAAAAAAGATGAAAGAATCTCAAAAATGAAATATTTTTGATCAGACAGAAAACAAATCTCCTCCTCATTTAATTCTAATTTTTTCAATTGCTTTGGATCCTCTATTTACTCCCCCATTATCCTCCCAAGATTAAGAGAGTTGCTTACCCATAAATAAATTAAAATCGTCCATGCTCTAAAAAGATGCAACGAAACTACTGCTCCTTTATGACTAGCACGTAATAACCATTCCAAAAGAAAAACGTCCAAAAAATGAATGTGTCCCTAATTACAATTATCAATGAGCAGTGTATAAATAAAGGAGTGTATTTCTTCAACCAAACACATTCACTCATTTCTAACTCATTCACTTACTCCAACTTATTTTTTTGGTGAAATTTTTAGCTTAAGAGTATCAACATGTCAAACATGATTAGTCGCAGCCCCACAAAACCGTTGCCCAAAACGGGTTTGCTTTATTTTTGAGAATGCATGATTGTGATGAAAACAAACCTGCATTACTCAGGTTTCGTGTTGCAAGAAAATGGGAAGAGATCGATTTCATGGCGACCAACGAAGTCACTACTTTGGATTTACTAATGATTGATGAAAACTTGAGTATGTTTTTATTTCGATCCGAATTTAACTATTTTTGTAAAAGAATAAAATATTAGTGACGCCTTCTAATCATTTTTTACATAATTGCGAAGAAAATAAACCTGCAATACTCAAGTTTCGTGTTGCCAGAAAATGGGAAGATGTTGATTTCATGGCGACCAACTAAGTCACTGCTTTGGTTTTACTAATGATCGATCAAAACGTGAGTATATTTTTATTTCGGTTCAAATCAAACTAATGTTTTTTTTTTTTTAAATAAAAATATTAGTCATGCATTCTAATCAATCTTGACGTCCAACACAGGAATATACCATGCACGCCGTCGTCCCTAAGAATTTGATATTGGAAGTTCAGAACATTGTTCCATTAGGGAGGACTCTATTCACTCTCTAAGTTCAATACCAGGACAGAGAAATCCAGATTTCTTCCTTCAAAGAATGATCAACGAGGAATTTTTATCAAAAACTATTATTTGAAGTCTAAAGAATATCGTGAGGAATTATTAAACTATTACTTAAGTGTAACCGAAGTTATAATTATTAAGCTTAAGATTTAATGTCTACAAGTTCTCATGGGTCGTCTCAAATGTGGAAACCTCTCTCATCTCCGAAATTTTGGGAGCTCTCTACAATGGCGATTTCTCTCCAAGAACTAAGCCTCCTTCACGTTTCAATACTCTGTGATTGATTCAGTGTAGGAGTGTGCTATTCTGAACTTCTCCGCTGTCCAAGGACGGATCTCTGATCCTTCCCCTTGGAGCCGGGATTTATTAGGTAGTAGAGTTTTTCGTCGCTTTCTAGGTTTTTATTATGAAGGTAAATCAAATCCCTTCCCTAGTCTTTACTTCTAAATCTTTTTCTTTCTTTTGGACGTTTTCTAGATTGAGATGTACAGAGAAATACAAAAACATCTCAAATAACATTATCCTTCCAAGATTAGCTTCGCCTTGGTTTTCGGCAATTCTGATGATGGCTTTAGATGGAGAATTTGGAGTTGGAAAAATTTGGTCGAAAAGGTTTAATGAAATCGTTATTGATTCATTGGTTGGAAAATCACTCTGGGAGTTTTTTAAGAATTGATGAAATATCTCCATCGTCGTCTCCAAGGAGTTTCATCTGTATTCCTTATGGAAGGAATGGTCATATTTGGAGAAAGTTTTTGGATTCTTTAAATCCTTATTTGCTTTCTAAAAAATCTTCAGAGATTCCTCGGCAAGATTTTAACTTAAAGGATAATAACTTTCCGAGTTTATCAACTTCAAAAGATGATATTATGGATTTTTATCGACTCGCGTTAGCTGTTGTAATTCATTCCTCACATGCTGGGTGGAGTAAGATTGAAGTGGACTTACAGAAAAGATTAAAATGGAATAACAAAATATCTATACGAAGCATCAATGGAAAACTAGGTTTTCTTTGTGCAGACTCCGAATACGTTTATAACAATTTCAAGGAAGAGCAATTTTTTAATTTGGGGAGGACAAAAATCTCATTAAGGCACTGGAGGGTCGAAGATGTGTGTATTGGTAAAGAAATTCATGCTGAAAGTGAATTCTGGATAGGCATCCGTGGATTGCCTTTTCATTTTTGGACTTCAAATTCTTTTAACACTATTTGTGCTCCTTGGGGTACTTTTGTTTCTCTTCATTCAGAATCTGGAAGTCATACTAAACTCAACAGATGTTTGATCAAAGTGAGAGCTCCATTGAATAACATTCCGGTAACTGTTCTATTTCAAAAATTTTGGTTAAGCATCGAGTGGATTCATGATCCTCATTTTTATTTTCTTGATCATAAACCAAAAATTAGATCAGCCATTGTGATCGTTGATCAAAATTTTGATCATGAATTTCAACAGCAATCTAATCAGGAGGCGGATTTTTTGGGACAGAATCATTCAAGTGCGAGTTCGCAGCCTAAGAATAAGTCTCAGAATATTTCAATTTCAAACTGCTCTTCTACGTCAAATCAGGTGCTAAAAAAGCTAAATTTGGTTTGGAGGAAGGTAACCAAACTACAGCTAGGGGCTAACCTTAGTGATAAGGGCAAGACTTTGGCGGAAAACAATACTTCTGATTTGGATAATGAAGTGGTTATTCCATGGGTAACAGTGAGGAGAAAAAAGACGGGTTCGGGTCGTTATATGGGCCAGATGGGGAGAGTGGTACCAAATGAGGGTATCGGCTCTACACTAGCTAAGGGTGGAACTCCTTCCCATGACCCGAGGGAGAATTCGGATTCGGATATGGGCCAGACGGGGAGAGTGGTATCCATTGGTGCGGTTTTAGACCTGGATATCGGCTCTACATCAAATAAGGGTGGAACTCCGACCCATGATCCGAATTTTTCTAAACCGTTGAATAGTCCTACTTTTAATTCAAATTTGAATTCCTCAATTCCTATTTGGTCATTGTGTACAGCAAACAAAAAACCAATCAGAAGAATCAGTTTTGTCTCAGCCGTTGGAGGTAGTAGATTCAGCTCATCAAGTGTCTCAATGCTCAAAAAACCCAATCCAAGAAAATCAAAACCTTGAATTGATTGAGATTGAGAAACAGATGAATTTCAATAATTATTTGGGTATTTCTACTAACCACCCAACGGCTAATATAATTTGTACTGAGCTTGTACAAAGATCAGCAAAGGAGTTTGTAGATTTGGAGATTCCTATGGTGGATGATGATGATGGTTTGGGAAATTATGACAATGAAGAGGAAATTACTGAAGATGCAAGGATGAACGGAGAAGATGTTACAATTGAGGCTCTAAATTGTGATATGATTATAGAAAATCTAGATTTAGAAGTGGGTTTTAATCCCATTGCTTCTAGGGATGCAAGTGTTGCTTAATGGATCACACATTCATGAGTTGGAACATCAGGGGTTTGGGTCAAGATTATAAAATTATTGCAGTTAGATCAGCAATTGCAAAACATAATCCTACAATTTGCACTATTCAAGAAACCAAATTGGAGGCAGTTGATGATGGGTTAATCAGATCATTATGGGGCAAAGAATAGGTGCAATTACATTTTCTTGCTTGCAGGGTGCTTGGTGGAATTATTGTCATGTGGAAAGAGGGTGTTTTGGTGATGGAGGATCATTTAATTGGAGCTTTCTCAGTTTCTATTAAATTTAGGAACGTGATGGATGATTTTACTTGGATTTTTACTTGATGTATGGGGCTTCGGATTCGAGGGGTACTATGGCCAATTCGGCAAGAGTTAAGAGATATAAGAATTTTGTTTGATGATCCTTGGCTCATTGGAGGAGACTTCAATGCGATTTTAAGGGCCGATGAGAGGAATTTAGCGAGGTGGTGGTGTGGCAAATAGAAACTCGTTCAAAGCTTTTGTTCAGAGGTTTGCTTTGATTGATCTCCCTATGGCTGGTGGGAGATTCACATGGAAAAATTCTCAGCAACCTCCTCTTCTAATCAGGTTAGATAGATTTCTTCTTTGTCTGAATTCATAAATCATTGTAACTCTCCCATGCAAGTCAGACTCAGAAGACCCATTTCTGATCATGCTCCAATTATGTTGCATTGCAATTTTGGTGATAAATTGAAATCACCATTTAGATTAGACAATTATATCCTTCATCATCCTGATTTTCTAAATAGCTTAAGAATCTGGTGGGATAATTTATCTTTTTCTGGCTCTCCAAGTTTTATTTTTGCAAAGAAGTTGCAGGGTCTCAAATTTTTTATCAAAAATTGGCAAAAAGCTAATTATGGGAATTCGCAAGCTCAAATTGAGAATCTAGAACTTGTGATTGATGTTCTGGATAATTTGGAGGAGGTAGCTGTGTTGTCTGATGTTGAAGTTATAGAAAGGGAGCAAGCAAAATTGCAACATGCTTCTTTGTCTTTAAATGTTGCCAGAAGAGCTGCACAAAGAGCCAAAGAGAAGTGGGTTAAAGATGGGGAGAAAAACTCAGCTTATTTGCATCAGATAGCAAATTTCAATATAAACTCAATAGCATCAATTGCCTTAAGATTGATGGAGTTTTAAGTTTTGATAAGAAGCAAATTGCTGATGAAACCAGGTCTTTTTATTCTTCTTTATTCTCTCGAGAATCACAAAGTCGGACAGTGCTTTGATAATTTGGAGGTGCCTTCAATTTCAGCTACTGATAGTATGCATTTAGAAATTCCTTTCATAGAAGAGGAAGTGAAGAAAATAGTGGACCATTTTGGTTCTAACAAAAGTCCTGGGCCTGATGGTTTCACCATGGAGTTCTATAAATGTGCTTGGGATATCATTAAGCTTGATTTGATGCAGGTGGTTAAAGAATTTGAAACTACAAGCAAGCTTGATTGGAGGATTAATTGTACCAATATCACTCTGATTCCAAAATGTGCTGGGGCTGTGTCTCTTCATAATTATAGGCCTATAAGTCTAATTGGAAGTGTGTATAAAATTATTTCAAAATTATTGCGGTAAAGAATGAAACTGGTTTTTCCTTCTATAATCTTCCGAATTTCAAGGGGCTTTTGTGCAGGGCAGGCAAATACAAGATGGGATTTTAATAGCTTCTGAACTTATTGATTCTAGATTGAGATGGCAGGAAACTGGTTTGATTTGTAAGGTGGATTTTGAGAAAGCTTTTGATAACCTGAATTGGAACTGCATAGACATCACTTTGGGTAGATTTGGTTTTGGCATGAGGTGGAGGAGCTGGATAAAATGGTGTATTTCTACACCAAGATTTGTAATTTTATTGAAAGGAGAAGCTACTGATTTATTCAGGAGTCAGAAGGGCATAAGACAGGGTGACCCTATCTCTCCTTTTTTCTTTATTTTAGTAGCTGAAGTTCTCTCTATCATGCTCAAAAAAGCTGCTTCTGATGATCTAATCACTGGCTTTAAAGTTTCCCTGAATGGAATCACAATAAGTTATTTGCAATTTGCAGAGATGATCTGGTGGTGTTTCTCAAGGATGATGAATTGCAGGTTCAGAATTTGAAGCATATTCTGACTGCTTTTGAGATGATTTCTGGTCTGAAGGTAAATTATAGAAAGAGCACTATAGTTGGAATAGGACAATTGCATAATGGAGAAATTTGTGCTGAGTCTTTTGGCTGCTCAAATTCTCAATTACCAATGAATTATCTAGGTATCCCTATAGGCAGTAAATCAAAGAGCAAATTGGTCTGGGCTGATATCATTCTCAGAGTTCAACAAAGGCTGGCAGCTTGGAAAAAGGTTTACTTATCTAAAGGTCAGAGGCTCATAATGATCCAAAGTGTGATTGCTAGCCTTCCAGTTTACTATTTATCTATGTTTCAAATGCCTATTTCAATTTCAAAGGAACTGGAAAGAATTATGAGAAGATTTCTTTTGGGTTCAAACAATTCTGTGAAGAAGAAAAGTTTGGTTAATTGGTCTAAACTTAATCTACCTAAATGCAGAGGAGGTGTAGGTATAAAGAGATTGCAGATTGTCAACAGGGCATTACATGCCAAATGGATTTGGAGATATGGCGCTGAAAAACAATCCCTTTGGAGAAAAATTGTTAATCAAACATTTGGAGGCGACGTGGAGGCTTTATTTCCAAAACAGCATAATAGAGCTGTTTGTCACAGCCTTTGGCTTGGAATTTTAAATTCAAGAGATTTTGTTAAAGAGGGGACAATTCTTAATTTGAGAAATGGCAGTAGTATTCACTTTTGGGATGATGTCTGGGTTGGTAATTCTTGTCTTAAGAGCCTTTATCCAAATTTGTACAAGATTTCAAGAACAAAGCATTTGATGGTCAAAGATCTGACTACTTCTATTGGAGCCTGGGATTTTAAGTTTTGTATAAGGCTGCAAGATAATGAGGTGTTGGAGGTGGCAAATCTTTTGCAGGTGATTGGTGAGCCTCCACAGAATACTGATGATGATGTGAGAGCTTGGAGATATGGGGATTCTTTTTCAGTGGCAAATGCTTATTCTGCTTTAGAAGATGGGGGTCTGCTGAGATTTCCAGATAAGCAACTTTGGAACTCAAAGGTGCCACTTAAGGTTTCATTCTTAGTGTGGACTTTGTGTTACAAAGGTGCCCCAACTCTTGATATGTTGTTCAGAGCTGGATTGGTTCAGAGCAATAACTGCCTGTTTTTCAATCATTTTGTAGAAACAAATGATCACCTTTTTCTTATTTTTGTAAGTCGATTTGCCTCCATTTGGTCTTATTTTCTAAACAGTTTTGGTATTGCTTGGGCTCTTCTTGGTGATGTCAAGTCTGAATTTATGGGAATGGGGAGCTAGGAAAAATTCTAGCAGAGTGAAGAAGATTTGGAGTTTGTTGCCGTTTGCGATTTGGTGGACTATCTGGAAGGAACGAAACAATCGTCTTTACAACAATCATTCTAGGAATGTTAATCAATTGATCATATCAGTTAAGTGTTTGTTGTTTACTTGGGCTTTGAACTCGGACATTTTTTCGGGTTTTTCTCTTGCTACTCTCATTTGTAATTGGGATGCAGTGGTTCACTGATCCTTGCTCTTTGCTTCTTGTCACTGTTTTAGTGACTTGAGCATTCTTTTGAATAAAATTTGCCCTTTTTCGTCAAAAAAAAAAAAAAGTTCTAATGGGTCCAATGAAGACTCATAGTGTGTGGTAATTATTAAAATTATTCTAACCAAAAATTATTTTGTCTCATACCGTGTCGTTACATTTGAGTTATTTCTAGTACAAGACAAAGATGAAAAAATTTAGGCTCTTTTCTTCCGAACATTTAATCCGGTGGAAACTCGGTTTCCAATGATTCTCGAATTCGCTTTCAGTAGACAGTCGACAAGCGTAAGAAAGTGGCCCTACAGATGCCATAAGAGCATCTCCAATGGCAATGTGATGTGCATCCTATGTGTCAAGTCTTTTTCAAGGATGTGAGATTAAAATCTCCTTAAATTAAGGAGGTAAAAGAAAAATATCTCCAACCATAAACTTCTTTCCATTGATTGGGAACATTTAAAACCCTTGATCTTAAAATCAAATATTTGATCTTTGGTTAATAACCATAGATATTGCTTACTAGGATCTTCACATCCTTTAAAAGAACCTCTAAAACCAGAGGATTAGTTAAAGGATGTCTCTGTAACTACCGCACACGCCATCTTAACATTTAATCCTAACATTCCCGCTGGAGAAGGATTTTTGTTAAAAGTTGAATAAATCCTACATGGCCTCATATATAGGAAGCTGAGAATGTCTCATTGGAGATGCTCTAAGAATGCGTGCTTTCTTAAATTTCAACAGACTCTTCTAGATGCATCATTGCTCTAGACAAGGTAAAAACCGTATCGACCCAAAGACTATTTAGCAGGGCCCGCTTTTGGGCCCCTCTATATTAACAATGTGAGAGATGACGGTTTTTAAGTCTGTTTTTGCGGATTTGTTGACCGTGGAATCACCGGGAGAAATCTCGTGGCACTAATAGGGGTGGGCCCACGGGGTGACTTTGGGCCCACCCCCTATTAGTGCCACGAGATTTCTCCCGGTGGATTCCACGGTCATTGTAGCACACCCCGAGGGCTCACCGCTATTAGTGCCACGAAATTTCTCCCCGTAAATTCCACGGTCATTGTAGCACTACTCGTTTTTGGGGCGGTAAGTTGAGATTTTTCGAAATTTCAAAGAAGTTTTTGGAAGGTGACTTTCTTCTATTAAATGCGGAAATACTCTACCGGATTTAGGGCTGAACATTGGGTCGGGTGGGTCAGGTTTGGACTCACCCGCCACCCTACCCGCTGATGGCGGGTATTTGAAGATATCACTCGTAGTCGACCCAACACTACAATGGGTAGGTTTTCACCCGACCCACATTTCGAAGGTTGGGTCGGGCGGATAGCGGGTTTACCCGTCATAAAAATAATTAATGAGATGAGAACTTATTCAATTACATACCCAAAGAGAAATCATGTAATCATTACACACATAGAGACACAGAGAGATAAATTAATGTTTTTGTTGACTGAACAAAGAACAGATCAAATCAACACCACTCTCACAGAAAAGAAAAGAGAAAATCTGTTCATACAAGATTCCTACATTTTACAAGGAGATTATGAAGTCAACAAGGAGATTATTAAACTGTTCATACCAAATCAACACCACTCTCGCAGATCCCCTTTCTTTTCTTCTTCTTGTGATTCCTGTGAACAACAAGGAGATTATGAAGTCAAAAACGAAACCCTTGCATAATAAACAAAATCATATTCAATTTCATGGCTTAATCTTGAGAAGAAAATAAACAAAAACAAAATCAAATTCATGTTATCAATTCCAGACCTAATTAGCATGTTGCTGGCGATGGTGGTGGTTAGACGGTGATGTACTGGTGGTGATTTGAAGAGTGAATCTGATTTCTGAATGGAGAAGATAAATTGCGACTCTGAGAGTGAACAGAGAGGAGTGAGAATTGACAAAGGTTTAGTTGTCTAGGTATTTAGGTTAGATACTTCTACACATTTCTACGGGTGTGATTCAATCTAGGAAATAATCTGAGGGTCACAAAATATTTAGGCGGGTGAGCGGGTAGGTCGGGTTGGGGAGTTCCAAAGTCATAGTCGACCCATTGAAGGGCGGGTATTAGGAGCTGCGAGTCATAGTCGACCCGTGCCATCAACGGGTAGGGTCGGGTGCGGGTGAAAACAGGCGGGTGTGGGTCGGGCCGGCGGGTTGGGTCGGGTTTGTGCAGCCCTAACCGGATTTATACACTAAAATTATACCTCAGTTTATGTGTCAAATTTACATTGGCTCATTCTTTAAAAAGGAACCTGTTTTTCTTGGTGGGGTGGGGTGTGGAAGCCATGAATAGTAGATATCACTGCCACATAGGGGTTATCTATCACTGTTATAAAAAAAGGTGGTCTTTGACTCTGAGATTTGAGAGTCATTAGACGGATAGGATTCGCCGGAGAGGGTCATCCCGCGGTCGAGATCATCCTGATCGAGCTATGACTTGGACGGCCCGGAATGATAGGGGGCCATAGTTATTAAACACTCCGGTTTTGTTAGGTGATGTACGTGGGTCGACAGAAATATGGTGGGGTGATGATATCTTCAAATGTTTTTGGCCGTTTGATTCGGATCTTATCTGAAGCAATTTTCTCTTCGACCTTTTTCTTTCTTTTCTCATCTCTGTCTATCTCTCTTTTACATCTTCAAAAGAAACCCCAGAAGAAAAAAACCTAGACCTTGATTTTATAAATGAAGAGAGGCTAATTCAAACAATGGTGTCTCATCAATTTCGATTCGTTTGCTTGGTAATCTTTTCTATGTATTCGACTATTGGTTCCGATTTTTCTTTCTTGATTCTCCATCCCTTTTCACCGATTTCAATTTTTTTTTTTTTTTTTTTTAGTTTGTGTATACTGATAATTAGGTGTTTTCAAATTACTCATTATGTATTTCTTTGATTGCTTTTAGGGCATGGGTATGTGTTGATGTCAACAATTTCAGGGCAAATAACTCTATCACTAGGAAAGTCGTCTAAGCAGTTGGATCCGTTGATGTTGTTGTAGGAGAAATCCATACTATGAGCTTTTGTTTGCAAAATCCCGAGTTCCAGACCTTATTCAGGTACAGCTGATCATTCTAATATCCATTGTTTCCATCATTCTATAATAATCATTTTTTTTTATTTTGATTATGTTTGTATAGAAGACATCCAGTGTTTGATTAAAATCATTCAATTCAAAATTTTCTTATAATTAATTTTAATTAAGGTTAATTTGATTGGAATTGTGAATGCTATAGCTAGATCAATAGATGTTTTCGATAGCCTTTTTACTTGAACTGAGCGGCGACAATTTGGACAAGATTCGATTCTGCAAATTCAAGGATCGTGTCGTTTTAAAACCTGTATAATACTTCCTCTGTAGGCTAGAATAGATCATATCTTTAGTGAGGTTTCAGACAGTCATGATATACCATATCTTTACTGAAAATACTGCATAGAAAACTTTCCTCTGACCTCTTTCTTTGACTAGGTTGAACTTTTTTCACTCTATTCCCCCTTTCCCTATTTTTCTTATGCTTTGATTATGGTTTAAGATGTTTAGGTTCGTACTAACAGCATGATAACTCTATGCTTTGATTAAGTGCAAGGAACTAGATAACTTTAATTTTGCTAGAATATATGATAATTACCCGATGGCATTGTTATCCTACGGTTTTCTCTTTGCTACTAGCATAAACTTGATTTGTTGTTTTGTTTAAATTGATTCAAGAGTGGAATAATCGATCAACATATTTTCTTTCTTCATATCAATAAATATTAAGTGACAAACCAATTTCTATACTCTTAGTCTTACATTGAGTGTTGTTCTTATTACTTGCTAGATTTAAAATATTAACCTTTTATGAGTTGACATTAGTGTTGTTTCCAAATCCAGGTGGAGCAAGTATCTCTCCAAGGAATCACATTAGTCTTTAAAAATTTGTTTCTTATGGCGGCTGTTAATTAGTGGCTATATAACACCTATATATATATATATATATATATATATATATATATATATACATATATGTATCTTAACACATTAATCCACGTGGTTAACAAGCTACACAAGGCTGTTCATTACTGAATGGTGAGTTCTTCCTCTGATGTTTCATGAGTAAGTTCTGTAATATTATAGGTGCTTATGGGAAACTGCTTCACAATTGCTGATGTATCCATTTCATTGATAATACATCCGGGACCTGTTGTAATTTTCTTAGTTAGTAACCATGTTGTGGGTGATCGGTTGCATTGACAAGGTAAGACGTTTAATCTCAAATTGTATGCTTATTTTAATATAATTTCTCTATTAACATGGCTTTGTGGTGCTTTCTTTTAACGATTCTGTGATGAATCATTACCCTTTTAGTTTTTAGGAATTCATTTTCTTTTACCTTCTAGCATGCATAGAAATCTCTGCAATTTTTAATGCCCTCCTCTTTATTTTTCCTCAAAAAAGAAAAGAGGAAGAATCAACGAACCTTAATGAGAACCTAAGACGCCACAGTTAAGATATTAGTACTACCTGATGCCCTTATAAATATTTCGTCCTCATTCTTCTCTGGATTTGTTACTTTGTCTGCAATCCTGGATTACCACTTTACAATAGGTAATGTAATACGAAACATTGATTTTCTAAGTGGGGAAAAACTTGATAAAGATATAGTTAGTGTATGTTGCATTACTCATTAAACAACATAAGTGGGGAAAAACTTCAAATGTTTACACGATACGATGAAGCTTTGTGAAGAAGCACAAGACAGGTTTGATATTACTTATCACTCGCTACGCCGACACACATATTTGTCTGGGTAGTTTCTCAGCCCTCGGTCTATTTATCTCTACCAAAATTATCTGTGATGCGATTCTTTGGTCCACATTTTTTATTTTGGATAAAATTTTGTTGCAAACAAAGGGAGAGTGAAACTATTTTTAAACAAGCCTATAGTATATTTTGAATCTAGGAGAAAATTTCATTGACCCTATAAAATCCTGTTAGAGAATCACCACCACCACTACCCTAGCAATTAGGTATTTTAGTCAGGGTTTGCCTTTTTCTTAATTTTCCTATTCAAATCTAGGGGATTTTCTTGATTGCTTGAAACTGGACTTGAATTAGTTATATTTGAAATGCATCTTTCAAATCATTTTCTTCCATGATTAGAAAGAATTTTTAGCCTACGTACAAATCTTTGTGGTTATGGCAGAACCAAACAATGACCCTGCAAGTGTCTATTTTGGAACAATTTATGTTTGCAAAGGTGCGTTTAATCATCTTTTACGTTTTTTGAGTCCATTTTTTATTTTTTGACAATTTAAAGTTTAATCATGAATGCAGAATGGAGACTCAGTCTGTTTCTTGATGAGATGGCCAGGTAAGATAATGCTTTCTGATTAACTATCTTGGCATTCAGTTTTTGGTTGATTCAGGGTTATGCTGAATTAGCTATGTGTTTTGCGGTTTTAATTTCAGTTTTGTTAAGTATAATTAGTTTATGTTTTTGAATTAAGTCTTGCACGAATAAACATGTCTACGTGGTGCTCATATTGGAATTTGTTAAGAACCCAGTGGTTACAAGTCATAGAGGTATGTGCAGTAATTTTATCCCTCATGGATTAACTTCTGCATCAATAGGTTGTTGCCCATCGTTATCTTCATGGGATTCAAATTAGACAGGAAACTAGAGGCAAAACATTTTTTTTTGTGTGATTTGCTGCTACCGAACTTCAAGTTTCTGCTTTCTGAGATTTTATCATTACAATTTCGAGATTATTTTTATTGAATTAAATTATATGAATAAAAGGGACTTTGGGGAGGAGGATTGCAAACGGGGATTAGTCTCCAGATAATCATTCTTTTCGTCATGTTTTGGTGTACTGCTAGGACAAAGAGGTGAATTATTCTCCTATTATGTATGATATTTTTTTCTTTTCTTTGAGACATATTTACAATTGTAATGATTTTTTTGCAGGTGTAATTATCAAAAGAGAATCAAGTGATGCAGGTTCCTTGAAAAATAAATAAGTTTGAATAACCCTTAAAGCAACAAGATACTAGGTTGTACTGAATTCCTGATGGAAGTGGATAAAGGCTTGATCTTGATAGGATTGTCTGGATTTCGTTTGACTTGGACGGTTGGGAATGATAGGGGGCCACAATAGCTGGCTATTAGAATAACAACAACAGAAAATCTCTTTTCTGTTTTGGCTGATTGGGCCCGTATGTACCGTATCTTTTCGAGGTAATATGTCTTTTCTCAAAACCACGAGCAGAGACTGAAACTTGCGTCGATCTGTGGTAAAATCTCTGCTCTTTTTCTCTTCAAACTTGCGTCGATCTCAAACTCTATGAAGCCTCAAACATACCTTGATTTTGAAGGCTAAACCAATCTTATTGTATCCATGCTGTTGTGGTTGTTTTCAAGGAGGATTCATTCATTCAGAGCTCTGCAAGGTGTTGTCAAATCCGATGTATTTTTCAATTTCTTATGATATATAGGGTTTTTGAGTTTGGGTATGAATTGGGTTTTTTCAATTTTTCAATTTCTTAAATCGGATTGTCGAATCCGATGTAATTCATCGGTTTGGTACTTAATTAGTGAGGAAATTGTTCGATTTAATACCATGAATTGTGGATGATTGATTTTCAGTCTAAATAAAGATCGATTTAGATTCAAATTTTCAAATTCTTATGATATCTAGGGTTTTTGAGTTTCTCCTGTCTGAAGTGGAAAATTGGATATTTGGGTATTTTTTTTTTTTGAAATCCTGAGTTACTGATGCCCAATATTTAATTCCGTCTCTTCATGCTTATCGTATTCATTTCCAATTGATTGGTTGTAATTTCTGATTCCCAGCAATTTTCACATTCAGTAGCTAATTGATATTTTCTTCTTTCTTCTCGTTTGGTTAGGGTTGGTAAAGAGATATGGGTTTGCTTCAGTATTCGGAGTTCTTTCCAGAGAAATCGATTTGGAGAAACTAATCGAGTCATAAAGAGATAACCAGGACCATCAATTGAAAGCCTAAACCATTACCAGTTTGGTTACAGGTAATGGGTTCTGGTGTGTGTGCTCCGAGACTTGCATGGATTTGGATTTGGGATTGCAAATGTTGGTGATGGATGAGCAACATGAGGTAAGTAGATGTTGATGTTGTGTGTTAGTTTTGAATGGGATTTGAATCGGAGTTGGAGATGACAATATCGAAATTGGAGGAACAAAATTGCAAACTTAACTAAGCCAAACCACATAAAGAATATCTTTACATGCCGAATGTAGAGGGTCTAGAAAAAGCCCAATTTGATGTGGAATTAATTCACCGATATCCTTTATTCAGGTAAATCGTCGGCCAAGTCATGTTATAATCTGATGTTTTCTTCTCGGAATAACTGGATGTTGAAGTAGCTTTTGAGGTTATTAATGTTAACGACCGTATCGGTCTAACAAATTTTCTTACTTCAAAATATATAAATTTTAAACTGCCAGAATTTAATACTCTCTCCTGAAGCTATGCAACAACTTTATAAGCAAAGAGAAGAAACATGTTCTAGAAATATTTCTAAAGATTCTTTTCAACTTTAATTAGGCAGTGTATAGCCTGTATAGTTCATTTGTTTTTCTAAAAGGGGTGTTAGGCGATCAACCTCCATTCTTAAAGAGAACCGAAGATGATGATAGGTTTAATTTGTTATGGTTTGATAGATTAAGAATAACCTGATTTGGTTATAATTTTGCAGGCTCTTGGAAGCTTTCTCAACAATGAAAAAGTCAGTCTTAGAAATAAAGATGGCCGCGATAGTAATTCGGTCAAGATGTGCAACTTTTTAGGGTTATTGTAATTTGATTCTAAGAAAACGATCGTGTATTAAAAATAATATCTTATTTTTTGTTTGTTTGTAGTTTCAATCATATCTTCATTCTTCTTCTTATTGTGAAAATCTTCCGATTAGTGTGACACTCTTCTCTTCGTCCAACTTTTAATTACAACAAAAAAATCGGTGAAACCCTTCTCCTTCATCCTCCATGATTCAAAGAAATTCGATCTTCTCCCTCGGCTTAACGAAATATCAAAGAATTCGGGTAAATTATCATAGATCCTTTGAGCTTTAATTAAGGTGAACAACGATTCTTAATTTATATATAATTAGTGTGTACTTGATTACATGTATGTCAATCGTGAAATTATTTGCAATCGCCAAAAAAGTCCAATTTCCTTGATTTGAGGTTTATATATATGGTGATTATGATTTCGTGCTTTGTCGTTTAAGGTTTTGGATTTCAAGTTCATGTCTTTTCGCATTGTAAATTTGTGATTCAAAGACTTTGCTAATTGACTATCTTCTAATTTGATACTATAGTTCTTTAGTAAAGTGTTCAATATTCATTTGCAATGAACACCATTTGCTCTCATTACAAAGCTTGCATATGTGTGCTTATGAATTCAGGACCTTAAAACTCATAACTCCTGGAATTGTGTAGATGTTTGCTGAGTGTTATGGTTGGGACCTCTGTTGCAACTCCGTACCTAAATTAGTGGTTGCCAAGCGTTATCAAGAAGCAATAAAATTTTAGTACGAAGTATGGGTTTCATCTGTAGGTTATGAAGTATGAGTTTTAAAGAAAAAACGTGTTTCTTATTCATCAATAATGGATTATGGGATTGAGAAAAGTCTCTATGTGATTCTCGCGTATCCTATTAAGTTTTTCAACTCTTCTTTTCAAGGTAAGAAGCCATTTTTTTGCTTAATTTGATTAGTGGTGGCTACTCTAGATTTACTTGAGTGCTCACGTAAAGTTGAATGTTCTCAGACATCTTTGTAGATAGACGACTATGAATCGAAGCTGAAGCTAAGTATGAATCAACCTGATATAAACTTTGTTTTCCCACATAATGCTTTTTCTACTGAAACTAAGTACGAATCAACCTGATATAAACTTCGTTTTCCCATATAATGCTTTTTCTAATGAGGTCATTAGGGCTGAAGCTATCAAACCTATTCTCCTTGATTAGGTTTTGAGCCGCCTTTCCTCTCCCTATTCCCCGTCTCCGTGTTTCAATTGCACCTTAGTCCGATTAACTTTGTTTGTTTGTTCCGTCACAGATCAACGTTGATTCATGGAGTGATCTTTATTTCCCTCACCCGAGGAAGCTCCTGTTAAAAGAGAAACAAGTCTTGATGTGGCCTTGGATCTTGATACTACAGTTTCCTGTTATAAATATGAAACACAAGATGTCGGTTCTATTAAGGTGTCCTAACGCTAAGACAATTTCTTTCCAGATATAACGTACATAATTTACGATTACGAGCTTCACCCCCCACACGACTTTGTTAGTATCTACAATCCTACATTAACTTTGAATTTAAAACTACCTAACAAAGTAGGAATTAATAAGAAACTCTTCTAATTGTTATGATTCAAACCTAGCTTTATAACATAATTTTGTTTTTGGTTTTAGTTATCGATTTGTTTAACTTAATTCTCGCAGTGCAATTTTTATTTAAAAGGTACGGATAAACAACCTAACAAGTCACGGTAAAAATGCATGCATTCTCTTTCATTCTTTTCTGCTTTTGATTTATGCTCCCGATCTTGCCCCATGTCTATTGGTCAAGTTCCAAGCCGAGATGATGTTGTTCATTAATTATAGAAGTTTGCATCTCTAGGTTGCAGTCTCAAATCTGATTACAGAGTTATGTTCCTATGCTAAATTTGATAAAATACTCAATTATGATCGGATAACATTACTGGTTCATGTCATCTTTGATATTTATTTTAATTAGGTGAAAAGGGAATTGTTGAATAAGGCTTATTCAACTTTCTCAAAGCATGCACAAGCTTCAAACTTCGAGCCATGGTGTGGAAAAAGAGAGTAGGTGAGCAATTCGTCAGTAATTAGAATTGGGAAACCTCTCTGGATTTCTTACTTCTGCTTTTAGTTCTATGAGAATTCAATCCCTATAAATTATCTTCTTGATTTGTCCTGTCGCTTTGTATAATTGATTTTTCGGTTGATGATCGTCTCTCTCGAAAATCTGGCTCTCGAGTTTGGCCATGCATGATACAGAATACAATACCTCTCAGTCATCAGGACATTCTTAGTTCATACAACATTAATAACATGTAAATTGCAGTGAAATTGATTAGATACTTTGAAACTCACTTGCAGGGGTTGCTATAAACCAAAAAGCAATCTCTCATTTTCTCTCGGGTTTCAATTTTACTAAAAGCTTGCAAGCGACCACAACTGTCATCAGAGATGTTACTGGTAGGTAGTGATTTGACCAAGTGTTGCTGATAATTAAGTTCATGTTGTTCTTGATCTCAGGATAATGTAGAGATGCAACAAACGATACATGATAGTGTAATCCACACTTTTTGTTCTCGTATTCTCGCATGCAGTTCAAGAAAGCTAAATTTTCAAAATAATTCTCGTTTTTGTAGGTCATTTCATAAAAATATTTTGTTGTAGGCAACTAAATTGTGTACATGTCAATGTTTCATCCTTTCACTTACATGATTGAATTTTCCTTGGTAGCGACAATTGGAAGCTAACAATTGTTTTCAAAAGAGTAGATGTTAAAATAATTAGCTATAAATGAAGAGTATTTGTAATTGCATCTAATCATGTTCGTTTAGCGACAATTGGAAGCTAACAATTGTTTTTAAAAGAGTAGATGTTGGAATTTTCTTCGTTCTGATTAACATCTAATCATGTTTTTCATTCTCTTAAAGTATTGCTTTGGAGAATCCGTTGTTTAACGGTGGAACATGTACTTCCCATCTAGGAAAGCTATTACCTGCTGAACTTAATACTTGAAAAGGATCATTTGTTTTCTTCATTGGTTTAAACTTTAAAGTGTGAAATTGTGTGTTTTCTTTATAATATGTATGTTTATCTCAAATTTGAATTTCTTGGAGTGCTTTCGCAGATTGAATTGTAGGACTCTTTCGTTTGTTTCAATTGAGCCTGTGACATTGAAAAGCATTTTGAGCCCTATGGTAAGGTATCACATGTTATAATTCAAAGGAACTTTGCATTTGTTGAGTTTGAATCTAGGTAAGTTGGTTCTATATATATCTCGCTCTTTGGATAGTTGATTTGGTTTCCTAAATATTCTCCATTTATAATTTGTTCCTTTGTGATTTATAGTAAGATGTTGGTAGGGTGTGTCTCGTTGAATGTGACCTCAGTATGAGGTGTGCTGCCAGAGTTTTGAGAGTGTGCAGCTAGAAGAGGAGAGAGTGGTGATGGTGGATAATGTCAGGTGGTGATTTGCGAGAAGAAGTTTTGTGGTTGTTGCTTTTGATGAATTTAATCTCTTGGCTTTTATGGAACCAGCTAATTCCAATCTCTTGGATACCACAGTCAAAAGTCGGAATAGGCTATCTCTTTTCTCCCGCTCTCTCCTCTCAAAAGTCGAGCCCAAATTCTCAATGGTGACTCACTCACTGCACGAAGAAACACAGATGTCAGGTTTTAAGATTTCTAACCCTAATTCTCCCCAACTTTATTTCGGTTTTAGTCTGATACTAAAATCCTATCGTATTAAAAATTTTAGGTTAACTTTTACTTAAATTGTTTAGGTTGAATTTTACTTCAATGATAGCAGTCTTCCGAGAGAAGAGTTTCAGAAGAAATAATTAGTGAAAGTGAAGATAGATTTATCCTTTTAATCTTCCAGAGAAAGAAACCCTAGATTCGGGCGTGATTTGAAACCCGATCTTCTCTTTCCACCTCTTTGTTTTTTTAATATCGGATTCTCTTTCTACCTCCCGATTCATTTTCCTCTCTCCCACACAAAACCTAGACGTTTGCTTCTTTGGTTTCTCGTTTTGATTGTTTTTTCTTTTTAATGTATTGGTTAATGATTTATTTTGATTTTGATTTTGTAGTTGAAAAGAGACTGATTCAAAGATGGGATGATTTTGGTTGGTATCCTTGAGTCTTTCCTTGGTTGCTTTCCCTGCATATATTTAGTTTGGATAGCGTAGTATCTGTTTGGGTTAACATATTGGTGTTTTGTTGAATTTTAGTTTGCCTGTTTGTGATTCATGTTCTTATAAAATTTTGTTGAATTTTAATTTGTTGACCTTGCATAATGCTTACATTTGCGTTTTTCGCTGATGATTTCACTTAATCATTCCATGGTTCAAAAGGATATTGTGATGTTTCTAATGATGTATCATAAACCTTTTCATAGCACTTATGTTTTGATAGAAGTGTATTTCGTTTTCACAGTATAATTTTCATTGTTTTCTAAGGAAGTTATTTTGTATGCCTGCTTCACAGGTAGAATCTTTAAACAAAAATAAAGACATATGGATGCTTTCAGATTTGAGGGAAGACTTAGAGACATGAGAACTTTCAAGATATTTCAGTTCGTTTATCCCTTCAAAAACCTATCAAAAGATTGAGTGGCTATGTTATAAGTCTCTTTCTTCACATAGACATTTGTAGTTCTTTTCCCATACCAAGGTATATATCCTAGCATCATTTTCCACTTAATTTACTTAGTCGGTTTATGCGTTGTAGATTAATGTGAGAGAGTTGTAGGTTTCTTTGTGTAGTATTTGATGCTTTCAGTTATATATTTTGTACCTGATTGTACCATTTGATGCCATCACTTTTATTATTCATTCAAGTGAAATTCCTTAAACAAAGCACATGAATTGAATTAGACATTGCTTCGTATGTTTCATTCTCGGACGCGACTATAAAATTCACATTTCGCCATGCTCTTTGGATGTATAATTATCGGTATATGTGACTTGCACGCGTTTCCTTATTGATCTTTGTAGTTGCTATAATTTCAGGTTTTCGGGTATTTTCATTTTTCCATCTTTCTTCAGTTATTACTGGCATGTTTTGTCTATATTTACAGTCCTTCTTTTCTCAAAATCCACTCCTTATACAGTAAGTGTTTTACAAGTCTCTACTTTGCCAGCATTTGGGTGTGTTAGATTTTTTCCACAGATACGTCCTTGCTCCTAAATCATGGCCATGGTATGATATTTTTTTATAGGCAAGTGATACGAGGCAGCAAGTGGAGGCACTTCTATTATATTTATATCGATAAATAAAACTCAGATTCACTATGAAATTCAGTTCTAGGTTTGAAATTTGAGTAGTAATTGTATCCATATTACTTCATGCATGTTACACTATGTGATTGAATTTTGATTTTGGATTCTTATGTGTTTCAATTTTTGTTCTTTTTAGGAGATTTGTGATATTTGATCTTTCTTTGGATTTATGATATTTGATTTTTCTTTTTGTTTTGATTGGTGTTTTGTTTTTATCTAAGAATTCAAATCTTTAGTGTACCTGTTTTGGTGTATAATTTGGTTTTTTACTTAGATGTTGGTGCAGGCAAGGCAAGTGAATCCCGACAAATATCCTCATTGATCTGAAGCTGTTGAAAGATTTCGGTGATTTGCATATATACTATATTGTTTTTTTTTAAAATCTTTTGGGTTAATGAGTGACAACATTGTGCTTACTATGTAGTGCAAAAATATTTAATTACTTTTTGTTCTTTGAGTTAATTAGATGCGAGTCCAAGGCTAAACAATAACATTTGTTTATCTCGAATACCCATAATATTTTGATGTCCTTTTCATGGTTCAACCTCCAGCATATTCTTTAAAGTTTATCAATAGTCAGTATATTTAATCATTACTGATTTACTACATTGATCATTGCTCCGTATGGGAGTCTTTTTTTCTGTCTTAATCGTCATGTTAGTCATTACTTATGTTCCTTTTAGCTAGCTACTCTAAAATCTCTGCTACCTTATGATACATCATATTTTCACACATGATTGACCAACGGACTCCAATAAACTTGGGTTGGTTTACACTATAATTTCAGAATACCTAAACATAATTACTCTTTCTTTTTTGGGAAGAGCATAAGCCTTTGTGTTTGTATTTAGTTGCATGTTAGGTGCTATATAAACCGAGTACGGCCACAGTAATAGTGTAATCTCAATAGCAAGTTACTTTGGTATTCCCTTCACTTTTGGTTTAGTGGAGTGGTCACTAATTGCAAGACTCAGTTTCATGGAATACGGCAAAGAAATGGAGTGAAGGAAGAGGCCATAATATGGTGGAATGTTCTTGAGTTTCATGCATGTATGGATTCTTAAATCGAGCGAAAACAATGCATTCAAATTTTTAAATTTTGGTGAATAAAACTTTGAATTGTGTTTGTTTCGTGAAGTTGGTTAACATTTGGAGAATAGTATATTGCACCAAGCTAACTTCGGTGGTTTCTTCATATTATTTTGTAGAGAATTGGCCGAGTTTAGACCACTTACGTGGGTTTGTGTTCGCCGCTACTCACCATACACATTCTTCGTGTCACCTTCGCCGACACGTTGGCTAGATCGATCACGTTGGATCTATTATATATATCTCTCTCTACTACCATTAGAGTCACAAACTCATAGTAATTAACTACATAGTTCTGATCACTTTTTTTTCTCCCGGTAAGGCGTATTGATCACCTCTGAATGGAATAAGAATCTTCAGTAGGTGTACCAAATTTCCTTAAAGCACGTAGAAGTGTCGCGTTCCTTACAAACTATGGGTTCATACTATAGTCGCAATTTTTTTCAATTTATTAGTTACTCAGATTTTTTGATCGACTAATTCTATGTTCGTCTTTTATGGGTTTCGTTAGGGTAACATGGCAAGTGAGTATTAGGGAAAAGGAAAGTTTCTCAAAAGTTTCGATTCCTCATCTTCCTGATATGGGGAATCCGTTATAATTGTAAAGACCCATATCGTCTTGCTCTTTAATAGATTTATGTTCTAGCAGTTTCATCATTCCTAATTCTCATCCGTCATAATTGTAAAGACCCATATCGTCTTGCTCTTTTATAGATTTATGTTCTAGCAGTTTCATCATTCATTCTTCTCATCAGTGGAACAGTTCGGCTTTGAATTTATCTTTTTTTTTGTACTTCCATTTGTTTCGAGTGGGACCTAACTACATGTGGGTATGGAGGGGATTGCGAAGTACATTTGTCTCTACTTCATTTTCATAATTGTTGCGATTGCAGAGGTTTTTCTTAAGGGTGGGTTTGTTCGGGGGCCTTTTCTTAATGTGTCCCGAGTTCATGCAGGTACGGTTCTTTTTTTTATCTGTCAACACTTTGAATGATACTCTAATATTCTTATTTGATATTATATTTTTTCTACAATCTTTTTTGGGGTTTTAGCTACATCTGGCATGCTAACGCCTTCTTTGATATTATTGACAAAAGCGGCCTTAGAATTTTTTTAAGGGTGGTCTTCTCAAGGGGGCAGGAAGTGACATATTTTACTAACTAAACTTGAAATTAAGAAAGTAAATTTCTAGGAATTGCTTGAGCTTATAAAAGAATTTATCTACTTTATATGAAATAAAAAAATACCATAATACTACGTCAAGCTATCTTTTCGTGTTTTATATTCTTATATGGGTCCCCTCCAGTATGTAGGATGAAAAGGAATCAGGTAGTCTATTTTAGAGCCACAACAAATGATTGACTATTCACCTAGGGTTGTTCAGTTTCCCGGTATTTCTGATCAATCTAAGAGAAACTCTTGCTTGGTACTTGCTTGATCTCATTTACTGATCTGAATAACCATTTCTTTGGAGTAGCTATCGGCCACCTTCTTTTTAAAATTTTGTAACACATTACAACTACTAAGATGTGTGTAATGTACCGTTGTCCCAATAGTTTGAAATTATATATATACCTTTGGGTCTAAATCATAATTTGCAATGGCATGAGCAAGCCTACATGCATGACTTCTGTGGGGCCTATGTACCTTTTATCTCTTGAAGTTGAAGCAACAGATAGCTTCAAAGCTATTGCAATTTTATGTTGGTCAGCATTGTATGCCAGAGGTTACTCCGCAGTTCGTTTTATTTAAAGTCTTTTTCTTTTGTCGTCCCAAAGATGTTTCAATCTTTCGGAATGTTAGGAAGCATATTGTGTAAGGCGATAAAAAATAGGTGGTGCAAACATGAAACCTGAAAGATGATTTAAACTTATTAACCTCTTTATCATTGATTAAAGGTTGTATATTTGTTTGCTTAAGCAAATTATTTGGTTATTTTTGTTTGAGATATCGGATCGCACTCCACACCTTCATGCATCATCCATCTCAGTTCTTACAGTTGGGATTAATTTACAAAATAGTGTTGATTGATTGTTAACGGGTAACATTCTTGCTTTTAGCAGGGAAATCACCAAAGAGTTTCTGCACTTTCATTGCCCCTCTTCTTTTATATTTTTTTGTTTGGTTAAGACCCTAACTAATGTCATAACAAATGTTCTCATCCCTAGAACTATCGGCACACTTTTCTTAATCAGATGATTGCACCGCTGTATCATCTTTATATATTCATGGCTTTCATTTGCAGGTTTATTGAACGGATTAATTTCTTTTCCTTTTGCAGAGGTACAACATTACATGGGAAGTCAGTTTAGGTTTTGAAGTTGGCCGCTACTCATTTTGTTGCAATAACTCTCTTTCCTCCCTGTATCTTTATTTGAATCCCTATATTTATACAAGAACATTTTGTATGCTTCAAACAAAAAAACAAAAAAAAAAAAAAAAAAATTAGAACATTTTGTATCAATTTTATTTTTCTAATGTGTTATTTGTTTCATTTTGCAGAATCTGGCTTTGTATAATCACGGGAAGGAGAAACAAACAAGGAAGGTATATATTTCACAATGATTAATTTAGATATGTAGTTTATAAATGTTTGTGGCGTTATTTAGGCTTGGATTTTATAATCAATGATAATTAATTACCAGAACATGAAGCCACCCGAAGATGTAGTAATTACTAATTAGACCCCATAGCTGGCTATGAAATTGAGCGAGGTTTGTGAAATCTGTCATGTCAGAAATATAGTATGAACTGCAAATATGTCTTTCTTTTGCATTTTCTCTCCTCGAAGTAAGGTTTTTGTTTGAGCTTGGCAAATGTTGTGCAAGACTCCATTGATTATGGGACAAACAACAGAAATATACTCTTCAGAGTGAGTTGATTTAAATACTCTAAACTAGGTGAATTTGGATCTACTCTCCCTTGGCTTTCCTTTATAAACTTTTCTGAGGTTTTTGATGGGGTTTTGGGGGTTGGTTTCTTGAATTTTGGTATTTTGTGACATTGTTTCTTATTGTTCTTTTTCTTCATTCTCGAACTTGCTATGTGCAGGAAGTTGCTTCAGATGTTTGCTTCATCCTAGGAATGACTGAGTCGACCCTGCTTTAGAAAATTACTGGATCCATCCATGACTGTCTTTGGGATACTGGAATGATTGGTCAAGTAACCTTGGTAACAGAAATTGTCTTATATTCCTGAATGAACAAACACAATGCTTAGCTGACTAACTAAACTTCAATTTGTTGGGGATAATGATGTAACAATGATCTGTATGATGGACAGTCGATGTGCCTACGTGGAGGTTGGTGTTGAGTTATTTGGAAAAGAGTACAGAGCATATATACATGCGAAGGTTAGTAATACTGTCATCTTTGTTTCTAAAACAAATCCTTGGAACCATACCGATGATTTAGCTAAGATTTACGTTGTGGAGCAATTGTTTTTGTTGTCAAAGCTATCTTTGCATAAAGTTTTTGGCCATTGTTTTAAGATTAAGATACAAGCATTACAATTCGTTTCTTTCGCATAAATTATGTTTTTCATTCGTGAAGTCCCGTTGTTTCGTTGAAAATACTAGCACCGAAGGTAAATCCACATTTTGTCCCATGCTAAGACAAGTACTTTAAACCACGGATCCGTGGCGCAATGGAGCGCGTTTGACTACATGTCAGAAGGTGCGTGTTGAAATCACGTCAGGTCCATCTCCAATATTTAACCGTGATGTACAAGTATATTGATGTTTCTTTTCGTGTTGTATGCCTGCATTTTGAATATGAAAGTAAGTACAGTCCAATAAAGGTAAATGAAAACCATTAGTCGTTGCATGTTCTTCTACTTTTGATATTTTTTTTTGGAGAATAAATGACACGTTCGTGCCTTAGAATTATTGATTCACATGCTAGCACGGATATAAATACCACATCGTATACAGATCAAAAGAAAAAACACCTCTAGGTTAAAGTCAGTGAGCAGCTTTTGTTCGTTGATCAAAAAAAAAAAAAACAGCTTTTGTTCGCGTTTCGTCCATTGTGACTAGGTAGAATGATATGCAAGTAAAAAGCCTTGGCCATAGACTTTTTCTAATTAAATTACCATTCAAGAATTGAAATACTAAAAGCATTTTAATTCTAATATAAACCCTTTGTATAAAGCTTGATTCATAACATTGAAAAGAGTGAAAATAAATTATAGGATTTTTTTAATTATGATTCATTAATCTTTTGTAATGGAGGGGGCTATATGCTAAAATTTAAGTAGATTGGGAATGACTTCACTAGACCATGGCTATAGTTAAGGAAGGTCGAGTCACTTTTATGTTTCTCATTGTTTGAGGTAAATTCGGAAATGGCGACGACCTCTACCAATTTTCAGCTAAACAAGTTTAGACGGTTATCTAAATTATTCCATGTAAACACAAGGAAGGAAGATTTATGCTCTTGGCCTTCACATTTCTTATGCATAGTTATCTATGCGATCCTGTTTGATCCTGTTACAGGATTTAATTTATTAAACAGTTCAATTTTTCCTTTTTCTTCATCTCTATCTGTGTCCTTAGCTTTATGGAACCAAGGAGATGTTTCTGAAAGGTAAGAAAGCATCTAAAGGACATGCACAAACGGAAATTCCTCAATTGAGATGAGCTTCAGAATGGAACTGTACGTGCATACATCTTATTCCCAACTATGAGATACTTTCCTTTAAGGTTTTGACCGTTTTTCTGCTGCCACAGGTAATTTTTATCTGCCACTTCTTTGAGTACTATCATTCACATATCTTTACCTCTAGGTGATATGTTAGAAACACAATCTAGCACATAGTCAATGCGATCGTGTTGTATATATAAGTCTTAGTGTTCGAAAGATGCCATTTAATGCATTCGTGACACCCAGTTTGCAAGGTTCTGGAAATGGTGAATTATCACTCTCACAACTTGAAGGTTACGTTTGAATGAGTTCATTAATAGGTGGTATTAGTTGGTATCTTTGTAAATTACAGGACTTTCACTCCCTTCTAAGGTTAATTTTTGAGCAAGTACAAGAATAGGAACATAACAAGTTGGCTGAATTAGTTGCTAAGAAAGTTTTAATTCAGAACTTAAACTTCGTAATTTATAATAACTTTGATGTTTTTCTCTAATGATAACATCCTTGAGTGAACCCAACTTCAAAGAAGCTCCAAAAGCATCTCATTGGTACTTCAAGTCTTCAGCAGAGGTTACTATGATAAATATCATAATAAAGTTTTCAAGGTACAACCACTTTTTCAATTTGACCTATTTTTACAATTTAACTGATCAATAAGGAATGACAAACATCATTAAACTAATAAAAGAGCATTATCATTCTTAATGGGATTGCTCTCATCTTCTTATTAAACTCCTTCGTCATATTCAATTCATCAGGTAAGCCTTTTGTACCCGTGAAGGATAAGAGCTTCCAGCATAGCAGAAAACAAACTAACGGTCTTTTTGGTTTCGATAAAAACTATACATGGCCCTGATAATAAATAAAACTATACCCGTATCAGTTAGGAGTTTTAAAATAAAATAAATCCAAAGCTCAAGTGCAAACCCTAAATAAAAAAATTCGGAGTGAAATCCAAAGCTCAAGTGCAAACCCAAGATAAAAAATTCGGAGTGAAAAAGGAAAATCTTTATTCAAATATGAGAACACTCATGAACAGAAAATTTTTGCCAACAAAGGTGTTGAGAAAACTAATAAGATGCTCGATTTTTATTATGCCACAAAGTTCCTTCAAAAAATAAATAAATTATGCCACAAAGGGGAATTTTCCTTGACGTTAGCGATTAAAGGACGACACGGAAACAAAGACGGCATGAAAGAGAAGCTCATGAACATTGTAGAGAAAATGGAGGAAATTAGGGACAACATTATAATGCATGCACCTTTTACTAAGGAGGAGCACCCAAAATCACCCCTCCTATCTTCTCAAGCTAATATATTATTTTGTTGTTAATGATTTGTTAATGACGACTTTATGTACTATTACGCAATATGATGATTTTTGGAGTTCGTAAATAAATTATCCATAAACCGGATGATTATTTGAAGGTGTTTTGAAAGCCTATCATTTGAGAGAAGGTCGAAAGAGGTAAGCACAACAATGCATCGAAGAAGAAGAACGTAGAGGACCCATGTGAACCAAGGGAATTGAAACAACCTAATCAAATTCTTAAAGGACATGTTGTATATTGTTCCTCCATCTTAAAGTTATAATCTTTAATAGTCTATTTGACGTAACGAGTGATCCGAAAAGACAAGCTATGCCACAATAAATGTGGTGAATTTATCAAATGTGTGGAGATATATGATGTTGAAGTCGTACAGTTATATCACCATGATTTGCACCAAATTCTTGGCATTAACCTTAAAATCCTCGGTATCCCATTATACTAAACTCATATATGGTATTGAAGATTTATTATCCATAAAAAAAGCTCATATGCAAAGACAAATAGTTGAGTTGGGTTGTATGGAATAAATTTTTAATTCGAATACCTATCCAACGCAACTTCATTTTTGTTAGCGTCGAAAGAAAAATATCTGAAAGAAGGGTTTATTGTAACATAAAAAACTAATAACATATACAAGATCAAGTCACATCTGATGATCACTTATACCAATAGACAAACACATCTATTTAAGTGTCGATTCAAATATTAAAAAACATGCATTGACATAATCAACATAAAGTTTCATAACTTCCAACAACATCTAGAACATTTAGAATAACCAAGATTCTAAATCCATCTAAAATTTGGTTTATCTAAGTGTTGTTTCATCATTTCAGATCGCATGGATTGTTTATTTGGATCTATGCATGGTATGTTGCTCATTTATTTAAGTGTCCCTGAAATAAATTTGCTCATTTGGATCTATGCATGGTATGTTGTTGCATCATTTCAGATCGTATGGATTGTTTATGCGATTGGTTCACCCATCTGTGTTTTTGCTTATTTATCCGCTTGAAAATTTATGCATAATTTATTTAGATTCGCAAGGGGATATACACAAGTTCTTTGGTTGTTTTACAACTCTTGCTTGGTGTAGAAAGAAGTTCTCGCAATGTTTTAGTTGACTCAACTTCGTTGACTTGATCTTGCATGCCTAGATTTTGCAAGGAAACGATCGTATTATAAGTGAATCTAACCTAATCAGATTGAGACTTTGAGCCGTCGCCAGTTGATTCAAATGAGATTTGTGGAGGCTGCTTTCGAAAGAAAACGACTAGATCTGTAGGAGTGGAGAGCATGGTTGTGGTCCTCTTCTTGCCAAGCTCATGCAAATAGCTGCCATATTTCTAACATGCTCATCAACGACCAGATTCATTTTGTTGCAGTCAACAAGTTAAAGACTAATCATCCTAAAAGATATGATAATTGACATGTCCCTATCTTACCTCCTTCGCAATTGACCGTCCAAATTTACCCTCCTTCTCTCTTAAAAAAGTCCAAAAGGTGCTAGGAATATTTCGTGAAACTAGATCTCATACAATTTTTGATAAGTCTCTCTTTGAAGTTTGAACTCCTTGAACTCCATACTTCTTAATCTACATGTTATTGTATAGATCAGAAAATCGGGAGAAAAAATGAGAGGGTGATATGACTATTCATTCACTTTTGAAGGTGACTTTTAGTGAATCCAAATTATTTTGTTATTTTTCCCATTATTATTCTTGATAAGGTATTATACCATATGGTTCACCATGGTTTTGGTTGTGTCAAAAGGCATGAATAGCTTAAACATCTTGATAGTTTTTGCATTATTCACATAATTAATTACCTTATTATTATTTTGGTAATTTGAATTCTTATTCAGGTCGAAATATTTTTTTCTTCGGTATAAACTTCCTGGATTGCTTTCATAAAATTCAGATTTGTTGGTTTTATATTCCTAAAAACTTTTTTCCTTAGAATTAAACTTTGTTACGTCAAAAACTAGATCGGTTCATTTTTTTGTTTCAAGTAAATAATTAAACGTTGGTTAACGATTCTGTATATTCATACAGTGTTTGCATAATCTAGATTGTTAGATAAAAACGCCCGATATCAACCTCATAAGCCACATTATACTTTGGCTGCCATTAACTTTCAAAGATGAAGTTCAAATTTATTGAATGATGTTCATGGTCTTCATTTAATCACAATGAAACTAATGAATAAAAAAGACATGAAGGAAAAAATATATTTTAATCATCAATGGTGACACCTGGATAGCATAAACTATATTATATTAATAGGGATACATGGATGACAAAAGCATCATAAAATATTTTAAAGTAATTTGATGCAACATACCAAGCTATAAAATCATATCTTGGATACCGAAGTCTACATGAAACGTGATACTAATCGAAGGTTGAAGACTTGAACACCATGTCTCAAAAATGTTCAATGTCATATTTGGATTCACAGTCAAACGGTCAACTTCATATAAACTAAGTAGTTCACGTTCATAATTCAATGAGAGTTAATATTTTCGTTTTTGCAGACAAAATGAGAGTTCTAAGACATTAATTATACACTCAAAATCATTGTTTAAAATTCATTGGATAACTTTAAATCTAGCGATTCAAACCATATCATGTATGTTAGTCGGCTGAGAATTCACTAAGCATGGTGTTTTATCCTATATGTTTTTGCTTCGTTATTGATTTAATTGATTGATTTGATTCCTGTGAGACAGTTCACTATTACCCTATGTTCAAGCTATATAACCTTTGGGCAGAACTGAGGCACCTTTCAACTATCATTTTGTTTGATTCCGTTTTTTTGTTTATAATCTACCAAAGAAAAAGAACGATATGATTGTTTCCTTAACTACGTTTGATCGTGATAGAAAATGTCCAGTGTTTTCAAACTTTTTTGTTAAAGTCATTCAAATTTATTTTGATTAATTTGAATTAAGGTTTATTTGATGTGAACGATATAACTTAATCGATAGGTATGATGGGATTTGGTAGATGACCATAACGTATTTATATGGAAGAAGCTATAAAGGGAGACGATGTGTATTAGAAAACTACGTTTTGGACCATTACCACGCCACACCTCGCATAATCTCATTGTAGTTACTTTGTTGGCATCACATAGCCATCTATTTTACTTTTTGTACAACTAAGTTTCACGTGGCTTTGAGACGGTAATTTTTGCTAAGTATGGATCTTATATTCTAAAATGTTATCAAATTGGTCATCATTTGCGGGTGATTATTTCAAATTATCCATAATGTTTCATTAGGTATAATATATATTGGTTGTTTCTTAGGAGATAATAGAGGTACTGATTGTGAGCGATGGTATATATATGTATTTTCAAGTTTAAGAAGTGCCCAATGTTTATGAGAAAGTGGCGGGTTGGAAAATGCTAAAAAAAGCTTTACGAGGTACAAAACTATATCATGGATTAATCACTTGATGACTGATCATGTCATTTTGACAATACTGATATTTGTTAGATACAAATATCATGAAAGTTTTGATTTTTGTTAGATACAGTTGCACCAATACAAAAAAGTTAAAAGGGTATATGCATTTTTCTCAAAGTAATTTTCCGTTGATTGATTTTATGAACAATAAGAAACATTTGTTGATTATTTAGAATTAATATCTTGATCTATGTCATTTTCCTCAAAAAAAGTAAGACACATTTGTTTCATTATCTAGGTGTTAATGCGGAAGGTGAAAATATCGATGTTTTGGTTAGAGTTATGGAGGGGTTGTACTTACGAATAGGAGATTATAAGTCAACGACAACGACTGTAAGGACTCTTCCTTAGAAGTCAGTTGGAATCATAATTCTTTTGATACATACGAACTAAGTCAGTTTCTTAGAAGTAGAAATACATATTGATGTGTTCTGATTTCTTGATTAATCGATCAGTAAACTACTTTTACTTGCTCAATTTGTATTTCTTTGAGGCTTGAAATTACAAATACAATAATCGAATCTGCTCATGCACATAAGAGAACACCATGCGTAATGTTAACAGCTACTTGCCATAATTGTTTCAATAACAACATTAGGTCAAAGTTTGAAAATTGTGAGAAAAACTTTGTATATAAAGAACTGTTCAGCGATTTACATTCATGGACGTATACTAGATAACATGTATCCAAATACATGTGGCATTGAATATGGAGAAACTCCAACAACAACGGGAGAGAAATTTATAGAGACGAACTAAGTGAGACAAAAAACATGAGAGTTCCTAACAACAAACGTGAACTTCACTTATGAAGCTAAGTCGAAAATATAACTTTAATTATAATTTAAGCTTCCCTTATAAAACAAGTTATTTTTCGTATCGTACTGCTTGCTTTTGACAAATTTATTGTTTTGTGTTAAAGCGGAGATAATAGAAGCTACTAAGATAGTATTTGTATTATGGACATCACGTGCACATTTTGTTAATGAGATCTCCTACATTCCGGCAGAGTTTTGGGTTGTGGTGTGTTAGTGCAAAGAAAGATAACTTTTCAATTTTAGATTTTCTTTGTTCCGAGTTTTACATCGTTTATTTTGCAGGATTTTGGTTCTTATAGTTGGTCAGTTGTTGTAGTTGAGTTGTCATGTAATCCTTTTAGTTGTTGCAATCGAGTTGTCGTGAATCCCATTTTCCTACATTTTTGTGCTCTTTATGATGCTTATATGTACGTGATTATCTACAGAAACGCAAACTATATGAAACTCTTACGGTTGCTAGCTATAAGATAACCAACAACGAAATTCAACAAAAATAATATCGATTATATATTTCAAACTATCCAGATCGTAATTACCTACTGTTTTGATTTACTACAACAGTGATGTCAAATGAACATAGGCACGCATCCTTTCCAATGGAGGTTTACCCTTGAAAGGGAGACTCTTACTAAAATTGTTGCATACATAAGGTTTAATATACAATTATCCATCTTTACTATCAATGAATAGAAACCTTATACATATAACCACGAATAAATGAAAAAATACCGAAATAAGAGGTTGAGCCCGGGCCGTATGGCCCGGGTGATACCTAGTCCGGTGTATAAAACATATAGATATGCAGCAGCTTCGTATTAAATGGCACAGTAACTAGAAATGATTGGTTGACCGTGGAATTCACCGGGAGAAATCTTGCGACACTAATAGGGTGGGTGGGACCCAGTCATTGTAGCACTACTGCACATTAACAATCATTTTGCGATAACTTCATTCATTGACTTACATGATCAAAATGTATATATATATCATTTTCATGTGCACAATAATCAGCCTGTCAGAGATACTTGTTGGGAAATAATGGACTGTGGAGTCGATTTCTTGATATTTTTATTTACTTATTGCAGGATTCCAGGATCATGTCTACAACAGCAGTAAATATTTGTAAAATGAAATTTACTCAAGTAAAACTGTTAAACAACTAGAATAAAACTTGTAAAAAAAACTAATCTAAGCAGAAGAAATCAAGCTAGTAGTATGAGTGGTAGTAGCCCAGCTAAAAGCTATGGGACTTCTTACAACATGTTCTCCATCATACCATTCTATCGACCCGAATGCTTCCGTTTCTGTGGTACCCGGAGCCGACTCGAACGTGATTTCATACGGCAAACTCTTCTTATTTGCAGTAAACACAAGTTTCGTTGGCGAAACACTGATCTTAACAGATGATGTTCGAGATCTAATCTTGACCTTGTAAACAGCATCCGCTGAACTCCCAACATTTGTGAGCACTCTCTTATGCTTCACCTTACCTGTTTGTCCAGATTCGAAGACGACTGAAAATGAAGGATAGTTGAGATCACCGGGGCTGCTAGATGACCTGATTGAATCGCAATCAACCTTCTTATCCTTCACAAAAACTGAAATCTCTGTTGCGTCGTACCCCATCCAGCAGAGGAAAGCTTCGTAATCACTAGGTGTGATGTCGTATACTAAACCCGGATTTAACGCTTTGTTCGGGTCTACATGCCCAGACCCTTGTTGGAATGGGGTTGAAAATTTGCCGCTGGCAATATCAGTAATATACTTACCTGAGTTGTCAACATCGTAGGCTGTAGTCATAAGAGCGGATTTGATTGCAGAAGGAGACCATTCAGGATGAACACTTCAAGCAGCGGCCAATCCACTCATGTGAGGGCATGCCATGGAAGTACCAGACTTTACCTCAAACTCATCTGTTGTACCTGCACCAAATCCAGTCTTAGCAGCCAATATATTTACGCCGGGCGCAATGATATCTGGTTTGAGAATTTCTGGTGTTATTTTATTTGGTCCACGGCTAGAAAATGCTGCAAGCTTAGGAGCTGGAAACAAAGAAGAACCAGTCACAGTTCCTTGGATTTTGATTGTAGCTGTAGGTAAACGGCTCTTCCTGATATAGTCTAGAATCTGAGATCCATAAGTGTCACTGACTTCGACTGCTGGAACCGATGAACGGATTCAGAAGTCAGCAATTGTGCTGCCGGTTTGTTACCAATGACGATCATTCCAACACCACCGCACTCTTAACTACTGTCCCTTGATCCCAAGCTGAATTTAAACCAGTACTGTCGCAAACCACAATTTTTCCAGCAACTTCTGTCGAACTTAATGATCCGCCTAAACAACCTTGGCTATTACTATTATCACCATAATAAATCTCTGAGTAACCGGTCACTATTGCATCTTCAAAGAACGGTGAAACACCTGGAATAACTTGACCATCACCCAAAATTACATCGGCACGAAGCTCCCTATCTATAGTCGATGCTCCAACAGTTAATACCCATGGTGCTAGATTTTCAACTGTTTTTGGCTTAGGTCCATCATTTCCACCGGAAGTAGAAACAAAAATTCCTTTCTGCATTAAACCAAAGGTTAATTGCGCCAACGCATCTCGAAGTACTTTCAGCCCACCATCAGCTACTGACATAGACAACACATCAATTCCATCGGCCGCAGCTTGATCCCCAGCAGCTAGGATATCACTTAAGTCTCCACCTACATGACCCCAATGTATCTTGTAAGAAGCAATCCTAGCTCTAGTTGCCATCCCTTTTGCTTCTCCAACAGCATAATTATGAGACCCAGCTTTCTGAACGGCAGATCCAGCTGCAATTCCTGCACAGTGTGTACCATGTCCATTGGTATCCGATGGCGATCTGGATTCTGTACCATCTTTATCTACCCTGTGCCCGAGACCCTCCTCAAGACCTTTATAAAATGCTCGAGCGCCAATGAGCTTTCGATTACATAATGTTTCTTGAAAATCAGTTCCCTCCTCACAAATACCCTTCCATCTTTTAGGAACAGGAGGAAAACCCGAATCATTAAAACTTTGATGTTTCGGCCAGATACCGGAATCCAAAACACCAATAATGACGTCATCGCCGTAATTTGAGGTAGGCCAGATGCCAAAACCATCATTTAGACCAAGAAACTGAGGAGAATGAGTGGTATGGAGCTGGAGTTGTTGAACACTGTCAGGGATGATTGAGACAAAACCTGGCAGACTTCGGAGATGACTAACTTGAGAATGTGTTAATCTTGCTGCAAAACCATGAATAGCGTGGTCATAAGTATAAATGATTTCGCGACAAGGACGATGGCTATGATAAGATGATGATGAAGGTGGAAGAGATTGGAGGGTTGCAGTATACCAATCATGATGGGTATTGAATATTGATGGCTTAAGCGATTTAGATACATACACTATGAAGATCTTTGGCTGTTCATCATCGTCATAATAAGAATAGGATGGATTGATTAATAGCAGAGAAACAAAAATTACTATCCATGACATTATTTTCTTTAACATTTATGTTGGGATGCTTCCTTTTTGCTATTGATAGTTACATACATGTTTACATATTTATAAGTTAGATACCCTTAACGTGGTTCTCCATGTATATAATATATTATCTTTTTTTTTTTAGAACTGAACATACAAGTAATGTAATCAACAGAACCTGCATGGACATGATCCAGAAATCGTGCAAACTACCAACTATCAGCACCAGATGATCTCAGTCTTGAAGTCAGACAACTAGAGTAAGAAAGTGGTCCTACAAATGCCATAGAATGGCGTGCCTTCATAAATGAAAATCTTAAATTTCAAAATTTGGATCTATGAATACAGATATAGTTGCTAATAATAATATAAAGAATGCCAACTACATTAACTAAACTTTGGATATATCATCCTTTTCATTGGATAGAACAAGTGTCATAGCTCAGCCTAGGTGTGAAGAAAATAGCTACAGGATGGGCCTTGTAATAGATAAGTTTTTTTTTATTAAATTTGGACCATGGGCTTCCCTGATTCTGAAGTAGAACCACTCTAGTTTTCGTAAAAAATGCAGACTGGGCTCTGCACAAACATCCTCTAAACTCCACTCCACGGGATAATTGGGCAGACATGACTAGACATAGATGGATGATGTAGTGAGGATAGCTAAGGTTATTCAGCAATAATAGAGCTGCTAGCAACTACTGTGGGAGCTTCCACTGCATTTTAAAAAAATTGATCTCTAAAGCCAACAAACCTCCTGTCACATTGTGCATTACATTAAACTACATCATTTAATATCCTAATTTCAAACAACATACTATTTTTTTGCTTACGTTCTGTGTTTGGATTAAGAGGAAAAATCTACTAGAATTCGCATGTAAAGAAAGCCTTGAGGAAGCCTTGTGGAAACATAATATTGAAAGTAAGCTTCAGATCTTTTTGAGTTCCAATTGGCATACCTGACAGAAAGCCTTGTGGAATCCAGTACAATAGATGCAGTTTCTGACACCCCAGAACAAATTGACTGCAGCAGCAGCATTTAAATAATGAATATGTTGCAATACAGTAATAATATAAAATTTAATTGTTAAAAACAGAGTCGACAGACAGTTACCAAGGTTTTTATCATGGTCTTTATCTGCTTTGCCTAAAAAAAAAGGGAGACAGTATGTTAAGCATGACTGAAGATGCTGCACCAAAAAGCTTAAACATTGAGTGAACCTAATAGCATTTGATAGTGTCTCTCCAATTGCATAACTAAAATGTCGCCAGTGTTTCTAGGATGATACTAAAATCTCACCAATCTACCCAGTTTTTAGCTTCCAAAATCCTCTGTTGAAACATTTTGTGGTTTTCGTTCTTCTTCAATCCTGCTACTAGCCCTGTAAAATGCAGAGAACTCTTGTATCTCCTAAAAAAACATATAACCCACCAAAGCAAATATAAACTTATTAGGCGAATAGTACGGAAAACGTTTTGCATCCATAAATCAAAGTAAAATAAAATGAAGATAGGAAAAAAAGAATGTCATAAGAGAGAATATAGATTGGAGACACTGAACTTCAAAAAGTTGATTTATCTTTAAATTTTCAAAATAAAAATACAAAACTATGTTCCCAAGAAAATTGAGATGATTACAATTCCAGCTAGAGCAACAAGTGCAAATTAGTACTACAGTTTATATAAGTACGTACATACCTGTACTCGCAGAATAGATCAGGATTTGCTAATTTAGTTAGTTTTTGTATCAGCTTGGTCCGACGCGTACCCTTCTGAATCAGTGTCACTATCGAAGTTTATGTCTTTGTCATCTTCAAGTGCTAAAGATTGAACACCTGGTTTTAATAGATCTTTTAAATTATCCAGAATGTATGACTCAGTCAGTTTCCAAAACCCCAACGAGTTGCTCCCAAAGAAACCAATCCAAGAAATTCTCCCTTTCTTCTTAACCCTGCAATCCAGAGACATTGCTTTTAATGACTTTACAATCCTCTCAACATCTTCTCGATTTCCGCCCTTTAGTTTCAGCAATATATCCCCCGAGGATGTTCTACGGCCGCCATACATATACCAATAAGCTAGTACACGAGGTGACAACCAGCGATGGATCAGTTTTGGTATAGTAGGTTTGCCCTTTGGACAGAACTGGTCTGCATAGAAACCAAAGAAAGTGTGTGCAATGGTGGAGAATTTAGATGGTATCTCTTCACCCTCCTCATCAGCCTTACTTGGATTCTTTACCCATTCATGGTATTCGTCATGGATATGTCTCTTCAGTGCACTGTGAACACTAGAATCCTGATTAAACTCAAACTGGATAGCATGGACCTTCCTTTCTTCATCTGATTCTATCTTCAAACCACCCAACAATAAACCAATCAAGATCTCTCTCTGTTCTTTGGTGAGATTCAGTCTTGTAGGCTTCTTAATCACCTTTTTGCTCAAGCTCAGAATAGGCCCTAGCTTTTCCATTAGTAGCGCCTCAACCTCAAATTTCTTCTTGCACATTAGATCATATACTTTTTCTGCTTCGTCATTTTGTCCACATAAAAGATACACGCCTAAAATAGTGTTGCAAACTCGGGAATTGACACCAATAGCCCCATCACATTGCATACGGTTGAAGATCTCTGAAGCCTTGACAAAATTACCAACTTTGACTAGAGATTCCATATATATATTATAAATTGTCCTGTTTGGAATGCATTTCTCAAGACAACGGAAAAAGGCTGTTTCCAGTTCTCCGTGCATGTTCAATCTAGAATACATCCTCAGTAGATTAATAAAAGCTGGAAGAAGAGGCTTCAGACCACTCGTTATAAACTCATCCACAAGGGTTTCCACGATTTCAATCTCCTCGGTTTTGGACATCACCTCTATGATTTTGTTATACGCCACAAAAGTGGTGAAACCCAAATGGTCTTGCATCGCCCTGAATATGTCCAATGATTTCATAGGTTCTCCGACCTTAGAATAAACTTCCATCCGGTAAACAAAAGCTTGATAAGGAAGAGTAGTATCAGAACCGAGGAGTCTAAGCCATGTTCGTTCTGTCTCTTCCACATCCCCTTCCTTCGAGTAAGCCCTTAGTAAGGAAACAAGCAAATCTGTCCCCTCTTCAAATCCAAGTCGCTGCATTTCTTCTCTCAATTCCGTAATCCTTTCTCTATCAATTTCGTCTTGGTAGCTGTGCAACCAAATCAAACCCGCATAAATATCTTTCTGTATCTCTAATTCAGATGTTTTTATATTATGGAAAATGAACTCCGCTTGCTGAAGAAACTGTTTCGAGGAACCTCCGGTTTTGCCAATAAGAGCTCTGAATAGAGAATTGTGTAAGCTAAGACGAGGCTGATACCCCCCAAACTGAATCATACGGTTGTAAATCCCACAAGCTTCTTCTAAACAACCTTCCTCTGACGAGCTCAGATAAGCAACTATAAGAATATGAAATGTTGACTCACTAGGCACTCGACCTTTATTGATTATATCGTCAAATATCTCACGGCATCTAGAGAATTTCCGCTCCTTCCCCGAGTAGTCTGCTAGCCTGGTTGCCAGAGCAAAATCAAATTGGAACCAGCGTTGTCGAATCATCCATTTGTACACCTGAAATTCACAATATCACATTTCGCAATATTCATAAGTGTAATAAAACCAACCAAAGAGATCTACTGTTGATCATTGCAAATTATAGCAAAATGACCAGAAAATCATGGTTCATCGGCTTCCACGTGGATAGCCCACATCAAATCCTGCACCTTAGTAACGTTCATACAAACTACACCAGTAATAAACAAAATTCAAGGTTCATAGTGATAAGTCATCTACATGGATAGCGTGCACGAAGTGGAAGGTTCATACAGATTTATACCAACAATATAACAAAAAATCAACAATTTCTCCATGATAAGTTCTCAAAGGCGTCGCCTAGGTGCAAAATTTGCACTATATTCCACTGGGTGCCGGAAAAAGAGACCCACTTTAAAACAGCACCCAGGCCAAGGCGCCATTGGTCTGGGCGCCCAAATGGTATCTTTCTATAACATTCCTCCTTATCCATTGTGCCAAAATTTCTATAACAAAATATCAACAGTTTATCCTTAATAAGTTGTCAAACGCGTCGCCATGGTGCAGTATTTTCCACTAGGAGCCACGCAGTGGAAAAAGACATGTCACTGTTAAAGGGCTCCCAGGCCTAGGCGCCAGTAATTTGGGCGCTAAATTTCTATAAGAAAGCTCCTTGTTCATTTTGCAATTTTCCAAATTCAGTCTGTAGATTCATAACTTTCAGTAAACAAAAGAAATTTTGAGGTTCAATTGAATGTTGATTACCCGAAAAGCCGTTTCGTTGTCCCGTTTACGCATCGAATGAACAGCAATGTAAGTAGCATCTTCCTGAGTAATCCATTTTCTCTGTGCATTCAGAAGTCTGAGTGCAGTAGGTGGTTTATGAGATGGTAATTCTTTACATAACCAAGCAATTCTCGTCCTTCTCCATTGTTCTGGTAATTCTTCTAATTCTTTCACTTCAATTACAGGTGAAGATGGTAAATTCTTCACTAAATTACCACCATCACCATCATCAGAATCAAAATTACTCAAATCCAAACTCTCTTCTTCTTCTTGTTCTGGGAGAATCTGTCCGATTGGAGTAGAAGAAGATGAAGAATACGAAGGGATTTGACTGGTTGAACGAAAACGAGAGGGTTTAGGGTTTAAGAGTTTGAAAGAATGATGATGGAGAGGACGGTGAGAGTGATGAGAATTATAAGCAAAACATGGGAGCGGTGGAGAGTTTAAGATGAGAGTCATTATTAACGGTTGATTGTGGTGGCGGTGGTGGTGGTGAAATGAGAAATAGGTAGAAGCAGCAGAAGAAGAAAGCATTTCTTCTTATCTGTAAAAACGGCACAATGGCTGAAACTAATATATCGGGATTTTTTCACTTTTTATATTCCTAGAAAACGCTTGGGAGGATTTCGGATGGATTTCTCTCGTAACAGCGGCTAGCAATCTGTTCTGCTTGGGACCGAGGGAGGTTATCTGACCAGAGACAAGATTCCGGCTAACTTAATATTGCAAAGAAAAAAAATAAAAACATTGTTTTTGTTATAAACGTGTAATTATGTTAATAATATCTAGGGTGAATCTCGTTTATTACTGGGATGCCCTTGTGTCTAACTCTATAAATAGAGTCCTAAACCTTTGTATTACATACACATATTAATGGAATTCTCTATGTTTCTTCTCCCTATTTTATGTATTCTTCTCTTTTTATAAGACGTTATCACGCACGATTGCTCTACCAATTGAATTGACGAAGAAAATTCTCAAAAGCTATTTCTAACCTTTCTCTCTTGGTTTGATCTTGCTTTCTCTCTTATTTTATTAAAAGATCCTAATAAAGCTTCTATTATTTTTGTTATAGGGTTTCGGTACTACACCGTATGGAATACACTAACATGGTTATGTGTACGATCTCCACAAGATTGTGGGAGTGACCTTCATGGATCAGGCGGACCAGAGACATATCAACTTTAATGAAACGGTGTTGTTAACAGTACACCACTGTTCGGTTTTCTGTTTTGGTTTATTCTTCAAGTCAAAGTTTTAAGGTTTGCTATTAATTCAATAACCACTGACGATTGTTTGCTTATTTGAATATATGGCTAGACGCATACCATACCGTAGCCAAACAAGTGGGTGAGATTTTGTTTTCATCCGAAAACATATTATTCGGTGATAGTGGTGGATGAGTGTGCATCACGCATCACCGTATCTTCCTTTCCTAAGGATTATATTCCTTTAAAAATAAAACTCTAATCACCAATATTATTTATTTTGGTATTTTCTTTCTTCTCTAATTTTTTTTTTGTTCATAGAGAAAAGAAAAATAAATCCATCGAAAGATGGTTTACACAGTTTATATTCCTTCATTGAAACTGTAATCGCCAAAAACTGGTGTTATCGCAATCTTAATACCTTTACGGTAACTAATCACGTGCATGGTTGAAAAACCTACGGCCAATTAACTTTGGTATCTTCGTCTATTCGATGAAGATCACATGATTTAATTATAAATGGTTTCTATATATCTTCAAGAAACCATCCTCTACACGGAATGGATTTTTCATATGCGATGAGTAACGCGACATATTTTTTTCCCCTTTTTGTCGATACAATTTTGGTGTACCGTATAAACCAATCGGTATTGGTTTTCTCCATCATTTTTATAAGATGTGAGAAAATAAATTGGCATATTCTCTAAATTATTTGCTATTTTCAACAAATAATGGATATATTTTTTTCCAAATTCGATAACGACAATGATATCTTAATTTATTAACTTTTTACAAAAGAATCATATATGCCAATTGAAGTTGGTTTCTCTATAGATCCTAGACGGATGAGATGTCGTTATCATGTTATTTCACAATTGCAAACACCAATTGCTGCATTCCTAACGGATATTGAGCAAATTTTTCTTCTTCCTAATATTAATCTCCTAAATTAAGATCGTTCAAACTGATGTTGAGATACGGTAGAACATAAAAGATCAATGGGTGCGCACCCGGCTTGTTAGCCAAAATTATTAGTCCTTGTAGTGACTATATATGGATCTTATTTTAATTTTCTTTTGATAAAAGAAAGTGTCCTAACTTCAATGTAAACGATTATTTCGTTGGCTCTTGAAGTTACAAAATTATAGGAGATTTCTTTGCATATTTTTAATACTTTTGGTTTTGTCATATCATCTTTATTTTTTTTTATTTTTCTTGGTGTTCCAAAAGTAATCCATGGTTTGTCTACTAAGACTACATTTATTTTTATGTCGAAAGACATATTTCATAATGAGTATATGTCTCGAATTAATCAGATAATACTCTATATATTAAAATTATTTTCGTAAATAAAATGAAAATATTTCCGCCATAATCAGGGGGAGACTACACACTAACAGATGTTGGTGTTCATTAACTTAAAAAGTTATATTTCTCTCTCATCATGATCAAATCGAAAAAAATTTGCCATCTCAAATAAGGCGCGAAAAATATTTTATTATGCTTTTAATAAGATTATGCCTCTTTGAAGGCAATTCCAGTCACATCTATAATAAACGTAGCATTTTATAAGAGGCTACATAGTGCTCCAATAGAGTCTATCAAAAAGATCTACATTCTCATAATTCATTTATCCTCACTGGAAGATGGGGAGATTATAATGCCTGCAGGAGCTGGTACCAACAATTCTTTGAATTTTTTTCAAGATATGCATACACTTGAGAATTGTGTAGGATCGTCATTAGATAATATGTTGTCGAATAATCATATAAAGTAGCTACTGAAATAATAAAGATGGTGGTTGTAAACCCCTCTGCAGAGAAATATCGACATAAGTGATTGGTTGGCATGCAATCCAAATTAGTTTGGATTAATTTCTCGATTGACACATTTTTGGATCCAAAACTTAACACTTTAAAAATACCAAGCCTATTAATTACAGGCTAGTGTAGTCATAATGCGTTATACGAGAAATTTTTCGTTGTACAAACGATTTTAAGGGTTTTATTTTTGCTCAGACCCGAGGATTGGTTAAAAAAAATACGTTGTTCTCCCTATATAATTCATTTTGCGTGGTAGTCTTGAAGACTCGTATTGCATTCATACAAGGTGCTCGGAGAACATATTCGAATTTATAATCCTAAAAGGATTCCAATTATATTCGCGACCACCGACTCGATTATATCGGGTTTAACAATCCTTTCGTGTTTTTAGAAATTTGGTATGACCCGAAAATCCGGATTAATTAGTTGATGTTATCAACTTTACAGGTCTCTTGAAGAGACTTTGAAAACACAAAAATCCACGCTTTAGCAACATAATATTTTTTTTTTCTTTTCTTAAATCTGCAGTTTAATATTATGTTTGCTTAAAACTTGTGTATCTTACATAGTCTAGAGTTATGATGCTTGTTTTCTATAATACTCATGTAGTTGAGTAAGCATTCACAAATCGTCAAAAATTGTACTCTTTTTCCTTCGTTTCAGGTTTTGTCCCATGTGGTTTTCCTGACAAGGTTTTAACGAGGCAATATGTTGTTGACGTTTAATTTTCTTTCGAAATGTTGATATTTGTGCTCTTTTTCCTTCGTCCAATTTTTTTTCCCATTGGGTTTTGTTGGCAAGGTTTTAGTGAGGCAATTTAATTCAACATGATGGTCATCCAAGGGGGAGTTGTATCAATTTTGTTGTTTAGTGGATGCTCATATTTGATTGAACCAAATCAACTTAGTCATCTCTTAAGAATTTGGATTTCCTTCTCACAAATACGATTTTTGTTCACGTATGACAAGGTATTCATATCTTGGCACTTTGTTGAGGAAACTAAATCAACTATTTCTGCAAATCATCTCCAAGAAATTAGCAATCCAAGACAGAAGTACTTAATGTATTGAAAGAAACATGAAGACTTGAGAACACCACTATTAGAAGACTAACACAAAAGAAGACTTCATCAACTGGCAGATTTCTCACCATAGCATTGATATCTCCAGCATTCAAGAAATTCGTTTATCGAAATTGGGAAGTGTTGACTCGAAGATTTGCAAGCCAAGATTTAACTGAAGTACTTATCAGGGGGAGCATCATAGTAAAAGGTATTTTACTGGACTATCACGTTGTACTCTTTTTCCTTCGTCAAGGTTTTGTCCCATTATTGGGTTTTTCCTTGTCAAGGTTTTAATGAGGCAACATATGCATGTCCAGCTCTGTTATAAGTTTACTCATAATTGTACTCTTTTCCCTTTGATCAGGTTTTGTCCCGTTGGGTTTCCTGACAAGGTTTTAACGAGGCAATTAGCTTAGACACAATGTCATCAGGGGGAGTGTTATAAACGTGTAATTATGTTAATAATATCTAGGGTGAATCTCGTTTATTACTGGGATGCCCTTGTGTCTAACTCTATAAATAGAGTCCTAAACCTTTGTATTACATACACATATTAATGGAATTCTCTATGTTTCTTCTCCCTATTTTATGTATTCTTCTCCTTTTATAAGAGTTTTTAAAAAATTATTAGAGCATCTCCGACGGAAGGTGCAAAAAATCCTATGTGGCTTTTTAATTTAGTCTTTTTATTTACGGGGTCTACACATAGAGTAAATATAAGACCTAATATCTAAAAGACCATCTCCAACAGTAGAGAATTTGTCAAGAAAAATAGTGAGAAATATAACGTGGAGGTGGAGCCGGAGGTGTAGATAACACTTTCTTGAACACCTTCATATTTAATTTTTAGTCCCTCCTAGTTTGTAGGACCCCACTGTTGGAGATGGATTTATGCCAAACGGGGGTCTAAAATCCTATGTGTCACTCAAAATAAAAAAACTCACCCTCTGTTGGAGATGCTCTCATAATACTAGATTACTTTTTTTCATAAAATTGGATTGAGTTTCTTTTTTTTTTTGTGTTTTTTTTTATTTTAGAAAAAAAACTATTAGAAGAGAGACAAAAAAAAAAAAAAAAATTGGAGCGGATTAAAAAAAAGTTTCTCCGGTCCTCGTTCTTTTTTTTTTTTTGAACCCACAATTGGGGGATATCAAAACTAATTGGGGGATATGAATTACTCCCCCAACCAATAGTTTCTGCTAAGGGGTGTTTTTGGGGGGCAAAAATATGAAACTACCCTTTACAACAATAAAAGCTAAATCAAACATAAAAATACCCTACTCCCTTTTAAATTCGAAACATTTCTCACTTCCTTTCAAATTCCATTTTCCTTCTCTACCGGCTCCTCACTTTGATTTTTTTTTCTTTTACATTCGGTAGGGATGAAGACACGGCGGTAGTGATGAAGACCATGCCGGTACTGAGTGCCGGCATAGCTATTTATGATGAAGACCATGCCGATACTGGGTTCCTCAGTACCAGCATAGTTATTTAGGATGAAGACCACGCCGGTACTAAGTTCCGGCATGGTTATTTAGGATGAAGACCACGCTGGTACTGAGTTTCGACATGCTCGATATAAATCTATCCACGCCGGTAGTCAAGTGAAAAAAAATCAATTTTCGGATACTTTTCATCATGTGCCGGCACGTAAATTTAAGCAACATACTATCTAGGCCGGTGTCGGCATGCTCGAAAATTAGATAGTTGTGCTTAGGAAGTGGGTGATTAGAACAAAAAAATAGGTTTTGAAGATCAAGACCAGAAAAAATAGGTTTGAATCCCCCGGATAGTGGCAAACAATTTATGAAAATTTCCAGCAAATGCCGGCATGTTTTTTTGGTTTAATACCATGCCGGCACCGAGCTTTTTCAACTGCAACAATGGTGGATTCAAAGAAAAAAAAATCAAATTTTCAACCTCTTAGCAATAATTCTCTCTTCACAATCATCCTCAATTTTCACAAAAAAAAATGCCCTCTCAAATATTTTTTCCCTCCTTCTACTCTCACCTCACTCACACAAATTCTAATAATAATACACACTAATTTATCCCCCAAATACTTAAGATTTTTACTAATTATTATTAACCACTAAACCTGATTAGTGAGGGCTTGATATTTAGATCCCTATTTTGTCATGTAGCTATATCCCCCAATTAGTTTCCATATCCCCAATTGCGCGTTCTTTTTTTCTTTGAAGGTATTTTCTTAAATAATCAATTATTTAAACAAAATTGTCTGTGAAAATTTATTATAAAATAATTATATCAAAAAAAAAAAAAATTATCCATTTATGATTATAAAAGTTTACTAGATTATGGTCCTCAACATATTCTTAATTATCTATTCATAAAAAAAATGAACATATTTCGAAACGTATTACTCCCTCATCTATGATCTACCACGTATATTCCCCAAAACGTGAGATAAAAGTGAATTTGAAAATGTGAGGGAATCCTCCCTCATAGTTAGAAGGTGTTTGTATATCTGTTTGGATCTTTTATGCTCCTAATGTCTTGGGGCATCCAGACAATTACATACCTGCTAATCCGTTGTCCACTCCAGCTCATATTGTGCCTGAATGGTATTTCTTACCGGTCTATGCAATCCTTCGCAGTATTCCTGATAAAGCAGGAGGTGTAGCCGCAATAGCACTCGTTTCCATTTGCCTGTTAGCTCTACTTTTTATGAAGAGTCTCTATATATCAGAAGCATAAATGGATTCGAGAAAGTAAAAGGAAAAATAAATAATTTGTAAATTTTGTTCCAACCTAGCTTTTAACTTTTGTTTCTATACGTTGTAAAACAAATCATTAAATTCAATTTTAATGAATAGGAATTTAATGAATAGGAATTGTAATCTTATATTGTTGTTTTTGTCTTTTCTCATGAAGATGATATACAAGATAATAATAAGAAAATTTCTTCAAAAAAAATTAATAAAATAATAATTTGTACCATGCAGAATTCACATTTTAATTCAAAAATCTCACAACCAGGGGGCAACTACTACGTTGGTCTTTAGACCAAACGCAAAGGATGGATAAATGTTAGACCAAACTCAGGTTTTAGTCAAAAACTGAGTACCAAAAACCAAATAACCCCATTTTTGTTCTCGCATAATGTCAGATATTGGATGTTATTTTTTGTATAAAGCCTAAACGATAGTGGATTTGAAGTTTATATTTACACATATTTTCATCTTACAAAGATCTATGTTCCTAGAAAAAAATAACATTTTCCAAAATAGCAACCCTCGTGAACCGTCAATATAAATTTCAAAGGTTGAAAGTATGTTAATTTTCAACGATTGATCTTCAAAGTAGTAGATGGTGGTGTCACATATATTGGAATATGCTTATTTTTTTGTTGGAACGTAGAACTTCGTAAGGTGAACATATCCTCAAAATATTTTCACATTCGTTACCGTTTAAGTTTTACGAATTATTAAGAGATTATCATTCCTTTCTTTCTTTATTATCCCGTCTTTATTCCCAAAATATTTCTTTCTTTCTTTCCCAAAATATCAGTCACATCTTTTTTGTTCGGATTTGTCTTTTTCTTTCTTGTTCAGATTTTGTTTATTTCTTCTTCAGATTTTGGACCAGATCTGAACAAAGATTTTTTTTCTTTTTAAGTTTTAGTTGATAATTGATCGTACAAGAGATATCTTTCGATGCATTTCTTCGCCGTTTTGAGTCAATTTTTCTACACCACTAGGGGTGATTTTTTCCAAGTTTTTATTATCCGTTTCTGGCTTGCTATTCTCTATTCAAGAACATCGGCAATTTAACACGATGTTGCTTTGAATCCATACTCAAGGGATTTAAGACAACCGAGTTCGATTAGATTTATAAAATTATGAGCAAAATACTCTTATCCTTTGCAAGAGTATGAATACTCAAAAGTTGAAGATGTTACCACTTCGTTAACTCATGATACATGAGTTGCGAAAACATCTGTCGTTCTACGATGGAAAAGAAGATCTTTGATAAAGAGTTGGTAAAACTCTTAAAGCCTATAAAATCTCTGTCTACAAAAGTACTCGATATTAAAGATGAGTCAAATCTTCTTAAGAATGAGATCGAGATAAAGACATTCAATCGAATATTCTAGCCAAAGAGAATATGGATCTCACTGTCATATTAGAAGCTCTTGGTAAATCTCTTTCTCAAGAAAAAGAGACACGTCATATAACTCTGACTAATGATGTTGTTGTGATTTATTCTGATTTTGAGGAAACTAAAAGTCCTTGTTCGACTTTTACAGACTGTGATAAAACCGGTTTAGTCACATCTGAAACATATCAAGATGATGGTAGTTTGCCTAACTACATCAAGTCAGAAGAGGATGATGAACCATCTTCTAAGTCTACTGATGATCAAACGAAATCTTGTCCAAAGGAAACTTTGAACCGATTCCGTGATCGTGATCTTAAGGAATACAACTTTCAGTCACTTGACACGAAACTAATACTTCTTCAAAATACGGTGGTAAAGATATTGAAAGAAGTTTCTTGTCTTAAAAAAATGAAAGACCGTTCCTCAGTAAAAAGACATAATATACCACTACTCGATAAGATCAACTCAAAAGAATCAGAGGAAAGAGTTGATAATCGCTTCTGGAAAAAGGTTCCTCCTCACCCATATCGAAAAAATTCGTGTTTTGATGAAGAATATTTCCAGAATAAAGGGAAAGAGAGAATCTCTGCCAAAGGAAACAATCAAGAATTTCCCATAATTGTTTCAGATAATTATGCTGATGTGCATCATAAGGAAATCCTTAGAATGAGAAAATCGTATGAAAATTTCATTGATAGAATTAAGAGAGATTTATCTATCTCTGAAAATTCTCACATCAGTACATCTTCTCCACATGATCATATCTCGAGAGTTAGAAAAGATCATTATTCTGGGAGAAAATATTTTGGGCAGAAATTCCCAAGGGGAAACATGAACTATGGTTCTGATACTCGCTGTAAGCTAGAAAAATCTTACTCCTATACAACTTAGTTGTATCGAAATTGTGCACCCTCATCCTCTTCCATGCTCTTAATTATGGATGAGAAAAGCACAATAAAACGAGAGCACATTTTTTTGTGCATTTGATTATCAGAAAATTTGTGACATTTTATGGATGACTGCGAATCCATGTCTGTCTAAAAAAGTGTTTATGTTCATCATGATCTTCCAAAAATAGGTTTTATTTAGAATTTAGTTGTATCGAAATTGTGCACTCTCATCCTCTTCCGTGCTCTTAATTATGGATGAGAAAAGCACAATAAAACGAGAGCACATTTTTTGTGTATTTGGTTATCAGAAAATTTGTGACATTTTATGGATGACTGCGAATCCATGTCTGTCTAAAAAGTGTTCATGTTTATCATGATCTTCCAAAAATAGGTTTTATTTAGAATTTTCATATTTTAGTAAACCTTCCAGCATGAGAAGTTCGGACAAAGGAAATAGAATATATTCTTGTAATATTTTTGAATTTCTGATATTTCGGTCCGAGAGTTGTCTCTTCTTAAAGGGAAACCATCTCTTGCCTGTATTTTGAAACCCTGATCAATCCTTATTTAAATAACCGTGCATGCCTCCAATAACTCGTAGTGTCACAAAGACTAATAAGGAGGAGCTCAAAAGATTAAAGATTGTCAAGGAATCAATACAGAAAGGAAGAAGAAAAACATATCAAAAAAAATGTCGATTATGATTGATAGTTCCATTGGATCACAAGATGAGTCATGTCTGTTGGCTTACAATTTACAAGATACAACCGAAACCAAGTTGATTTGTTCTGATAGTATGATTGACTATATCCATGGTTTTGAAGAACTGAGAACCAATCTCATCATGACAGTTCAGCATCAAGACTGACTCAAAGAAAGAATTGATCAAGCAAGAGGTGTTCTTTCTGAACTCAGGGTTCTAACTGAAGAACTTGAAAAACAAGAAGTGGTTGCAGACAAGTCTTTGAGACATGCTTCAAAAGTTTGAACACTGAATAAACCTCAGTGAACAACAAGAGCACCACTAGAAATTAAGATACATTCTGTAATTCTTAATCCAGAATAATAGACATCAGTTTTTGATTTCTTTCAATAATTGTATAAGGTCTATTTTATGAATAAAACTATCTTTTTATGAACTAGTACAACCGTTGCCACGGTGGAAGGGCCGACCAAAAAAATTGACAAAACTAAATTTTCTACCCACAACCATAATGGCACGGAGTCGAACTTGTAAATTTGTAAAGTAAAAAGCAAAGAGATGTTCAAACAAAGATATCAAAATAAATTCAAAAACACAACTTTTGGTTCCGTCACAACCTGTAACTCGTCTCAAAGCAAAGACAACAAGCACCACTACGGTATTTCTTTCTTGTTGTTCGGACCTATTGTGCATCATTCACCGAAACCATCGAACCGAGTTTCATTCATTGAAGCATCACCACTTCCGTATTGCCTGTTGCATGACCATTTCTGTCCATCTCCATATGCAAAATGCATTGCGGCTCACTTCTTGAACCATCCTTCAACCACCAGTGCGCCCCTGCAATTGCCAGCCACTGTCAAGTCCCTAATCATACATCTATCCATTCAAACATCAGCATCACCAGGTTCATCCGCAGTTCCATTTCTCCATCATTGTTTCAATTCACTGCAAACACCATTCTAGATCAGGTCAAAAACCTTCCACGGGACTTCAAATCATTCCCCAGCATCAACTCACGCCATTCTTGAGTCGAGAACTCATGCCATATCCGAACCAACTCAAAGAGCATCAACTCAAAGTGTGTTCAACTTGAGCACCAGTTCATGCCACCATTCAGATTACACAACACCTGCGATTTTACAACCCATCTCAATTCATCATCATCTCGTACTTTCGTAGCCTCAATCATCTCCTCTCTTCCCAGGTTCATATTCTCCCTGTAATTGGTGGCAAACCCAAACTTCAATTTCATTAATCTGCACTCGGTCACCAAATAACAAGATTATCTCTGCTCTTGATTCAAAATTCCATTTCATCACGTAAACCCTAACTTCCTTGTTGCTTAATGCAGCCGGTTCAAACCAGCCTCAAACTCATCAAAAGCGCAACAAGTTCAACCCATTTCTGCAATCTTTCATGTGAATTGATCCAACCTTGATTCCAACATAAACCCATTTCATTCTAATCATCTTTATACCCATCTTTGCAATTCGGACATACCAACATAAGCACTAATTTATCATCCATCTCCATCTATTGATTTCAAGCGGTGTTGAAATCAAATCCTAATTGATAGCAGTTGAGTGATTATTGAACAAGGATTGAACAAGATCTAAGCTTGTTAGTCTTCAACCATTGAAACAATCTTGAGTTACCAACACTTATTGGAAATTCGGGTGCTCTAGTTTGTCTGAATCACAAATAAACAATATTCTTTGCCAAACTCAAGTAATTGGCACATCAACACATTTGATTCAACAACCTTTGCTCCAATTTAATCCAACTCAAAAAAAAAAAATATTATAATTCATCAAGACAAAAGAAGCGGGTTGTTTACCTCCGGTTTGATTGAGAGTAATCGATGTCGAAGAATAAAATTCTTTCTTTGAAAAAGTAGGATCAATTTCGGTCTCCAAATACATCAAATGTCGATCCAAAAATCTTTCTCGAGTTCGGGGATATCTTTATTAGTAAATCGAGAAGTAGATCTTGAGCCAAAATTACATTTTCACGATTTGTGAGACGAAATCAAAGAAATTATCACATTACGCAAGTTGGGTTTTCTTCAATTAGGGTTTCTTTCCCTAATTATTTCGAAATTGAACAAGTTGAGGTGATTATGTTCGATGATAGCTATGGTGGTGGAAGATTTAGTTCAAGTGGTGGCGGGATTTGGTGGGCTCTGCGGCGGAAGAGTGAGGGATCAAACCCTCCTGATACCACAATCGAAAGAAGAAGGAAGACGAAGGAAAAAAAAAAAGAAAAATATTGAAATTTGCAGGGAGCCAGGATTCGAACCCCCAACCATGAGGTGACTTTACCCTGGAGTTTACTAAACGCCCCTCAACAATTACCACATTTCCAACCTCGTGTCCTTTTTACGCACATGCAATTTACGTGATTACCCATCGTGTTTTGTTATATTTACGTCAATTTTAGTGAGAAATAGAAGCATATAGGGGCTCTTTAGTCCTTTCATTGTTGATTGAAAATGGTTTGGGACACCAAAATTCAATCTTTTTGTGTCAATTGATCACTTACTATTGACAAAAAAGTGACCATATAAAGGTCCTCCCTCGCTTCGCTCGGTCGGCCCAATAAAATTATTGGTTTATAATTTTTCGTGTGATAGTTTTTGTTTACATAGCCTGTGCTTGAATGCTTTATCTTATTGCTATGTATGTTTATGGGATGTTTGATTTCGGTTTTCTTGACCTTAATATTCGATCTCATATGATGTGAACCCTTATGGTTTGGGTGACTTTTTGATTTAGCGGGATTGAGTTCTAGTCCATGTTGGTAGGCTTTATCAAAGGATCATGAGGGGTTCTGATTGAAACAATATGTGAAAAAGTCACAATATGTTGAATCGTTTGGTTTAGCATAAAAGCATATGTATTTCGGGGTTTTCAACTTTTGCATTGCATAAGTTAAAACCGTTTTTCAACCTTTCTATGATAAAGGTTGGTTGTTGTTGTTCTTTTGTCTTGCAAGGGGATGACAACATAGTGATATTTTGGTATCAATTCTCCCTGGGAAGATGCAAACATTAATGGAGAAGCGGATGCGCAACTTGAGGTAACAACTTTGTTAGTTAATCGTTTTTCTGTTTAAGAAAAGCCTGATTTTATTGCATATATTTATTGCTTTTGCTTAACACAATTTCGGTACAATTGATGTTTATTCCATTATTTGTGTATGGATGTGTGTGTGATTCAATTGTTTCCGGTTAAGAAAAACTATTGTTATCTTGCTTTATTTTTTGGTATCAATCGTTAGGCTTACAAAATTTTCGGTACAATTACGGTGCTTTAATGTCTATGTTGTTTCAATTGTTTCCGGTTGAGGTAAATAATTATGCAAGTTGATTTATTTGGTTTGTATGAATTGTTTATGGCTTAACGAAAGAAAAGGTTTTCGGGATGAATTGTTTAGTCCAATTTGATTACGGATGAGAGAAACTAAGTTAATTCTGATCTTAGTTAGACTTATCAAAGTGGAGGTTTCGGTTATTCAAGTCTAATCGAATGCCTTAACAAGAAATGCTAGTTAACTAACCTAGTACTTGTATTGTTTAAAAGTGAAAGGTCTAAGTTATTATTTGAATAATTAGAACATGATGAGAAAAATAAAGTCAATTCTGATTTTTATTTTGGTCTTATCGAACAAGCGATTGTATTTCTGCAATCGGTTTAGCAAAGGAACTAAAGTACTTAGTCGATTTTTGATTTGCTAAACTATTAGGGAAAATTGCTTCGGGCATTTGTTTCCTTGGTAACGATCAAAACAAAATTACCTTGTAGTTTCGGTTTTGATATTGGTTATAAAAAATGGTGTGTGGAACCCTCGTGCTTAACTCTTATAGGTTGCAAGTCTTTTGAGATTTGTAATATCCTTTCGGTTTGTCCTTTATTTGCTCGTACCTTTGTCATTTTGTGACAAAAAGGGGGATAAATATATGGAGTAAACAAGCGATATTGATATTAATTGGTATTGATTTGGTATCACTAAGGGAAAGGACAATGGTGCTTAAACGTTATATCTAACGAAAGAGTAAAGCATAGACTAAGGGGGAGTAGCATATCATATTGATAAGGGAATAACAAAGACGTGCGGATTGAAAATATGCCTATCTTACCTTTAGGGGGAGTATTAGCTTTGTTATTATAATGTCAACATCGGCATTTATGGATTGAATGTATACAGGTTATTGTGTTGTTGAATTTGGGAATCAAGCGTATGTATAATGAATTCTTGTAATTTGTTTATCCATATGATGTAAGAGTTTTGTCACTAAAATTGACAAAGGGGGAGATTGTTAGAGCATAGCTCGGTTGAACCCACCAAGCATTGGTATGTCAAGTTTGGTTGTCATATTTTAGTGAACCAAAACTCATTTAAAGAGTCGCTTGATTATGTACTAGAGTCAACTTCTTATAGGTTAGCTTGAAAGTGTTAGGATATGAGACATTACAAGTATTACGCGAAGACTAGAAGAATGTGAATAAGTAAGGAGCTACAACAACGACATCATCCTTCCACTTGAGGCTAGTAATATTTGACTTGAACTTTTTCATTCCCTAACGTATCTTTCAAGTCGTGCATATTGAAAACATAACTGATGATCGCTGTCGTATGCGCCAAAAATAAATTACTTTCTCACTACTCAAAATATAAAATATAGCAAGGGCAAGAAAGGATCATTCCTACAGAGAGGTCTTGGGTTGTCAATATGTTTTGGTTTCCTATATAAAACAATGGGGGGATTTTCTGATTTTTATAAACTAAAATAAAATAAAAGCAAAACAATAAAAAGTAAACACGCAATTCAAGGATGTGAAATATTGGGTAAAGCTTTCATCTTCAATTGTAAACAAGTATTTGAATTTATGAATAGAATTAGTATTTAATCTCGCTATCATCAAAAGCCCTAGAATACCTTATTGCAAGAATACTCTGTAAATTTCCTAAGTCATCAACACACACATTAGAGCTGCGTATGTGAATTCTACCTAAAGAATAACCTAACGCTTTGCGCTAATTAAGTTCAATTCCTAAGAGCATTAAGTTTCGAGAAATAAGCTAATCAATGCAATTGTCACACATTGCGCATGACAATTCGGGCAACGGTCAATTTCTACATATGACTACAAGGATGTATCACTACAAACCATAATCATATCATGCTACTCGTATTCAAGGTTATCGCTCGATGATGAACCCTAAAATAGCTATAGATATGGATGTGAGTTCAATCAATTCTAGACTTAACTAAACAAACATTCAATCATATTGCAATACGTCAATCATGCAATTATTATAAACCGTAGAAAGTGAACGATGATTTTGAGAGAAAACTAATTCATAAAAATCATAACTTGTTTTCAAAATCCAACTACAACTTTAACCAATAAGAGAATCAACTACTTGTGTTAATGGAGTTCATAACAAAAACCAAAATAAGAGTTTCCATTCTAAAACCCTAGAACAAAAGTAGCGAGAAAAGATATCCCCCTACGGAATAGAATAAGACCCTTATATATTTTCTTTCCTTCCCTGATTTCTATATCTTAGCCGCATCCAGGCACAGGCTAACTATTTGCTCGACTGAAGCTGGCCCAAAAATAATTAAAACAAGCCCATAGTTCAAGAGCCCATCAGCCTTAACTAACCATCAGGTACTTGTCAGTTTTGTGAAACTGACAAGCTATTCATTTCATCACTGAGTTCTGTAGCCTCCATTCTATCCACACATCAACCAAGCCATTTCACCACTGCACCATATCAGTTCCATTGCCACTGCCATCTCATCACCAGCAGCAACTTCAACCTTTAACCAACTGACGAGCCATACATACCACTGCCTTGCCGGAGTGAACCCTCCTTGCTTCTAAGTCAAGTCTTGGACATTGTCTACCAACGCCACATACCTGACCATCAATTCTTCCATCTCGGGCACTCGCTTGACTTTCTAAACTCAAGCAATTTCAGTTCACCATTTCCTTGAGTCTTGCAATCGCAACATCAACCTTTTGACTACCACCCGCATCTCAATTTCACCCTGCAATCCAATTACCCATTAGTGCACAGCACAGCTCATCTCTAGCCTGATGTTCAGGCAACAAGCTTGACCAAATCCATTGCAGCCTCCCTGTAAACCTAATGCATTCATCTAATCCATGTAACCTTCACGATATCAACACTGCACAGCTGCAACATTGATTCAGTCACAAGACTAGCAGCACAATCACACTCAACATCCTGCCATCATTCCACAATCACCACAACTCATGCCTATATCTTCTCAGCTCAAGGATGAGCTCTTAACCCTTCTTGCTCACCACCATATGTTCTTAGACTCAAACCCATTCAATTACATCAGCTCATTCCCTGTATTTGTTGTTACAAAACCACCATACTGCCAATCACCAACTTGAACTGCAGATGCAAATATCTCAATTGCACTTACTCAAATCCATCAGCAACAACTTCACAGCTCCATATATCTGCAACACAGCCACTACAGTCACTACTTCAAGGCAACAGACACCACCACAAACAACTCTCATTTCAGTTCTTCTCTCCAATCGAACCCACAGTCAACATCATCAGATTCCCATCTCAATAGAGACAGCTTCAATTCAGACTTCTCTTGTCTTCTGTCTTTCACTCTAATCCCATGAATATCAGCATCACAGCAAAACCCTAACCTCAATTGTGTTCAAACTCAACTCGAACCCGAATCCATATCAAACCCATCTTAGTTTCAACAACCAACATCTTAAATTCCTTCTCCTACTATGAATCGCTCCATCTCTGTCAATCTCTCTTCTCTGAACTTCATGGCCAGGCCCAAACCTCCTTGCATTAATATCAGACTCCATTGCAATACGAGCGAAACAACCTTCAATCACCACCATTTCAGCTACAAAACCAGATCCAACACAAACCCATTAGCTCAATTTATTCTTCATCAGTAGCATCATCAGTAGCTCCTCCAATTTCTACTTACGGTTGCAATACTCAGTCAAACTTGAGAGCAAAAGAAACCCATTCTTCCCTCGATTCTTTTTCGCCAAAAGTTAAACAGCGTCTCGATTCTTAGTTCTTCTTCATTTCAGAATCACCTCTTTTCTGTCTCTGAATCTCTCGGAATTTCTCGACCCAGTCTCTTACAGAAGCAAAAAAAAACTAAAATTGGGGAAGAAAATGATTTTCTTCTTCTCGACTTAGTTGAAAAGGTTGTAGTACGGCCGTATTTAGGCACCCGACTGATGGAAATGGGCCACCCCTGATAATACAATCTCCCGCTTCATTCTCAATGTATGTCAGTTCTCCAGTACTGACAAGCTTAAATCTGATTTTTCTCGCAACTTTCTCATACGCCGTCGGATTGAACTCATTTTCGCTGTTGGCTCCGTCTTTTCGTTCTCTTCAAGATGATTGATAAGAAGCCCTGGATTTAGACGAGTTCCACTTCCTTTTACTCAAATGACTCTAAAATACCTATAAAACTCAAAAGCAAACATAAGATACATAATTCACACGAAAAGTAGCAAAGAAAGCATAAACAATAGATAAATATTAAGGTGTTTTACAACACCTACCAACTGCGAAGCTATGAATGATTATATTATAGTTAGACGTAGTATTAAGGAATACAATACGAAGTATAACGCTTATCTTTTGAATTTCGTATATAAGACATCGACATAATCGTTTGAATGCTATTGTGATTATGTATGGGTATGAGGTGAAGATTTCATCCTAGGAAACAATGTTTTACATTCGCTTAAAGGAAGTACATTCATAAACTTGTTTTGTGATTCGAAAGGGAAATCGCTAGGCTTACTGGTATTGTTATTCATTGCATATCTTTTGAACTACCAATAAGTGTGTTTAGTATAACCGCTCATAACTTGTTCATGTATCTTGGTAAAACTATTCACAAGGCCTGAATTTTGTATTGGTATGACTTTTATTAGTGAAACCGATCTTAAGTAATCACCTGAGATGGTATGGTCGATTTGTTGTAATTGGTATGACCAACTTTAGTCATTGGGGAACCGATCCTAGTAAGAGGTGGAACCGATAAAAAAAGGGGAATCAATCCTTGTAAGAGGTGTAGCAAGTTTCTAGTTATTGGAAACCGATCCTATGAACATGTGCAACACGTTTTTAGTTATTAGGAACCGATCCTATGACAAAGGACGACGACAAAGGAGTTTATTGAGATAAACGGAAGAGCCTTTTGTCGAACTCATATCACTTGATTGAAAAGAGTTGTTACCGAACAGATTTGTTGTTCCTTTACTGTTTGGAATACGAACCAAAGGAATTGTTCCAAGTGCGTGACTTGCTGAAAGTTGGAGGAACAGGGATACAGACGTAACTAGGTGACCTATAGGTTTAGTTGCTTAGTCTCACCTATACGAAGTTGGTTTGGATTTTGTATAACGGCTTAATCCTTAGAGTATTCAATTCTGGACAAGGTCTCAGGGTTTTTCTGCATTTGTGGTTTCCTCGATATAAAAATCTTGTTGTGTCATTTACTTTTATTTTCCGCAATTATAATTGTTGTTATTATAATTTAAAGTAAATTACACAAACGTTAATTCTATTTACTTGATAGCAATCCTGTTGTGTTTGGTTAAGTCCAAACCTTTTATCAAGTAAACATACTTCGTTGTTATATTGTCTCGATCTTGTATCCATAGTCAATCACACAAGTTATCTTGTTCTCGTATTGTCTTGATCTTGTATCCATAGACGATCACACGAAGTGTGAACCGATTAGTTGTATTGTCTCGACTCAGTCCATAGACAATAATTTTCGGAGAAAGGACTTATAGGTGGAAAAGTTTTAGATTGAGGTATATTTGGGTACCCTCATCTTTTCATCTTGGAATACCCAACTTATACAAACGATCACCAAACCAGTTACCACTCTAAAAATCATTGGCATCCCTCTACCAGCCAACCCTTCTATTGACAATATGATATGGTACCCAACGAAAAATGGAACTTACTCTGTAAAATCTGCTTACAAACTTTACCACCAGTACGCCAACCCAAACCAGACCACATCCCCTCAACACTTTATTTGGTATCTCCCCTGCCCCCCAAAAATTCACATTTTTATATGAAAAACCCTAAACAATGGCCTTCCGACTAGAGAGCTACTTCACCATTGAAAAATCATCAGCACCCCCTTGTGCCCTTTGTGCAATTAATCCCCAGAAAGAATATGTCACATGTTATTCTTATGCCCTCAAGCTCACCTGATCTGGAACCAAGTTAAATCTTTTTTACAAACTTAATACCCCTACATGCCTCTTGTTATCTCTCATCTCACTAGTGTTGAGAATCTGCTCTACAGATAACAAGAGGCATGTAGGGGTATTAAGTTTGTACCCCTACAGATGTGTGTTGTGTATTCTTATGCCCCTACATACCCCTACAGATATAATTGTTAAAGAACTCACTGTTACAGAGAAACTGTTGCAGAACTAATGCGAACTTAATATAATTGTTGGAAAAATTGTTACAAAGGCTTTGAATTTGAAAGAATAGGTCACGGATTCTGCGAACTTCTTCTACCTATCGACTGTGATGATCAAACACGCCTCTGCTGCCTTGGTTCGAGCTCTGTAACTACCCCAAACTATCTCAAAGTCTCGACCCCCTTCTATGACTCCTCTGAAGCCTATTTATATCATCACCGGACGATTAAAACTCTCTTGAATCCCAAAAATAATTACTTTTCCTTCGGCCAAAAGTCACGGGACTGGTTATATCTTCTCTTCTTTACGCGCTGAGTTACTCTATACTTTCCATAGTTGATGTGTACGAATCTTAGGAGAATATTGACTCCTGTTTCACACGTAACTTCCTTAAATATTTCACCAGAGAACCCGAGATATGGTAACTGCTCTGTTTTGACACAACTCGGTGTATCTCCCCATATTCTCGAATCCGCTTGCCTTACCAATCCTGTTTGGCTTAAACAGGCCCAAACCAACTCTTTCTTGTGAAGAAATCCCGACGAAAACTCTACAAGCTCTCGCCTGATATTCCCATGAATGGTCATGCCCCTGTTTTATCGAACCAGCTTATTCAGCCCAAGTTACGCCATCAAATCACTTGTACCAGCCATGTTTAGTGTAATTGAGTTCAACCCAATGGATATTGGCGATTGAATCTCACTCAAAACTGCCCAAAAATCAAACCCTAAAACATTCGTGAAACCCAAATTTCCGCCAAAAAGATCAATTCAAATGTTGAAGATGACTCGCCCCTTATCCCTTTCCGTGTGCCAATAGTAGCCTGCTCTGGAAATGGGTTACCCCTTAGTAATTGAAGTTCCCCTTATCCAAAATGTGGATGCCAAATAACAATTCCTTCGGGTGCTTTAGACAACTTTTCGAGCCGATTTTTCCAAAAATGTTTATTGGCCAAAAATACCTACACACACATAAAACACCATAATAAGTACAAAAATGAGAACTATCAATATATAGAATCGAGACAATTTAGACACAAAAATGTGTCTATCAAATACCCCCAAACTTATTATTTGCTAGTCCTCGAGCAAAAATAAAATAAAACAAAAATGCTAACTCACTGTCGCAGGCATCGTCGATTGCATTTAGCGTATGCAATAAGCCTTTAAACCCCTAGGTGGCCCTAGTGGCCGAGTTATAGTCTCGGGAGGGTTTACCAGAGGTGTACCCAGAAAACCTTTACACTCCAGACCCTAGCTATCTAGGCAGAACCTTGGAAGGCAATAAAGAATCTCCTTGGTTGGCATACTTATTGACTACAGGAGGAAGTACCCTGATGCGAAATTCCAATTGCTGTACACGAGTTTGCACTCAAGCATACTAAAATTCATATATAAGTCACAGAGCTCTACTCAGATAGTCTCACTATGGACATCAATATAACGAAGTCAAAAATAATCACATGGATAGATCAAGAAGATGGATATAGAGAAAAAAATAGATGGTTTTGATGTTTGCTAAGTGAATGGTGTTTCCCATATCTATCTGAAGGCCTCCGCCAAAATGAACCTATCCTAATGGACTCGAGATACTAGTCGACTAATATCAATACACCGGCATATACAAGGGAACCGGTGGTCGATAATCCTAACTCTAGGTCAACACAACCGGCATATACAAGGGTTCCAGTGGTCGACTTTATGGAATTTATTAGGTTGGTCGATGGTCCGGTCTCACTTTCTTTTTTTCTTTCTTTTTTTTTTTTTTTTTTTTTTTTTTTTTTTTTTTTTTTTTCATTCATTTTTTTTTTTGGTATCTCAATCACTCTAATTCACCCTAGCATTGGTAACAACTTGATTCGTGGGCCCCACCCAATCACTTAGAGAAACATAGTTTAAAAACAAAACAAAATAAAAACAGAACTGAAAAGGACTCAACGAGATATGGTGAAACTATCATGTTATTTCTAACAACTGAGCTCTGTGCTTTTATGAATAGACTCTTTAGATGTTTCCATCTAATCAGATTGGTTCCTCAACTCCTACAACCAAAATGCTTCCATCCACTTAGATTGGTTAGTGCTATCCTTAATAAGCATAAATTTCTAGGCTCTGGAGTTTAACAATGCAACTAAAATGTTTTTCCCATACCCCCAAACTTAAATCTAACATTGTCCTCAATGTTCTAAAGATAAAATTAAAAGCATGAACAAGGAGAAACTGTTACCATTTGAAGCAAAAGAGATAAAGAAAGATATTACCGTGTCGCATGAATATTGGGTTACCTCCCAAGAAGTGCTAAGTTTAACGTCTTCAGCCAGACTTTAGGTACCCATAAAATTACCCTTTCAAATCGTATATCAAATAGTCGAAACAACTGTGGATCATCAAAGCCAAATAATATTGCCACAATTATGAGACAACTACACCAAATCGAAAAATGAACAGACATAGCACATCCTCATCCAAGGTTTCTGCCAAGACAATCGAATTTTTCTCGTGGTGCCCACTTTGGCTTCATATGAATGTCTTGATAAACGGATTTACCCAAATAACGAGTCTCAAATAGCTGGATTTCCTCCTGGATAGTATCAGGAGGATCGAGTTGTGGAGTCGGAAGAGACTCAGGTAATACCTCAGACACACTGGGCTCGAGTCCCAAGTTAGGGACTTCTAATGGGGATACTTGACGATCAATACCCCCAAACTTAGGGTAATCACTACTCTCCGTAAGACCTAGCATTATGCCTTGAATTTCTAGATCCTTAGAGTCTTTAAAATACTCAAGAGCTTCATCTAGTTCTCTAACCCCAAACTTAGGGTTATCATAACTCTCAGAAAGACCTAATACTATTGCCTGAATTTCTGGGTCTGTAGAGTCCTTAAAATGTTCGAGAGCTTCTTCTAGGTCTAAAGTCTGGACATCTATCTGACCTAAGAGAATTGTCTCATCAAATTCATCCAAAGAATCACCAAACAAATTGTCATCCCAATTTCCCTGAACTAGATCATGAACTAAAGTTCCAATCATATTCACTTCCTCTAAATCATCAAAAGGTTGTCTAGTAACATTAAAGACATTTAGTTCAGTGGTCATATTACCAAAGGATAAGTTCATAAGTCATGTCCTACAGGTTGATAATGCATTAGACGTGGCTAAAAATGGGCGACCTAAAATTAATGGTATTTGATTCTCTGGGTCAGGGACAGGTTGTGTATGTAGGACTACGAAATCCACATGATAAATAAACTTGTCGATCTCAATAAGAACATCCTCTATCACACCACGAGGAATTTTAACAGACCTATCATCTAACTGAAGTGTTATCTTGGTAGGTTTCAATTCACCAAGTCCTAGCCGTAAGTACACATGGTACGGAAGTAAGTTCACACTAGCTCCTAAGTCAAGTAAAGCTTTCTCTACCCTGTGTTTTCCTATCTTGCAAGCAATGGTAGGGGCACCTGGGTCTTTATACTTAGGAGTTGTGTTGTTCGAATGATCGAACTTACATGATAGCTAAAAGGCTTTTTAGGGACACTAAGCTTTCGCTTTCGCGTACACATATCTTTAAGGAATTTGGCATAAGCCGGAAGTTGCCTAATTGCTTCTAGTAACAAAAGGTTTATGATAACTTTCTTAAAAACCTCCATTATGTCATTAAAGTTGGATTCACTCTTTGTTGGTACTAATAGCCGTGGAAATGGGGCTCTAGGAATAAAATAGGGCCTCTCAGAACGGAATTGACATCATCGGAGATTTTATCGGTCCCCCGCCTATAGATGATCCTGAGGGGTGTTTTACAAGATATGCTCACTATCTCGGGCATGGTTACACGATTGTCTACTACTCTACCACTCCTAAGGGTTCTTATTGAATTCAACTGTTGTAATGGTTTTGCACCTATTTCATGAATTCCTCTAGGGTTGGGATTAGTTTGACTAGGAAACCTACCCTTTTCTCTCAAAGATTCATTTATCAGACTAACCTGGTCTTTTAACTCGGAAATAGCTTGAGAATTAGCTCTGGCTTATATTTTTACTTTCTTCTATGCCATGTGAAAGTGTTTGGTGAATCTTATCAGTGTTTCGAATAAACGAGATGAGAGTTTCTTCTAGACTTGAAATTTTCTTATCTGACCGATTCTAAACCGAGATGGTCCTAAAAGATTCTTAGTATAGCCAAAACACGGGGGAACATTAGAATTACTAAACCGACCTTGACTCGGCCATTAGACCATGAAAGGTTCGGATGGTTTCTCCAACCAGGGTTATAAGTTTATGAATATGGGTCGAACTTTTGAGAGTTATCGAATCTAGTGTTATTGTAAAGAGCATTGGCTTGCTCTTCCATAGTATGGCCTTCCCAAAAAGGCTCCACCAGACTACTAGTGTGACCCAATTCTAAAGCTTCTAACCTTTTAGCTATTGCTGCAATTTTGGCATCGATTCATAGCCTCCTTCTATCCTATTAACGTTTCCTCCTGCCTAGAAGAATTGTTTCAGGGTACCCTACTATTTTCCCATTGTTGGGTCTTTTCGGCGATTTCATGCAAATATGTCATCGCCTCATCAATCAATTTGGTTTTCAAACCCACCTGTACACATAAATTCTACTGTGGTCGTAGTGGAATAATATAAACCCTCATAAAGGATCTGAACTAACCTAACCTTTTCTAGACCATGATGAGGACATTGGAATAATAGATCATTGAACCTTTCCAAATACATATACAAAGATTCTCCCTCCTGTTGAGAAAATGTGCAGATTTGCGTCCTAATAGATGATGTTTTGTGCCTAGGGAAAAACTTGTTCAAAAAGGCAGATGTAAGTTGCTCATATGTTTCGATTGACAGGAAGCCAAACTATATAGCCACGATTTGGCTTTATCTTTCAGGAAAAAGGGAATGACCTAAGTTTGAGCATCATCATCAAGATCTCTAATTTTTAGGGTACTACAAATTTCTTCAAAATCCCTAAGATGGAAATAGGGGTTTTCATTTTCTTTCCTAAGAAGATTGGGAGAAGTTTGTAAGGTCCCTGTGTCTAAGTTCAAAAGTTGCTCCTGCTTTACTTAACCCGATACACGAGGGACGAGTAGTCCTAGTCGGGTTCAACAAAGCTTTAAAAGTTGCCATTTCGGCACTATCGGAATATCGTGGATTGTCTCCTCAAACGGACGTTCAAAGACGGACTCTTCAAAAATCGGACTTTCTAAATTGAGGTAATCGAGACGCTTAGAACTACTAGGTTTTCTCTTTAACAAATCTACCTAGGGCATCTCTTTTACGTTAGGCATGCAAACGAATAAGGAAGGGGATTCTATGCAATCACAAAACAAGGCTGACTCAACCAAATCAAACCTACTGATATCTAGCAAATAAAAAGCATGATGGCTCCACTTAGATTGTTTCTAGACCAGCTTCTAATCCTTCGAAAAGGAATTCGTTACAATTTAAGCAAACCCCTCTGAAATCAATCCGAGTCAAATTAAGTTGAATAGAGGCGAGGGAAGCTCAGTGGAGCTTTGATACCCAAGGCCTCACCGGAATTACAATGCGGCGCAGTCACGCATTCAACTCACGAGAAACCATCATGAACTTTGAAGTATGCTTAAAAGAGTAACCAATATTTTTCGAATGACTTTCCTATTAAGCTCGTTACCCTATCGGTCTTGTTCTAGTCAAAATTTTAAGGCTTAGGTTCGCGTAGGTTACGTGTTCCTAAGGCGGGCAAGAAGAGAATGGTGATGAAATCCGAACCCTTATCTTGTATGGCCAGGCCTTGCCCTTTACTAGAAAATTAAAGCGTAGTATTCAAGTCCTCAAAGATATATGCAAACGAAGGAGTCCAAGAACTCGGCTTGACGGGGGATTCGCGAGTGTTCGAATCTTACCTCCCATTCCAGACGGGGATGAATCGGTTGTAGTCGACTCGGGCCACCGACTCCTATGTCGGTGTACGAACCCAAGGTGCGAGACAATATCGTAATTGTCCTCCTTCTGCAAAACAACTTATATTTAAGACTACCCTTCGTAGGGTTTAAAAATAATGTCCAAAGTCCCAAAAATGTCCAAAAAGTCCAAAAATAAAAAGAAAAATTACAAAAATAATTATAAACCCTAATACGTTTTCGAAAAAAACCTAAAAAATAAATAAATATAAAAATAAAATTCTTTGTCTCTTCCTCGTTTCTTTTCGCTTTGTCTTTGACTCCAAGTCTTTAGTTAATCACCAATATCTTTGGCTCATCTTTCTTTTTGATCCAATATCCAAACCTGTAACCAAAACACAAATACCCAAGAAAACGTAAAATAGAACAAAAGAATAAAAATCACTAAAAACCTAAAAACAAATCTAAAAACAAGTCCGCGTCGGCGGCGCCAAAAATTGATGTGGTTTTATGTTGTTGTAGAAAGTGGTAGTAAAAGATGTCGTTCACTCAGACTTGTGAAGATTCAATTTTAGATTCAAACTCAATAGAAAACTTACGAAGTTGTTATCAAGATTATAAAAGCACCGAAACTCAGGATTCCACCATTGACCAATTAAGTGATTCAATCTAATCAATATTCATGCAATTCTTTGCGTTTGAAGTGATTCTAATTTATTGCCTCTAGTAGATTTTCGAAGTAACAATTGTATACATCAAGCATGAAACATCAAAAGTCTTAAACTAAGCATGCTCCATCAAAACGAATCACAATCATTCAATAAAAATCAATTTTCCAATATTAGTTCCATGCAAATAATCATAAAAGAAATTGCAAAAATTAATTAAAATAGAAATATACCACTCTTCATGGAACAATGGATTCCTCCGTCGCCTCGGCTAAGGGGTTTAGCTCCTCATATTATTCACGTGCTCAAAATAGGTATTCATAGCTCAAAAGTGTGAAAAATAAGAGAAAACTAATAAAGCAGCGAGTTTGTAATGAGATATAATTGTTCTGAGAACTCATCATTCTGAAGAAATTGGTGCGAAGCTATTATGAACTTAATATAATTGTTGGAAAAATTGTTACAAAGGCTTTGAATTTGAAAGAATAGGTCACGGATTCTGCGACCTTCTTCTTCTGTGGTTCTCTGGTTCTTCTTGTACCTCTCGACTGTGATGATCAAACACGCCTCTGCTGCCTTGGTTCGAGCTCTGTAACTACCCCAAACTATCTCAAAGTCTTGACCCCCTTCTATGACTCCTCTGAAGCCTATTTATATCATCACCGGACGATTAAAACTCTCTTGAATCCCAAAAATAATTACTTTTCCTTCGGCCAAAAGTCACGTGACTGGCTATATCTTCTCTTCTATACGTATTTGAGTTACTCTATACTTTCCATAGTTGATGTGTACGAATCTTAGAAGAATATTGACTCCTGTTTCACACGTAACTTCCTTAAATATTTCACCAGAGAACCTGAGATATGGTAACTGCTCTGTTTTGACACAACTCGGTGTATCTCCCCATATTCTCGAATCCGCTTGCCTTACCAATCTGTTTGGCTTAAACAGGCCCAAACCAACTCTTTCTGTGAAGAAATCCCGACGAAAACTCTACAAGCTCTCGCCTGATATTCCCGTGAATGGTCATGCCCCTGTTTTATCGAACCAGCTTATTCAGCCCAAGTTACGCCATCAAATCACTTATACCAGCCATGTTTAGTGTAATTGAGTTCAACCCAATGGATATTGGCGATTGAATCTCACTCAAAACTTCCCAAAAATCAAACCCTAAAATCTGTTCGTGAAACCCAAATTTCCCGCCAAAAAGATCAATTCAAATGTTGAAGATGACCTTCCCCTTATCCTGTTTTGGTGTGCCAATAGTAGCTGCTCTGGAAATGGGTTACCCCTTAGTAATTGAAGTGCCCCTTATCCAAAATGTGGATGCCAAATAACAATTCCTTCGGGTGCTTTAGACAACTTTTCGAGCCGATTTTTCCAAAAATGTTTATTGGCCAAAAATACCTACACACACATAAAACACCATAATAAGTACAAAAATGAGAACTATCAATATATAGAATCGAGACAATTTAGACACAAAAATGTGTCTATCAGGGTGTGTTGCAGATGTTTGCATCTTCACGCCTGGAAGATACCTTGCAAAGGAAAGGAAGGGGTGATCCATGGAGATGTAGTTGTCGGACCTTTCAATGGTGAAGGCGCTGATTTTCTTTTTCCCGGGTTAGAATTTTCAACTGAGAATAATGCTGTTGGTCAGGATATTTCAGGGATTACTGTTGGTATTGCTCCTGAGGGGAACGAAGATGATGTTGGTATTTCAGAGGCCGGAGTTGCTGTTGCAGAGTCCCTTTCCACTGAGTTTCTCAACTCAGTTCTTTAAAAGCAGTTCCATACGGTGACTTGCATTCCTCACCAATGCCGGTTATCCTTTTTGAGAGATTTGAAAAGCTGCCTCGACAAGGTTATCGTCAATCCATCTAGTATGACTGCCTGGATACAACTTATTCTGCTCCTTATTTGTACTCTAGCACTCTACAGGCCAAAAAGCGCAACTGAGGCGAAATCAGGTAAGCGGAAACTCCTTCAAGTGGCAGCTATAAACCATGCATTATCAGTTTGGAGGGAGCCCAACGGGTGCCGCATTTTGGTGGACAAGATGCTACAGATGTCTCTATCCGTTGTGGGTCTAGGCAAACTGATGACAAGAAGCAAGGTTCGGCTAATTTGACAGCGTGCCGAAGGATTTTAAGATGTGGCCATTTTGGCGCTGCGATTAGAGTGATTTCTTCAGGTGGTGTGGCTCCTCGCAATGAACATACTTTCTTGTATTTATAAGATAAGCACCCTGCAGCGCCTCCCCCAGATGTTCCCTGTGATGTTATTAGTGCGGACCCAATTTTTGTGGATTGTCGGGCAGTCTTGGGAGCTATTAAGAGTTTTCCCAAAGGAACATCATGCGGTCGGGACGGTTTACGGGCGTAACATTTAGTTGATGTGATGGTCAGCTGCTGCCGCAATCGCAGACGACTTACTCGCTTCGATTACAGGAGTTGTCAATCTTTGGTTGGCTGGAAAATGCCTTGCGGAGTTAGGAGAGTTCATTGCTAGCGCGCCCTTAACACCGTTACTCAAGCCTGGAAGTGGTCTCCGGCCTATTGCAGTTGGCACGGTTTGGCATATAATGGTTTCTAAGGTGGCTGCTTTTTCTGTTGGGAAGGATATGGATTCTTATTTAGGAGATTACCAATTTGGAGTTGGTGTTTCTGCTGGAGGAGAAACTATTTTACACACTGTAAATAGTCTCCTTGAGTTGAAAGGCCACTCGAACAAGATGTCAATGCTGCTTATTGACTTCTCTAACGCGTTCAACATGGTGAGAAGGTCTCAGCTCATCAAGGAGGTTCGTCTTCATTGTCCAGGTATTTCTCGTTGGGTAGAATTTTGTTATATGAGACATGCTAACCTCTACTACGACCAATATATTTTGTCATCTTTCCTCGGAGTCCAGCAGGGTGACCCTCTCGGTCCCTTATTGTTTGCTTTGACTCTTCACCCTCTAGTGAAGACTATTGCTTCCAGCGGTAAACTCGATTTGCAAGCCTGGTACCTTGATGATGGTACAATCATTGGCGATACGCTTGGGGTGTCTAAGGCTTTACGTATTATAGAAGATGAAGGGCCCGGTAGAGGTTTACATCTCAATGTTAAGGAAACGGAAGTCTTCTGTCCTTCTATTGATCCCAGAAGTGTTGATAATGGTGTTTTCCCGCCTGATATTGGTAGACCGTCTAATGGTGTTAAACCTTTGGGTGGTCCTGTGAGTTTGGACTTGAACTTTATTAGTAATATGTTCTTGAGTCGAGTGAACAAGACTATTCAACTTATGACCGCCATCAAAAACTCAAGGATCCTCAAAGCGAGATGCTATTACTTCGCAATTGTCTTGGTGTTTCTAGATTATATTTTGCATTGCGCACTACCAATCCTGCTGCCCTTGGCAAGCTCACGAGATCTTTGACGATCATTTGCTCAAGTACCTTAGGCTCCTTATCACTGGTGATGGCTCAGGTTTTGGACCTTTACAGCAGAAATTAGCTACCCTGCCTATCAAAGATGGTGGCCTTGGCATTTACACCATAGCGGACACCCAAGTCTATTGTTACATTGCTTCTCATAGTCAGATGGCTTCAGTGCAAAAGCTGATCCTTGGTGACCTATTCCCAACAAACAAAGGTCATGCTTATCAGTTGGCTCAACAGAATTTTACTCAGGTATGTGGACTACCTTGTTCTTATTGCGTTGATGATACTGCCCCCCGCCCCTCCATGCATTCCCTGGCAGTTACTTACTTTGATGAAATTAAGAAGAAAATCCTAGGACAGTTTTCTATGTCTGCCAGAGATTCCATTTTGTGGCAGTGTAACCAAGTTAAGCATGCTCAAGATTATTTATTGGCAATTCCTATTAGTGGGCTTAACCAATGCCTTGGGCCGAGACAGTTCAGAGATGTCCTTTGCTACCGCTTGGGTATCCCATTGTTTGTTGAGAATGGTTCATGCTCTAGTTGTAACAAGTCTATGGATATTTATGGAGATCATGCGCTTCACCGTGCTAAGGATGTTGGCGTTAAGTTTCGACACGACTTTGTACGTAATATAGTTGTTGACATTTGTTACAAAGCTAGTGTACCTGCGCGCAAGGAAGTTTCTCTTGGGCTTCGGTCAGATGATGACAAATATCTACGACCAGCTGATATACTCGTCCTAAACTGGGAAAATGGTAAGGATGTTTGCATGGATGTTACAGGGGTGTCTCCCTTCACAGGTGAAGGCATTCGTTTTTTTGTTCCTGGAAAATCTATTTCTAATGATGTTGCTCGAAAACGCACTAAATACTTAGATAAGTGTGTTTCACTTGGATATGGTCTTGCTATTTTAGCTTTCTCTACCTTAGGGGAATTAGGTGAGGATACTTTATGTTTTTTTTAAGCGTCTGAAGAACTGCTTAGTTAGTAATGACGCTAATAGTGGTGTTGGTAGCTTTATTTTTCATAGATTAGGTATCGCTATTCAAAAAGGAGTTGGAGACCAGCTTGTTGCTAGGTTACCAACCAAAAGTATGTAATTCACTTAATATACAAATTATTAACAATTAATATATATAAAACATGTCCGCGTCCTGATGATTTTGAATTTTGTCGATCCCTGTGTCCGTGTCCTATGACCGTGTTAGTGCTTCTCAGGTCGTCATCAAGTTGCCCTTTTAGGAAGAAAAAAAGGTTTCTTTATTCGGTATGAAAAAAACTTATGAATTAAACAAATCATCTAGGATGGCAGTAACAGAGAATTTATAATTTAAAACTTTCTTGTTAGTAAGGTGTTATATATGAGTATCAATTGATTCTTTTTCTTTTGACAGTAAAGAGGAATATAATAATTAAGCAATACAATACAGAAGGTCTACAATTTCATTTTGTCCGAAAATACTAGAAAGGATACTTTGTTTTTGCACTTGCTGTTGCAAATGTTTCGTCATGTGTTGTAGTCTTCTGATTCTTGCTTCTTTTGCCACTATGTCCGTTTCTTTGCATTGTGCTCCTCGTTAATAAATTTTACCTTTTGTTGTGGTAATCTGCCTAGAATAGTAGTAGTTTCTTCTATGGTATTCTTTGCAGTCCAAGAAACGTATGTTCCTTTTGTATTAATGATATCTTCCAGGACTTTACAATCTGTAGCTATAATGACACTGGAAAGAATATTGTTTTTTAGACATTTTAAAGCATTTAGAGAGATTTTGCTTACGCATGTAAAGCCGAGGGCCTTAATCGAACCTGCGAGAAAGATGCATAAAGGTTTCTTGTTCTACCGAATAAAGAATGAAGGCGTAACCCATGGACAAGTTCTCCTTGTTAAACGACGCATCTGTAAAAATTATCCAATCCACTTTGAAATTCTTCTAAGCATATTTAATTGCTTTCTTTATGTGAATATCTTTTTTAATTTTCTCCTTTTTGAAAGGCTGGGTCTGTAAGAAGTTCTTAATCTGTTGAATCAAAGAGAATGAGCCTGGGTTGGTTTTCCTAAATACCACTTCACATCTTTACTTCCATAGGAACCAGATGATTGTAGCGATTTTTTCAAAAAATTGAGTCTAAAATAATTTCCTCAAGGTGCACTCAATTACAGGGACGGAGCCACATGTGAGGTGGATGGGTCCCTGACCCCTCCTTTTTTATAATAGTAAGGTCGGTTCCTATGGGCATGTCAAAATTTGAAGTTTGCCCTTTTTGTACCCACTATGGAGCTATCTAACTGGCAAACATGCCTGGCTAAGTGGCAAATTTGCCACTTAGCCAGGCAGTCGAGCCCCTACCGAGCGGTGGAGTCTCGACCAGGCAATCTAGTGTAGATCGCTGGTGGTTTCATGTTTATCGCTCAGTGGTTTTTTTTCTTATTCTAATACTATTTTTATTTCATATGAGTCCCACTAAATATATCAAAATCTTACAATTACCACACTATACACACACAAATAACTTTTTTATTGAAAAGGGTCCCACATATCTCAATAATGTATTATTTTATATTAGATTTGCCAGTTTTTGCTAGTTTGTCCATAGTGGAGAAACGGATTTGCCATGCCATGTGGCATGGCAAAACAACTCTTTTGCCTTCCTGATATGGCACACGGAAGCGATTTGAAAAGAAGGAGAATCCACTCCTTCAAGTAACAGATAAACACACCAATCGAGGAGCAAATATACTCTAATCCAAGAGTTCAAGAAAGTAAACGATGGTTCAAACCAAACAACTCAATAGTTTCATTAATGATTAAAGCGAGCTAATCCAAGATGCATACAATGACTGAGGAACTAGATACTTATAGTTCTATCTAACCCTTGACTGACCGTAACTTCACATACGTGTGAAGTTTATCCTAATAACTTACCCGTAAGATAATCAATATGACTCCTTTTGACTTATCTTATAGACTTGCAAACTACGGAACTAAAACAAATGAATCAAATTGTACCAAAACAGACTCAAAAACGGATATGGACCGACTAACAATACTCGCACAATAAAAGGCCTCAAATACGTCCCGTATCAGGCTCCCCTGTTGCGATGAAACTCGTCTCGAGTTTATAATTGAAATGACAAGTCGAAGAAATGATCTTGGTATTCACACACCCTTTGAAACAGCTTGACCTCGAGTTATGCATTAGAATCACCAAGTGCTCGCAAAAAGAATTAGAATTAACATAAAATTTTGATATTTGCTCATGCTTGGTGTCTTCCTTCGCATGTATAAACTTCCATAAAGAACATGGCTGTTGTTCACAATACTTAGCAAATGGATCTTCATGTCTCATTTTTGGGAACTGCCACCACCGAACTCATCCTGGGTAAGACTATTATCAGGAAATGACTATCATCTTGATTACTTGACTAATTGCGTGGACATCATTATCGGTATTGACGTGGTCTTCAATTTCAAAGACAAGACTTTCTTGAAACATAGCCTCACTTTCATTTGCATGAAGTGAACTTTTAAAACCCACTTCTTTGAATTCTCCCAATGGTCTTTTACCCGACATTATTCTGACTTTATTTTTCCCCACATAAATTCGTAAACGTTGTGTGGATGGCTATGAACAACATGAACATCAAGTAACCAGGGTCTACCCAATACGACATCACAAACATCCATTTTAACCACTTCACAAAAGATTGTGTCGGAGTAAAAATTACCAATTGATACTGGACTTTTGCAAACACCAAGATAAGTAATTAGTTCGTCTTTGTTTTTGTTGTTGACCCATTTAATCTGGTCTGGCACGGGATACCAATCCATCTCAAAAGCCAGCGATTCAACCATTTTAATCGAAACCAAATTCTGTTCACTGCCACCATCAATAACAAAATCCCAAAATTTCCCTTCAATAATATATTTACTACGGAAAATCTGATCTCCCCCTTGCATCTTGATTCCTGCATACAAATTAACTTTCCTCGGTTAGGTATTGACTAGTTTCTGGGACGATAGAAAACTAGCTCGCGATGAGACGGATGCTTGTTTGAAAATAAGATCTGTTGAGTAAAATAGCTAACGGGATGTTTATCTCAAGTAGTAACCAAACAAAATAACCTATTTGTGCCCGACCTTAATCAACTGCAGGACCTCTTTGCGTTTTTTTGTGAGTAACAGAAGCAAAACTAATTGACAGAAGAAGTGATGAACTGAAAGCTTACGGCATATGTGGTGACTGATGATAACAAGAATCTTTTTCCTACAACGCCCTCTTCTCTCTTTCCAAACCCTAAAGTCTCACTCTTTCTTGCCTTAAAACATTTTACACATCCAACCAACAGTAGTGAGCCAATGACTGATGAATAGAGAATACGAGATGCTTACCCAAAAGTGAAGCACGCAGCTGAGATGATGAACACGAACTCAAATAACTTTTTTTTTTGTTTTTTTCTGATAAAATATCTAGATTGCACGGGAATCCTCAACTGATTCTTCTGGATAACACATCGCAGATGAATAACAACAGCAGGAACGAACGGTAGCTCTGAATCCACCTGATATGGCACACGAAAGAGATTTGAAAAAAGGAGAATCCACTCCTTCAAGTAGCAGATAAACACTTCAATCCATAAGAAAATATACTCTAATCCAAGAGTTTAAGAAAGCAAACGATGGTTTAAACCAAACAACTCAATATTTTCATAAAGCGAGATAATCCAAGCTGCATACAATGACCGAGGAACTAGATACTTATAGTTCTAGCTAACCCTTGACTGACCGTAACTTCACATACGTGTGAAGTTTATCCTAACAACTTACTCGTAAGATAATTAGGATAATTCCTTTTGACTTATCTTATAGACTTGCAAACTACGGAACTAAAAGAAATAAATCAAATCATACCAAATCAGACTCAATAACGGATATGGACTGACTAACAATACTCGCATAAGAAAAGGCCTCAAATACGTCCCGTATCACTTCCCCATAGGAACCGGCCTAATACTAGTCAATTGGTAACATACATAACTGCTACTAAACTCGTTTGTTACACTCAAAAGAGATATGTGACAACTAAAACGTTACTAATAATTTTGTAACAAATATAAGCGTTAGATATTTTTTATGTGTAAATTAACGGTTAAAGTTTGCGATTATTATCCAACTATAATAGCGTTCCCACCCAATCAAAACTTCTGGCTCCGTCACTCTTCGACTACTTCTATATGCATTTTTTTCGGGTAAATATTTGAAAAAGGAAACTCTCTGCAAACTCTTATGTCACTAAAAATGATAATTGTACAGGTGAAATAGTAAGTCCCACACAGCTGAGACCTAGAACAAAACGGTTTCTTGCGAAAGTGTTTGGCGCGCTGGGTTTTTAATGTCAATTAGTAAGTTTTTTTTTGTTTAATAAAGAATTTAAAACTTAGAAATTTGGGTGTTCTTTATTAAAAAATAAAACTTACTAATTTATAGCAAATTGATATAACAAAAACTTGCTATATTTTTTCTTTCACTTTTACTTTTGCACTTGATTTTGTGCATTCTTTTGTTTTCTTAATATAAGATCTAGAAGATAGAAAACGTAAAGAGGCAAAGATACACAATAGAAAAAAAATAGATTAATTACTAAAGCTAAACCACTTGATTTTGTGCATTCTTTTGTTTTCTTAATATAAGATAAGATCTAGAAGATAGAAAACGTAAAGAGGCAAAGGTACACGATAGAAAAAAAAAAAGATTAATTACTAAAGCTAAACGAATGCACAAAATATATATGAGGAAGATCCATGGACACTCTTAGATGGACAAGGTCGGACAAGATTTGCGCCATTTTCTCCGCAAAATCCAAACGATAATGAATTTAAGTCTAATATTTTGATGGTATATTCTTCTTATAAGACTCTACATTCCTAAAAAAAATGAGCACAATTCGAGATGTATAAAACCACCATCTACCCCTTTGAATATCAGCCGTTCAAAATTAACGATTAAAATTAAGATCGGTAGATGGTCAGGTTTGCTATATCGAATTACATTCATTTTTGTTCACAATACTTAGCAAATGGATCTTCATGTCTGTTTTTGGGAACTGCCACCACTGAACTCATCTGGGTAAGACTATTATCAAGGAAATGACTAGCATCTTCAGTTACTTGACTAATTGCGTGGACATCATTATCAGTATTGACGTGGTCTTCAATTTCAGCAAGACTTGCTTGAAACATAGCCTCACTCGCTGTATGAAGTGAACTTTTAAAACCCACTTCTTTGAATTCTCCCAATGATCTTTTACCCGACATTATCCTGACTTTATTTTTCCCCACATAAATTCGTAAACGTTGTCTGGATGGCTATGAACAACATGAACATCAAGTAACCAGGGTCGGGGCCGTCTTAGGGGCAAGGCGACCTAGGCGGCCGCCTAGGGCCCCAAATTGTTAGGGCCCAAATATTTTTTTTTTAAAAGCTAACGGATAAATTGTAACAGTTAATTAGTGTTACGAAAATATTTTGTAACAACAATATAAATGTAACAGTTATAATTGTTAATAAATTTTCTGTATCAGCTATTAATGTCACTAACAACCAATTTTTGGGGCTTATTTTATGCCAAATAGCAAGTTTACAAACAAAATCTAGCTTAAAAAAGCTGGAAAAAAAATTCGCGGCCTTAGGCCGCATAATTGGATTCGAATTATCACTTTAAATACATAATTTCTCTCCCTTAAACTGAAATTCTAACTTCACTTTTGATCTAGTAACAATAAAAAAAGCCCCATATATCGCGCTCGCCTAGGGCACCCAAAAACTGTAAGACGGCCCTGACCAGGGTCTACCCAATACGACATCACAAACATCCATTTTAACCACTTCACAAAAGATTGTGTCGGAGTAACACTTACCAATTGATACCGGACTTTTGCAAACACCAAGACAAGTAATTAGTTCGTCTTTGTTTTTGTTCTGTGAAAGATCTTACAGAAATCATACACCAAGCAGGGCATTGAGGTTCCATACTACTTGTCTGGGCCACATTAAATTTAGGAAGGAACTGACACGCAACACTACAGTAACCAAAGTACAGAACAACCGGTCAAAAGAAATGACGAACAGCAGTAGCAATTACAAAAAGAAGAAACTGACCTTTGCGTTACAGACTTACAGCTGGCAATATACGAAAACGCAGCAAGGCAAGGGATGGGATCCATGACAAATTCACAGCGGATCGAGTACTACAATTCAACCTAAAAAGAAAACGGTGGATGAAAAAGAAAATTGAAATAGCATGATACCTAAGAAGTTGTTGCACCAAACAAAATTAGGGTCCAAAAAAAAAAACTAGAGTGCAATATGACACTACGTACCCAGCTTATAGTTTTAATTCAGTTTTTTCTTGAGAACACAAGTTCATTGAGACTCGATTTACCATTAACGGTCAACAATTAAGTAATTAGTTCGTCTTTGTTTTGTTTTTAGGGAAGCCTTACTATTTTTTCATCATAGTATCTAGGAAAAGAAAATTACTAATTTAAAATTACTAATTTCTTAATAGTGCGCACTTTTGATTTGACTGATCGATTGGCTCCACCACGTTGGCTGGCATGACTCCTTTCTAGCTTTTCTGCATTTGACTTTTCTCTTAACTCAACGGCGAGTCAAATGCAAATTATTTAGGTTGTGTTTGGTATCCCGGATATCCCATTCCACCAAACCGTGGAACCTTGCTTGGATTTTCTGTGAAAAACACCAACTTTGAAGCCACTAGACTTGACATTCCACGAATTTTCCACACTTGGAATAGGATGGATTCTACCATAAGACTTGCTCTTATATGGTAAGTGATGACATAAAGATGGAAAGGGTATAATAGTAAAGTACAGAAAAAGTAGTAATCACGAGCATATTGGTCACGCGTTTTTTTTTTTTTTTTTTTGTAACACTCTCACTTTTGCTCTTTCTCTCTCGACTCTGTCTTAGACTTAGGGATTCAACTCTCAGCTCTCAGGTCGTCTTCTCCTGAAAATTCTTCTCCCTTTTCGACGATCTGCCCAACAGTATCACTTTCTCTCTTACTCTCAACTCTTTCACATTTGATTAGATTGAACATAACTGAATATAATTCCTATCAGATTCTTCTCCATTCTCCAATCTCTCGCTTTTCCTTCTGTACCTGTATGTTGATGCATTCGTAAAGCTTCTACTCATATGGAACTTCGGAGAGAACTCGAGACTGCTTCTGATTCTCTAATGGTATGATTTTAATTATGAATCCCCCAATTTTTATCTTCTTTGTGTGTGAAATTAGAGTTTAGGGTTTCATATGACTATTCCCAATTTGATAAATGAATCCCGTCATCAAGTAACAATGATTTGATTAGTTTTGCTTCCGAAATTTATTAAATTTCCAACTTCATATCCCATATAATCGGATATTGGTTTTCATGCAGTGGAATGGTATTTCCAACTTCATATCAATCGAAACTTAACACCAAGACTAAGAATGTAAAATAAATATGCAGAAATGCAAGGAAAAATCTAAGTCACCATTCTAATATCGATATCCTAGATGATTAAATCGGTTACACTAAGGATTTCATATTATTATTAGTAGTGGTGCTTCCGGTTATATATACATAATCAGAATGAAATATTCTTAGTCTTGGTGTTAAGTTTCAATTCTTACGATTATGAATGAGCTGTTGAAAATACCAATTTGAATTCATTACCCAGTCATTCATGGTTGTCTTTGATTAATTTAACTTCCTAATCTTGCATCCTCCTAAGTATTAAAACAAGAAGATAAATGGAAGGCGAAGTTCGTCGCAGATCCTAGAATCATGAGCTAACTCGACTACGTGCGGAACATGAGAATGAACAGCAACGGCAAAGAGAGGTTCGATTGCTCAACAATCGTACCTTAGTAAGTGCAAAAACGGGATTTAATGCCCAAGGAGGAAAAAGATGCGCTACTTGAACAACGGAGGAATGCTTATCGTTTATGGCGGGAAATAAAGATGGAGTTAAAGCAGAAACAAGTAGTGGTGAGGTGACTGTATATTTTGATACTTATGTTGCAGATGTTTTTATGTATTCAACTTACAGAGAACGGTTATGCTTTTATATATTCGACTTAACAAAAATATTTATGCTTTTATGCAGCAAATCCCACGCCGAAGCCCTAGGTTCCTTGACCAAAATCAGCAACAGGGAGCGGTTGGTGCTGACAATGAAGCAAACAAGAAACTTGAAATGATCACGAAGCAAAGAGAAACTCAATTATAGGAGCGTCGTATCAGGTACATCGCAAGAAGAAATTCACTAACTGAAGTCGAAAAGGAAAAAATTCGTGAATACAAACTTATTGCTTATTTGAAACGAGGAAGTGCAACTGCAAGTGAAGGCAGTAGTGACCAGGTTGCAGTAATGAATAGTGGTAAGGAACACATTTATATAATTTTTTTGAAAGAGATGTCCAGACAAATTTTATCATAATTTTACAAAATTGTATTAAGTTGATAATGTAAAAAAAAAAAAATTCCTGCTCTTGTCTCAGTCTTGTGTCAATAATGTTAACGGGAAATTCGGCCTCGACCAAGACGTGCAGTGGGTCATTGAGGTGCTCATAGCCCGGTCTCCCACGAAGCTTATCCTCCTACAAGTAAAAAGAAAAAACAAGAAGAAAGCAACGTTAAGAATCTTAAGATCAGATCCATAATTGGTTTGGCGAGTGATATAAGAAAAGGAAGCTATCATATTGGTGGTAAATTAAGATATACACTTACTTTCCCTGGATCTTAATCGACGGCACCCAGTTGAAGCTTCCACCCATTTTAGTGAATTTCCTCTTGGACCCAGAAGTCGCCCAAAAAAATTCATAACAATCTAGTTTTAGTGTTTGATTTAATAATGCAAGATTCTATTTAGGAGAATTTATGAAACTTATCGAAGTTAAATGAATTACAAAAGTTCAACAACACCATATATTTGGAAAACTATCTACTGGAATCTCCAAGCGCAAAATCTTCTTCGCAATGTATGAACTTGGGCTAATCTCTGTTGGGGTGAAGTGAATGTGTTAAGTATTAAAAACGATGGTTATTTACGATGACTCTTGACTACAACGAAAAACAAGAACCGATGATTTATATGCTTTCTTTTCTTCTTCTAAGTCACAGACATTGAGCAAAACAAAAAAAAATGAAAAATGAATTCACTGTCGATGCAGGTGAAAGAGGCATGAAAGTGGATCATGGATGACTGACTAAGACATGAGTCTACTGTTTAAACCCGAAACAGCTAAATATAATCAGTATCGTCTAACGTAAGGCATAGATGAGCTACAGGGATATAATTCAACAATATGTTCCTGGTCCAAACCTTGAATTCCATTCCTGTTCTTTATTTCTTTTACTTTTTACAGTCTCTTTTTTCTTTCTTTGCTTTACTTATTCACAATCAGAGGATGGTAAAGACAACAAACCGCAATGATTCAATGAGAGGTCTAGAACACTAAGAGAGAAGTTAAGACCCTCAAAAGTTAGTTGTTCACTTGGTTTGAATATAGTATTGTCTCATTCCCTTGAGAACGTTGGCTCAATACAGCAAAAATACCTAGCATGCACAAGGCGATCAGTTGCAGTTCAGCAACCATCCACATGTATCAAACTGGATGGTTATTCCAGAGTTTAGACAGGATACAGCGTTACTCAAAAGTAGATTTTATATGGCTTTATTGGTTGTTTAGATATATAGAGAATGTTGCTTCAAAAGAAACAGATGATTAGAGATTCTTTAGTGAAATATGGTGGCAGTAGTTAGGAGTAACAGCGGGGAAGTGGAAGGTGAATAAGGTATAGAAATAGAAGTGGACCTTGGGTCACATAACTGGTTCCTTATGAGTAGAATAACTTTAACAACACGACATTAACCAGTACTATAAGTACCAAAAGGTCGTCAAATGAACTCTCCTCGATCATTCCCAACAAAAATGAGAAAAAAATGCAGTAATAACTGAAAGGAGCATATTTACCTCGTGCTGGAGAAAATACCAACCACCTAAACCTGTTCCTCCGACATTTGACATATGGTTTGAAGAAACCATGGGGCTGGGGCTTCCATGCTGCATTCTGTCGAACTCATTAAAACCTTGGTTCCCTAAGACACGTATAATCTCTGTTAGTTAGATATGAAATATAAGAATCTCAATAACTACTTCAACAGATTACCGCAGAGAAAAGATATGAAGACGGCAAATACTTTTCCTAAATAAGCTATGGGAAACTTCATCGCAACCACCACCGCTTCTTACTTGCAGTCTTATTCACTCATTCAATCACACCATTCCTTGCTCCAGTTCAGCTATAGTGACCACCATTAACTCCATCTAACACACCAGAACCCTTGCCTGCAGTTGTAATCACTTCACACCATAACCTGCAACATTCACCACCACCAGTTACACACCTTGCTACTCCAGCTGCAGATTAAACTTATAAAGGCATTATATTAGGTGACTTCTCCATAGTAGCTAATAATCATACCTTGAGAATGCCAAACAACTCAGCACCAAAAGTCAGGGAGGCCATATCATGAAAATCACCTAATTTAATGCCTTTATAAGTTAGGTGAATTTAGTGGAGAAATTCGGTGTATATATATACCAAATTCGCTAGTATAAGCTATTGCAACAGATCTGTGTACGTTTTCCATGTTTAAACTTTTAAGAGCCTTATCCAAAACAATTGGCCTAGATCGACTCGAGATTATTGAATACATGAAATAACAAAACATGCACAGAACAGAAGAGTAAAGAAAGAAGACAGATTGTTAATATAAGAACAGTACATGAAAGTAAGGTATAATCTTTAATAGTTAAACTGCATAACTATATAGCGATATATGTTACCTCAAGTGGAGTAAAAATGAACTGGAAGTACCCATGTCTGAGGTCTCCCCTCTCTAATTTCTTTTTTTTTTTTAAATCGACGGATAGAACTTCAGAATTTCAATGAATCATAATAAAGAAGTGGAAGCACCCTACTTATGTTTTCGAAAAATAAGGTTTCGCCTCTCGGTTTTTCTATTTATTTTTTTTCCCTACGAAAGAGTATGTTGGCTGCTTATTTACAATGTATGTGTGATGTTCTTTTATACTATATACAGGGCCGTCTTACAGTTTTAGAGTGCCATAGGCGAACTTAAAATTTGAGGCCCTTTTATGTGATATATAATCAAAAACATACGCAATTTTTTTGTTTTGAAGATAAATTTACACACTTCCAAAAGCGATGATTTGGATTTTGCTTATCGGCCGAAGGCCGTCGATTTTTTTTTTCAATTTTTAAGTTAGATTTTGGTTTGTATGCTTCCAATTTGGCATGAAAAATCCCTAAACCGATGACTGAGATATCCAAAGTGGTGCTTTTAGTTGTTACAAATAATTTATTACAATTATAATTGTAACAGCTGTCTGTTTTATTTGTAAATATGACAAAACCATTTGGTAACACTTAAAACTGTTAGTAACTCACTTGTACAAAAAAAAATAATTTGGGCCCCCAAAGTTTGGGGCCCTAGGCGGCCTCCTAGCTCGCCTATGCCCTAAGACGGCCCTGACTATATATGAAAATATGTCAGCTTAGTTGTTCTTCTGACGATCAGATATAAAATAGTGGGAATTGGATAAATAACCCTTGTTTTGATGGGCTTCATAAATACCCTTGTCATAAAATAAATATACCCTTCTCCATCAAAAAAAAAGTTTAGGGTCCATTAATATTTCTTTTTCTTTCCATATTTGCCCTTCCCCTTTAATCCTACCTGAGATCGATTCATTTCCAAATCAGAAATTTTATTTCTTTTCTCTCTCTCCTTCTCTTTGAACTTACCACCAGCACCTCTGCAACTACCACCACCTGCTCCGTCGCTGCCACCACCACGTCGTCCTCCGCCACCATAACCAGCACCACTACCATTTCTGAGTGAGAGAGAAGAGATTTAGATCCAGATTGAGAGAGAGATCTTCGATCAAAAATTAAACCAAACTAAACCCACCACCACCATCTTCATCGCCACCATCAACAATCCATCATAGTTTTCCAAAATTTCACCATCATCGTCGAAGCCGCCGCAGCCATATTATGAACAAACAGATTCAGAAGTGTGATTGATTATCTTTCTTTTTTTTGGATTACAGATCCAAATTCAAATTCTTTAATTTTCTAAATTGGTGATGGAGATAAAATGAGATTGCATCGATTATCTTCTTTCTCTTGTTTAATTAAGTTTCTGCTAGTGCCTGGTGGTGGCGGCGATGGTGGTGGTATAACTAGTTTTTTGATGTTTTTGGTGGTGGTTGGGTCGGAATGATAAAATTGGTGATAAAGATAGTGGTGGTTATTGCTGTTGTTGTGGTGGTGGAGATTAGGTGTGTTCTTTTTGGTTGGGAGATGGTGGTGTTGATTTCGTATGGCTGTGAAAGAAGAAGGGTATACAAATATTGGTGGTGGTGGTGATTTCCGCTCAATTCATACTGGTAAGCATTAGTTACGTACCATGCCTATTTGATGTTCTTTTTAATTTCTGCTTATCAGTTTGAAATTCAACAAAAGACTACAATGATATTGGTGGGCTAGAACTACAAGTAAACTTTTTATTTTGAACTGCTGCACATTTATTATGTGGATAATGATCACAATCCACTGATTTCACTGAAAACTATGATTGCTTTATACTGTTTTGCAGATGCAAGAACTTAAAGAAGCAATTGCTTTACCAATTACTCACGCAGACAAGTTTGTGAAAATAGGAATCAAACAACCCAAAGGAGTTCTACCGGAAAGACCTCCTGGAACAGGCAAGACGTTGATGGCCCGTGCATGTGTGGCAGAAACAAATGCAACATTTTTGAAGCTAGCATGTCCTCAATTGGTTCAGGTAACCTTACTTTCTAAACCCATAATATCCTTGCAAAAGTTCTCTATATCTGTCCTGCAACTTTTTGATTTAAGGGGTACAATTCATATTTTATTACTTCCTGTCTTGTGTGACGGAACTGTCAAATATTAATTTGGATTTACTTTTTATCCAAGCATTTGAGTTTAAAGCATAGTCTGTTTCCCTTTGGTCCTGGATATGATTCAGATGTTCATTGGTGATGGAGCTAAACTTGTCCGTGATGCGTTTAAACTTGTGAAGGAGAAAGCCCTTTCATCATCTTCATCGATGAGATTGACACAATTGGATCTAAGCGATTTGATAGGTACGTGATGTTTTATGTCTCAACGAAATGTGTTACAGGTGTTTCAATTTTGAGGAGAAATCTCATGGTTAAACTCGATAATTTATATGTTTATACTTCTCAGTAACATGCTTTTCTTCTCATTCCTTTTCGATTTTCGTTCTATTACAATGACACCAATGAAGATTGGAATTATAGCGGACAATGTTGGAACTGCTTAACCAACTTGATGGTTTGAGTATTAATGTCCAGATAGAGGTTTAGGCAAGCTATGTCACTAGGATTGATGCTCATAGATGGAACTTCGCTGATATACAGAGCGTATTATTAGCTTTTAGGCAAGTTATGTACTATGATTGATGCTTAATGAAATCCATTACTTTATCAAGTAATGAATTCCATCTAATGGATTACTAGAGTATATTTAACTGTCTAAGTCCCTTTTTCTAGCTTGATACAGTTGGTTTCCTTACTATATATGAGTTTGACAAATATCAGTTGTATATGATCTTGCATGCATGTTAAATGTATATTTACATAGAAGTATCTTTGTCTAAACTTACAGTAAATAACTTTTCCTTGGACTTATGTTCTTCAATGGGAAAAATGAAAAGCCATACCTTCACAATGACTTTTCGTTGGTAAATATATGAGAAATATATTTATCGTGTGCACAATGAAAAGCCATACCTTCACAATAGAAAGGACTCGGACGTTGGTAATATAGTAATTGTTCTATAAAATATTGGTATATGAAGGGAAAATGATAGAGAAATATAACATGCGTGCAAGGAAAATTTAAAACTGAACAACAAAACCAAGTTTTTAAGAACCCTAACACACTGAATATGGAGGAATGAACAATGTTAAAGGGCTAAATGTGAAGGAATGAGCAATTATTAAGGGAAAACTATGATGCCAACGGGAGAGCACAGACTACCTTAACACTTCTTTTCAAAAGGGAGCATACTTCTGCCACCACAGGAGATGGGTTCACCACAGGATAATAGCAATCTTTAATTTGGAACCCCCAAACACAGAAAAATAAGATGAATTAGGTGCCAAAGAATTCTTAGCAAGAGAAAAAAAGAACTACCATTTTAGTTGTACAACGTGCTCAAAATTTACAATCCTCAGAGATGCACATCCTAGCTTAGTTCGATAAAAAAAATTGGTTACAATCAGACCCAAGTGTCAATAAACAATAAATGAAATTTTCTGAAATGATGTTGCTTTTTCCAATCCAACAAATTTTCTTATGAAATCTAAAATTCATGGTGGTTTGTAAGATTACAATACACCTAATCTCGATTCCAAATAAAAATTCTATCCCTATCATGTTTCAGTTTCAAGCAGTGTTGAAATCAAATCCTAAGGAAACCCTAGGTTCTTCATACTTAATTCGACAATAAAATTGATAGCAGTTGAGTGATTGAATCATTGAAGAAGATATGAGGAACGTTCAATAGATCGGAGCAGGAAGAAATAAGATTGAAATCGTACCTTCAATCTCAAAACAAGAACTAGAATCGGAAATTTAGATTAGGATTCATGATTTCGAAACCCATACTCTGATTCTTCAATTTCTTTCTTCATCTCGATCTCCTCTATCGGTTTGAAGAAGAAAGAAGAAGGGAAAAAGAAAAGAAGGAAAAAAAGAAGAAGAAGAAGGAGGTTGCGGAGATTCGAACCCACAACGTTTAGGTCACTTTACCTGGGCTTTTACTAAACTGCCCCTCAACAATCCTTTTTTTCTGCACACGAAATTTACGTGATTACCCATCGTGTTTGGTTATATTTACACCAATTTTAGTGAGAAATAGAAGCATAGAGGGCTCTTTAGTCCTTTCATTGTTGATTGAAAATGGTTTGGGACACCAAAATCCAATCATTTTGTGTCAATTGATGACTTACAATTTATAAAAAAGTGGCCTCCTCCCTCGCTTCGCTCGGTCGGCCCAATTAATGTGGGTAGAAAATAGGAAAAATGGGGATAAGAAATAAGAAAAACCAAATCTTTATCTGTGATTGGTAAAACATTCTTTGTCAATATATGCAATTAGTACACACACTCACACAGCTTTTCGATGATTTCCCAATGTCGTCTCGAATTTTTTGAGCAACTTTTGGATGTCTAACATCAGGTAAAAACAAGAGGCCACAAAAATAAAACGCTTTTGGCCAATGTTTATGTGAAAATTTACAATTCAATGAATTATGAGCAAAAAACTTAAGGCCATTCTTATTAACACTTGCAATTTCATTCGATGTTATCTTAGTTATAGAAATCATACCTACAGATAAAAACTAGGGACTAGCTATACGAGATTGTCCCATGTATAAGCAGCTCAATTATTTTTTTTTTTTTTTTTTTTTTTTTCAAATCCCATTTTGATAGGGAAACTCAGTCGAATCCAGCCATTCGTCTCCTGTAATTAGCTCGGAAACCGTGAAGTTTAATGCATCATCATAATCCATAACTTTATACCCTGGCCATGTAACACGGTTATCAGTTCCCGAACCCGGTCCGGTGTTATCATATTCACCGTAATACAATGTATCTACACTTAAGTCATCTGCCCATTCTCTCCAGCCTAAAGGATGAATCAAATCATCAATGTACGACTCCATAACCACAGTTGTTGCATATAACTTCCATGGCCTTCCCAAGTAACTCTTAACATTTCTGTTACTCCCTAACAAATCTTCAGAAGCTAAGATGGAGCAATTTTGTATTGAGATCCCAGTGTTCTCATCAGGACTATCCCTACCTGAAGCTGTTAAGGCAATGAATTGGCGATCCATTGGTAACCTTGCTATAATATTGCATGCTTGAAAAACAACAGCTGCATTTCCGAAGATGAAATCAACTGTTCCTGATATGTTGCATTCGGTGTAGAATTGTCTATATGAATGAGCATACAATGTGTCTTGGTAACCATTGATGTTGCAATGGTAAACCGCGGATAAATCCGCGTTAATTCTCAATGCAACAGCTTGATGTTTTTCTGGTCCGGCCGTGTTTTCAAAAGTTATATCTCGTGCTAAAAAACCGTCACCGGCTACCGCTGAAAAAAAAAAGTTAAAAATTAGCCAGGTGACCAGAGAAACATCTCAATTAGTAACAAAACTTTGCAACACATATAAGTACTTACCGAATGTTGCTGACCTAAATGTAGTATATCCACCGTCAACACTTCTCTTCCCGGAAACAACCGTGACATCACTTCCGTCGCCTAAGAAAACCAGATTAGTTTTATCTTTAGGAATGTAAACATTTTCATGGTAAACCCCTTCTTTGACATAAATGATGGTTCTGTCAAACCTATCACTTGGTGCAAACTCAACAGCATCATTTATCCTACTAAAATTTCCAGACCCATCTTTAGCCACAGTAATAATGTCACTTGGGTCATATTCCGTATCGGAATCCTCGAGAATCCGACGGGATTTCCGAGATAGCCACTTTGGAAAACCCAATAGACGACGGTTATTTGTGTTCACGTTTGATCGTGCTTTCGATTTCCCATCAGGCTTGGACAGAATTGAAAGAGAATTGCTAACATGCTTGTAAGTAGCAGTAATGGAATTGACAAGAGCTGGTTTTAATGGACCACTAGCAGATTCAAGACCTTCTAAACATGTATTTTTGTTAGTTAAAGCGGCACTAAGGAAAGCATTAGCGTCGGCTAATTGACGTTTACTGAGCGTCTTGGAAGATTGCATACGAGAAACGGTTTTTTGTAAAGCAGCAATGCTAATCTGATGAAGCTCTCTACAATCTTCAAGTGTACCTATTTGTTTCTCCACAATACCATTATTCACAACATTTGTGAAAACACTAGTGAGTTTTCCGGCTTTGGATATTGCGGTTTGAAGGATCGGGAGAACAAATGAAATGATACTTGGGTTTATATTAATGGAGATTGAAAATTTTAATGAGTTAAAACAAAGGTCTGGATATGGTGTAGGTTTGCAAATAGATCTTATCAGTGGCAAATGAGTATTATCAAGCGTAGATGGGGATGGCGAAATTGTGAAAGAATTAGAATTTTTTGCTAATGTTGTTGTTGCAAAGACGAAAGAAGCATAGAGGGAAATTACTAGAAATGTTGATGTTTTTGATAGGATGGAAGCCATTGAAAGAGCTGTGGGAATGTTGTGGCTAGGAATATTGGTGATGAATGGATATATGTAATGAGCTAGCTAGTTGCATGGAATTTGTATAGATATGCATATAACGCGTAGTGTCAAGGTCCAAAAAGTATAAAGTTTGTAGAATGAGATACTAGTTGATGAGTAGAATGTAGTTTTGGAAGTATTTCTAAGTTGGATTTTGGAAAGCATTTGATGAACAACATGAGAAAAATATCAGTGCATTGATTGTTTGATGGAGAAAGCACCTAGATAGAACCCACTTGGGGTATCATGTGGCCATCTCATGCAACAAGAAGCTAAGGCCTATGTAAGTATGTATGTAATATTTCTTGTTGGGTGCAATAATCAAAAACAAGGAAAAAATCAAATAAGCAAAAGTTATTGATACTTAGCTCCTTTATATTGGAAGTGATCGATCCGATGAAACGGACGGGCTCCCAAATCTCCGCAACAAGAATAAGGCAAAACTTTGGAAAACAGAGTGAGTCACGTGTTCAACACGCGTTGCCCTTTAAGACATTAGCTTTGGCTACACTCAAGAGTGATGCTATAGCCCTCACAGACGGATATCTCCAGGATAAAACACCCTACTACACCTACTACTAGCATATGTAGTAGATGCTCAACTTGAGCTTGGCAACTCCAAAAAACGTTAAGGAAAATCGCGAACGCTTAAGAAACGGCTATAAAATATTTTCCCTTAGGGGTCCCTCTACAATAAGGAGAAACCCCTTTCCCATTGATTTTACAAAAGTAGTGAATTTGTTTATATAATTGACAAATACAACTTAAGAACAAAAACTCCCCGATGTGGGACTAAAAGGTTTATATAGTCTCTTAAAACTACTAAAAATTGGAAACTCCACAATGCGGGACTAATAAGTTTCATTCACAAAAGAAAACAAGAAATTATAAGTTTTATTAAAACTTTAAAAAATCCCTTTTATTAATCGTTTTCCAACAATCCCCACATGAATGAAAACTCAATAAAACATGAAAACACAGATAGATCTTGTAAATCAACATCCCAATCTCACGACCCGAACCGATCAGAAGATGCATGCATCGTGCATGTTGAAGTCATACTAGCCATTCCAACGTCATCTCCCTCACACAACACTGTGATGACCCCAGGATCATACTATGGATTTCTAAAATCATATAGTATAGAGAGCTTTCATCTTTAGTTCCTCACAAGTGAGACTAAAGGTTCCTTGAATGAACTAGTGAACCCTTAGTGACCCTTAGATCCTAAGTTCCAGTAATACCAAAACCATCAAAACGAAAATCACATAAAAAGCGCATGAAATACCATTTTAGGCAGAGGTGTCCATGAGGTCTTGAACCTTTGCTTAGTGAGATATTCTTTGGATTACTTGCTAGAGATAAAGTGAACTATGTCTTCAATCGCTAGCGCTTGATGTAATTCGCGATAACAACCACGGATGATATCTCCAAGGGTGCTTCCAAGCTCGTGCCGTTTTGTCCAATTTGGCCCTGGACATATCCTGTTTATCGAATGCTCACAGAGAATCAAAGCTCATATTCTCATAGAAGCGGCCCCACTTCCTCATTCGGATAGGTGAGTTTCCATAAAGAGTGTTGCTACACACCCCACTTCAATCTTAAATTGAAACTATAGAACTCATTAAGACTTCTTAAAAGTCATCCTTCACATGATCACACTATCACGCCTACACCATAGGAAGGGACCAGAGAATTAAATTCTCTAATAGTGTTTACCTTTACCCACCACAAATTAGTTGTCTCATTCGAAACCTTGATCATGGGATCTCAGTCAGTGCAAGGTTGAGTATCCTTCATGGAAAGTTTAATTTATGAGCTTAAGCCCCATCCCCCTCGATGCATTTCTAACTATCTTTGGATAAACCTTTCGTCAAAGGTTGCGCGATATTCTCCTTGGACTTTATCCAATCGATGGAAATAACGCCGATTGAGATTAGTTATTTTTTAGCTTTAGCTATTATAGCTTAGCTAACACAATGTATAGATATAGCCGGCATGTGGCCTATGCGAGAGAGGAATGTCTTCTAAAAGCATCTTAGGCACTCGGCCCCCTCTAGTGCTTTATCCAACACAATACTCTTAGATTCCATAATGAATTGACCAATATATGTCTGTTTGGAAATCTTCCAAAAACAAACCATCATTCTAGAGTGAAACCATATCCACTCGTATAATTAGACTCCTCTGAGTCAACTATCCAGTTTGCATCATAAAGTCCCTCAAGGACAGCAAGATACCTTTCATAAATCAAATAAAAGGTAATAGAGTATTTTAGGTACCATAATACTCTACTAAGTGCATCCCAATGCTCTTGCTCTGGACTACAAGTATATCTAATTAACTTACTCACAATATAGGCAATGTCCGGACTCTTACAGTTCATTAAATTCATGGACATCCTATAACTCTTGAGTATTCAAGTTAAGATCCTCCATTTTCCTTATTTTTCTTGAGTCTACAAGAAGAATCATATGAGTACAAGCTGTGCTTACAATCGACTAATTGTATCTCTTAAGCACAAATTCAACATAATGAGAATAACTAAGACTATAAATGTTTGATTATCTTCTAATCCTCATCCCTAAGATTACATAAAAAAGCCTTAGTCTTTCAAGTCAACGTTCTCATTCGGTGCATGGTTTTAGTGGAATTAATCACTCTATGTTTGTATCAAGTATAAACATATCAACATACAAGCATACAATCACACAGAATCCTTAACAAGTTACTTATAAATATACTTGTCGATTCATTAACTTAAATCCACTACACATTATCTCATGATCAAATTTTCCATGTCATCATTTACGTGCTTATTTGAAAACCATACAAAGATTTGTTCAACTTACAAACTTTGTCTTTATAATCTTTCACTACAAAGTCCTCGGGTTGGTATATTTAAATTTCTTTATCTAATTCATGGTTTTAGGAAAGTTTGTCTTAACATCCATCCGATGTATCTCCAAGTTGTTTATGCAGCAATAACAATTAGCATCTCAACGAAGTAATTCTCGTCACAAGTGAATAAGAATCAAGGAAATTTACACCTTCTTTTAATTTATATCCTTTAGCTACCAGCTTAGCCTAATACTTTTCCACGAGTTCCATATATCTAACGTCTCGACTCATTTACATCACATGGTCTTACTCCCTAGAGGTAAACTAGCAAGCTCCCAAGTCCGGTTCCGGTAATTTGAGTCCATTTCACTAAATGAAGCTTCTTACCGAATGGGGTTTCAATAGATGTTATGGCTTCTTTACGAGTCGGAGCTCGATTAAGCTTAGGCTTATTAAGAAGTCGAGTCCATAAGAAGTCTCAGTTCTAATCTTTTACTTCTCCTATGATCAACTTTAATTCATCTTCCTTAAAGATAAGTTCGACTATTTGAAAATAAATCTAGGGATTAACATCACATCTCTAATGAGGTACATGATTAAGAATAAGCATGTTCAAAGAACTCAAAGCATCCCTAGATTCCATAATAGTATTCACACCAAAGTCGAGAAAAGCGTAACTCACAACCAAAAACTATATGCGGTAGGGTTTTCCGGGATATCTTATCTAAACACCCCACAGTTTGACGTATGCATAAGAAGGTTGTCTATCTTTCATAAAAATATGGAGTTTTATCTAATCCCTTAAAGGTTACTCTATTTAGGATATAACAAAATCGGGAGGACGACCTCCCCCACAAGTTGGCGGTTAATCCTTTAATCAACATGGCATAAATCATCTCCTTAATGGTTTGTTCTTACGATCAACTATACCATTAGACTACGGTGAATAAGGAGGTGTGATCTCATCAATAATACCATTTAACAAGTAAGTTCTCCTATATGAATTTCATACTTGCCATCATGTTGGACCTAACCCTTTTAGTGGTAACATATACTTTGCTTTCAATTTCAAGTTTATACTCTTAAGGCTTCTAAGGCATCATCCTTACCCCTAAGTAAGTATACAAGATAGTACCTCGTACAATCATCTATGAAAGTTATAAAAACACCTTTTACCACCTTAGTTTGGGTTGATTTCATGTCAACTAGGTCTAATCTGAATTAATTCTAAGGGCTTAGAATTACTCGAGCAATTTTGCTAAAAGGTTTTATAGCATATTTTGATTCTACGAATATTTAACTTATGTGTTCAATATCAAAACTAAATTTGGGTATGCAGCCTACGCTTCCCAGTTTATGCACTGACTTATATAAGTTTACGGTTCCATGTACACCATGCAAAACATTCAATCACACAAAAGAAAACACAAGAATCAACTACTTCATCAATTTTTTCGTTAAGCTTATATTGACCTTAAGTCTTATAACGTTTCCTTCAAAATCACATGCCCTTAGGTATGATAAGTTTTCCATATTCAATTAATATCTTATGTCTTTTACCATCTACAACAGAACAACATACAAGATTCTTGCATATGCCCGGAACATGAAAACTTCATTCATGTGAGAATATTACAGATATGAGCTTCTTCTCGACCTTTCCCTTTTATGCAACCTCTGTCGCAGGTGAGTTACTCATATAGAGTATCTCGACATCTCCTATCCTCTGATAGGAGGTGAACAGGTCTCTGTTTCAACAAACATGCTTGGTGGCTCCAGAGTCCACCTACTGGTCTCTCACATTGGTTATTAAAATAACTTCCGACATCATGCTACCGAACTCGTACTAGTTTGTTTCAACTAAATTAGCATTAACTATCTACTAATTAAGGTTTTTATGTTTCCTACAATTTCCGCCTTATGGCTAGGATTTTACAAACATAACAATCACCCTTAATTAAAGTAATGCCGGATTCAGTTTTACGAAACATACCTTTCTTATGAAGACTACGCTTAGATTTGTGTTTGATGTTATCGCCTTTGTCAGCTTTGGAAGACTTGTGTTCTTCCACATGCGCCTGGTAGCCATGTTCCTTCTCAATTTCATGTCACAATCCTCGTTTATACTCGACCACGGACACTGTAATTTCCCAATCACCTAATACACCACATCTCACAAAACCTTAGTTCGAATCGGAAAATAAAATATGAGTTTTGAAGATAACATCTAGATATACAAACTTCGTTTGAATCACCATTTCAAAAAACTCATGGTTACCCCATAAAAACTACTTTAGTTAACAACAAATTTCTGCCCGTCAGAATTTTTCAGAACGTTCTCTGTTTTGTAAAATATCAAAAAAATACTTTTACAACTCCAAAAATTCTGAAATTTTACGTGGGTAACTATCAGGATGTCCACTACGTTGTGTCAAAAGGGTTCACCGAAATTCCTTCTAGGTTGAGAGATAAATTCGAAACTCTTCAGCTGACCAAAAATTCGTTTTCTGTTTTTTCACCCGATAATTAACATCCATGATTCACAAACCAATCAAAAATTCTTGATTATTACAAATTCTAATGTCTTAAGATTGTTGGGTGCAATAATCAAAAACAAGGAAAAAATCAAATAAGCAAAAGTTATTGATACTTAGCTCCTTTATATTGGAAGTGATCGATCCGATGAAACTGACGGGCTCCCAAATCTCCGCAACAAGAATAAGGCAAAACTTTGGAAAAACAGAGTGAGTCACGTGTTCAACACGTTGCCCTTAAGACATTAGCTTGGCTACACTCAAGAGTGATGCTATAGCCCTCACGGGACGGATATCTCAGGATAAAACACCCTACTACACCTACTACTAGCATATGTAGTAGATGCTCAACTTGAGCTTGGCAACTCCAAAAACGTTAAGGAAAATCGCGAACGCTTAAGAAAAACGGCTATAAAATATTTTCCCTTAGGGGTCCCTCTACAATAAGGAGAAACCCCTTTCCCATTGATTTTACAAAAGTAGTGAATTTGTTTATATAATTGACAAATACAACTTAAGAACAAAAACTCCCCGATGTGGGACTAAAAGGTTTATATAGTCTCTTAAAACTACTAAAAATTGGAAACTCCACAATGCGGGACTAATAAGTTTCATTCACAAAAGAAAACAAGAAATTATAAGTTTTATTAAAACTTTAAAAATCCCTTTTTATTAATCGTTTTCCAACATTTCTTGTACATTATTTTTTTGGGTCTGACTGGGGATTTGAATCTGACTCGGATCGAGTCAAATGTGAGAACGTTTGTTTTGTGCATTTTCCTTAGGCTTTTCTATTGTGTATTGTCTGACCTGAGGTCGGATTTGGCTCATACGTCTTTACTTGGAGGAACACATTTTGAGTCAGCTAGGCACATATCTGACTGGATTCAGAAGCTTTCCATACTATTTAATAATTCTTGAATCAGATATAATAATTCAAATCGTATGTAATGACATTCGAACGAATCAGTTGTGCTAGAACAAAGAAGAATAAAGCTCTTTAGTCCTTTAATTCCAAAAAATCTGCATAATAGCTAGCAAGTATACTAGACCATCATGATCAACAGTACAGGCAAAGAGCTCAGAGGTCATCAGAGCAGTAAGATATCTCGTGATCTCACAAAATTATTGTCCTCATGGCAGCCATAAAAATCCATTTTGCATTACAGTCTTGTGAATTTTTTCTTGTCCTTTTACCATTGGAATCGAGTAAGGTAAAAGAACAAACACAAAAGTAAATTAGCTATTTTCCCCACAATATATAATGGTATTCTCCTCATATTTCAAATCCAAGCTGACTCAGTTACTGTTAGCTTGTCCAGTTGACGTGTTTATAAAAGAGGGGGTATTACTAGTGATCAGCCAGATCGAGTAATGTAATCGGCCAGACAACGCGCATGGGCAGGTTGATCTTGGTGCCGGTAAAGAATAAACTACTAGTAGCATGGTGGATATGGGTGGCAGTACTATATATCAATGGAGTTGTCGGTGCAACCCCTATTGCAGTATAAATCACTTCATAAATAAAGCAACCTTATCTTTAAGTTTAAGTTGAAACAATCTTTTTCCCGTTGCAGGAGCTAGAGTTGGTGTAATATGACGAGAGATTTTGAAGTTTAACTCGACTTAGCGTTGCTGGCAGCCCTTTCTTGTACTTGTATTAATCGACTTAACAGACAAAGACTGCGGTGGCTATGTCATGCATGTGATGGGGACCCAAATGAGAGTAAAAGGAAGATAAGAAAACAGAGACACCAGATCCAGCTAGTAGTGAAAAAACATGTGTAAGTGGGTGGATATGGTATGGTCTTTTCTTTCAGATCCATGTTCCAATAATATCTATGTAATGAAAGAAGAATCCAATCTTTCTTTATTTCCCATCTCCTTTGCCCTTTTGGGGGAGGGAGGGATAATAGAGACCCTCAGACTCATCAATCTTTGGAGTTTGGAACTTTGTGTTTAGCTATGTGCAATGATATACACGTACCAAATTGTTTGAATGTCATTTTCTTGCAAGATATTGTTATGAGTTATGATTCTCTACTACTTTCCAACAGTTCATCAGACATGGTGTTTATTTGGCACTTGACTCGTTTTATTGGCAGCTAGTGTCGACGGAGCCAGATTCTAGGTAGCGTATGTGGGATCAAAATATCGCACAACACATTTGTTAGTGTGCGAGATGCATTCATTTCCTTAGCCTGCGAGAATGTAGCAAGAGCATGAGAGAACGTCGCGGGAGCATGAGACAATATTAGCTGTCATCCACTATAAGTGAGCTGTCATCCACTATGTAAACACCTATATAAAGAGAAAGGCAGGAGAGAGAAGGGATATGATACACATTTTGTAAAAAGAGGATACACATTTTGTAAAAGGGAGACACACTTGGGAGGGAGAGATTTTATTTTGCTTATCATCTTCTTCCCCAAAAACTAGATCTAGAGCTCTACCAAATATCCATTAATGGAGATTCTAAATGTAATACTCATGTAACCTCAACAATCATAGCGAAGAACCATGGAAGTAGATCACATTGATCGAACCATGTAAAAAATCCTTGTGTCCATCTTTATAATTTTAGCACTTTAATCTTTATTTTGATTATGAAATAGATTTAGATCTAGAAAATATCATAAGGGATGTGTTGTAGGAATTCCTGCAATCACATTTTTTGCGCTAGAAACAGGGAGGAGTAAAGGATTTATTCTTCCTGTAACTTGTTGGTTCAAGAAGTTTCCATGAAGATTAGCTATTGTTCATATTTTTCTAGATCTACAAAATTTAGGTTCAAAAATGGAAATTTCATGGAAAAAATTACACTTTCAGGGAAGAAAACCAAGAGTTCAATAGAAGATTTTCATGTTCATGAGAAAAAGCAAGAGGCAAATTGTTGAAAGAAATTAAGGAAGGGAAAAGTGCACATAAGAGGCAGACGTTGTGGTTTCTGTCGCCAGCGAATACTAGAACAGATGGTTCAAGGTCGAGAAAACAAACAATAGGTCATGGGTTCGAGTTCGCACACATACATATTTTTCATTTTCTTCTCATTTTCAGTGGCGAATAAAAGAATAAAGAAACAAGTTGTGCGTTAATTTCGCAGAGAGGTTCTTGAACATTTGGTCAAGAGAACAGTATGTACGTTCGTGGTCGCAAGTTCGAATTCACCTATGAGCATAGTTTTCTTCTTTTTACAGAGGGCGAAAAAATGAATAATTTCGCAATATTGTTTCATTCTTTCGCATCCAAGAGGAAGCACAATTGGTCATCTGCGAAGTTAATGAGTTCATTGTCGTGCGTTCAAATCTCAACGAACGTGTATTTTTCGCGTGGTCTCTGATAATTTCGCATGGATATTTGGCATAGATATTTCGCACAGAAGAAAGTGAATGACTATTTCGCACAAACACTTCGCAGAGGCGGTGGTTAGCATGATTTGGTTCAAGATACGGTATAATGCAAGTAGCAGGTCGCGAGTTCAATTCTTGCCTTTCGCATCTGTTTCTGCTAAGCGACATTTATACTTCATGCAACGTATTTTTCGCGCGAAATTGACAACAACGAATCACATGAAAGCTAAGTACCCCTTTCCTTGCATATTTTACTTATATCAAATAAAAAGTTTTTGATTTGATTTACAAAAAGTGATACAATCGCACGATTACAAAGATTTCACAATTACAAAGATTCGAGAAAAATTTCGCAGATCAATTTATATATTTCTATTGAATATTTGCTTTGTTTCAAATGAGAATGATATTTAACATGGAGAGTAGTAGGAGGCAAAATAAGACCTTCCATCAACAGGCTACATAAGACCTCATTAGGATCATTTCCATGAAAGATATTTATCAAATGAGACGAAACAAGTTATACAAAGGAAATCAAAACAAAGAAAAACGATTTGAACTTGCAATTAAATGAAAATTTTTGATAAAAGAAATGTTGAATACTAATCTAAATTCTTATTTGCATGAACATGGAGTAGTAGTTTCATTCGCATGCTTCTTATTTGTTCGCATACTTCTTATTCGCAATCGAGGACGGATACTTCTTATACTTCTTAAAGGATACTTCATACTTCATACTTCGTATACTTCAGGATGATACTTCTAATTACTTCTCAATGCTTCTAACTTCACAAAAGAATAAAGGCAAGTACGTACTTTTCAAGAAAAGTATTCTTTCGCGTAGTTCCTTCATCAACAAAGATCAAAGACTACTACAACAATGGATTTTTTCTTAAAGTTCGCTCTTCAAGCAATATTCAAGAAAAAAAAGGCAAAATGTTGGATCAAAATATCGCACAACACATTTGTTAGTGTGCGAGATGCATTCATATTTCCTTAGCCTGCGAGAATGTAGCAAGAGCCTGAGAGAACGTCGCGGGAACATGAGACAATATTAGCTGTGCTCCACTATAAGTGAGCTGTCATCCACTATGTAAACACCTATATAAAGAGAAAGGCAGGAGAGAGAAGGGAGAGGATACACATTTTGTAAAATAAGGGAGAGACACACTTGGGAGGGAGAGATTTTATTTTGCTTATCATCTTCTTCCCCAAAAACTAGATCTAGAGCTCTACCAAATATCCATTAATGGAGATTCTAAATGTAATACTCATGTAACCTCAACAATCATAGCGAAGAACCATGGATGTAGATCACATTCATCAAACCATGTAAAAAATCCTTGTGTCCATCTTTACAATTTTAACACTTTAATCTTTATTTTGTTTATGAAATAGATTTAGATCTAGAAAATAAATTGGGTAACTGATCACAACATGGGCCAAAATAAATAAATTGGGTAACTGATCCCACTTGCCCCGCCCCTATTTCGCTACGCCCCTGTTGGCAGCTGAGATGGTGGCAATGTACATCCTTCGGTTTAGTACGTACACTTGCGTACGTAATTCAACCATCATACGTATGGATAAACTTGGTTTGGGTTAATCCAAAATACGAACGGAAGAGAACGTGACGTGCCTAGCTTGTGCAATCGCTGTTGATGTGCTTCTGGTGGGATTTTATTTCTAGTTGAGAACGCGGTTACAGCTGAGTTGGGATATCGGGGATGGACCAGTACTGCTAAAATTATGAATAGTTATCCTGAATGCAATAAGTAGACGAATTAGCTGACTTTTTCATGTGATTCGGAATGGACCACTGCTAAATCTGCATAACCTCCACATGATGAGTTAAGGATGCCAACATCTTTCGCTGTCTGAATCTATCATCCTCAACCTCATTCTATCCATTAGTACATTTGATTTTGATCGTTTTGATGGTAAATAAATTTGGAATATGCAACACTTTCTTTTTTACCCATTGTAGATTACTTCCATTCTCGAATACACGAAAAGATAAGAAAAGCAGATTCATTCTCGCCAAAAATCAGACAACGTAGGGAAACTTCAATAAATTTCACAGGGAAGATCGATATTACATTATATACAAAAAAAAATTCATTGAGTTTCTTTTGGAATCCAATAAATCACTCGGATATAAATTCGGTTCATTAGAAATGAAATGAAATTTTATATATAACCATATGAATTTGGTTTATAAGTATATATACGATAAATGAATCACGCAACATGAATCCTTTGGACTAGCTATTCCCCCAAGCCTGCAGTGAATGAAACGCCGGTTGATGGCAACCATAAGTTGCCATCCAAAAAATTGCCAACAGTGAAGAAACTTGCCTGAGTCGAGTTATAAATGGGATGGTAACCCGGCCATTTGACGCGGTTATCTAAACCGGCTCCTGGTCCATAGTTCATGTACTCGCCATAATACAATGTATCCAAAGCAAAATCTCCATTCCATGCTAGCCAACCTTCTGGTCTGATAGCACTACTCATGTAAGATTTCATGAAAACAGTTCTTGAATACTCCTTCCATGGGCGACCCAAGTAGGTCTGCGTCGTGTTAACCGATCCGAGGAGATCCGAATCAGCTGAAATGTTTGAGAATTGGATTGAGAAACCTGTATTTTGGTTTGGGTCTTTACGGCCGTGTGCGGTGACAGTGTTCTTCTGGTTGGGAAGACCTTTTCTTGCAAGAATTTGACAGTTTTGAAAGATGGCAGCACCGTTGCCAAATATGAAATCAACCGTACCAGTAATTTTGCATTCACGGTAAAATTGGCGAAGGGAATGTGCGTATAACGTGTCTTGGTACCCAAGCATACCACATCGATAGAATGCAGATAGATCGGAGTCTGACCGTAGTGCTACTGCTTGGTGCTTCTCCGGTCCGGCTGTGTTCTCAAAAGTTATATCTCTGGCTATAAATCCTCTGCCAGCCACAGCTGCGAAAGGAAATGAAGTAGTGTTAGTGGCGCTTTTCTTGTGTTGGCATAAATCAAATGTTTTAGATGAAATGGCAATAATCTCTGAAACTTACCAAATGTTGCTGACCGGAATGTTGTCCAACCATCAATGAAGTTCCGACTACCAGTAATAATTGTAGAGTTCATTCCATCTCCGATAATCATGATATGCCATTTTTCTTCTTGATTTCGACATTCTCCTTATAGACACCTTGCTTCACATGTATCACGTATCTACTTGCGCTGCTATCAGGAGCAGCTAGCACCGCATCCATTATCGTGGCATGCGTACCAGATCCATCCGCTGCAACAACAGCATTGGCTGTTATCCCACTTGGCGAAACTTGCAAAAAGCCTTCGGTCAGCGCGTTTCATCCACGACGGAAATTTGATTCTCCCGTCGTCAACCCTCATTAGTTTCCTATTAGGGCGAGTACCTGGTGGTGGCAGTTTCGACCGCGGCTTGGTTGTTTTTGATAACGGCGCCGGTTTCGTTGTTCCTGACGGCAATGAAGATGACCCGTCCGAGGGAACTCCATTACAGACCATACCGAGTACATTTCTAACCAAGGAAGACACTTGTATCAGATTTGTTCCGATGATGTTTGCTATAAAACTGTTGGTACCTTCAAAACCGTCTCTACATGTCTCTTGATTTCCTAACGCAGCACTTAGCCACGATTGTAGGTCAGATTTTCGGTTCCCAGTGCTGTTATCCTTGCCTAAAAATTGAAAATTCGGTTGCAAAAACACCATTAATTATTTATGACACTTTATCAAAAACAAAAACGTCAGGATAGGGACATTAATGTGACAACATCAAAATCAGCATCATATTGGAATCCACTAAAAAAAAGCATAAAGAAAAAGGATAGGAGTAAATTAAATGTGAATTCGTAGGTCATGTGGCCAGGCTGCACATGCAACACTGCGAATCTTATTAAAAGCGGTGGTTGGCGACAAAGTATTATGATCGAAGTAATGGCATCTGGAAAATCTCTTAATCTATCTCTAAAAGAGGCAATATCATGGTTGCAAATTGCAATATGAGAAGACTTGAAATCATAGCTTAAGCAAGTAATAACAACGGTTTATTCACAATTACTGTCACTAATTAACTACTTAATTAATTAATACTGTTCACATGCTGGCATGCAAGAACATGTAGTATGTATTGAAATATGATCGCAAGTACTAAAATATAGAGCATTACCATGGGGATTCTCTGTTGCAGAAGCAGACCAGCTTAACTCATCAGCAGAGAAATCAAGTAAGTCGATGCAATCGTTAACTGCGTTGGTTAAACGGAAATCGTCGAATTGGTTGATGAACCCGGCAACAAGAGTAGTTACAGTTTTGATCTGTTCGATTGACGAGGTAAGTGATGCTAAAAGTTCATTCGAGGACGGATTTCCCGAACATGATCCGGCCGTCGATAAATCATTGGCATCAAAAGAAGAAGAAAAGGAGTGAGCATAAACAGGTGATGAACATGATAACAATGAGATGATGAGAATTATGTGTAGTAACTTGGAGAGGGATGAGATATTACTGGAAGAAGCCATTAGGAGGATTTAGGTGTGGATGATCAGTGATGAAGGGGTTAAATATATGCATACTGGATGATGATGATATCCATCAAAAGTTTGGAGGGTGGGTCCTGAAAAAACACAGTAATGTGGCCAACGAATGTAATTAAGAGAGGAAAGTGAGAGAGGCATTGCAGTGGGCAGTTGAGAGAATTGAAGAAGAGGTGTCGGCAGGCTATGTTGTAAACGCACTAAACGCAGGGCTGGCGCTTGGGAAAAAAGGCGCCCAGGCGCCAAATTATACCTAAATTTGTTTTTTTAAAAAAAAGGCCCAGTGAACCATTACTAATTTTGCGCTAAGCTATATGTTTTTTTTTTTTTTTTTTCGGTGCAAAAGTGGTATATACCTTGCATATATATGGGTTCCCAAATGAGCGTAAAATTCTAATTACACTTTCACTAACTTTTACTTCCCAAATTATACCTAAAAGGCTTGGCTTGCGCGCCTATGCCTAGCGCCTTTTACAACATAGTCGGCAGGTAGGATCGAGGATAGAGCCATAAAGGCATTGAAAGGAGGTTATCTTTTCCATATTCTAAAAGATTTCTGGGAAATGAACGCTAGAGTATATTTTCAGTTGAAATTGTCTTGGAGTACAACCCAATGTGTTTCAAACTAATGGAAGTGCATGCTTCAAAAAAAAAAAAAAAAAAAAAAAAAAAAAAAAAGAAAGGTTAATGGAAGTGCTAGGGGATATCCCACTTTTTTATGCGACACTACTAGGGATGGTGAACCATTACTAATTTTGCGCTAAGCTATATGTTTTTTTTTTTTTTTTCGGTGCAAAAAAAAGTGGTATATACCTTGCATATATATGGGTTCCCAAATCAATCTTGTATTAACTGCTTCTTATTGTGCATCACTGCTATATATATATATATAGAGTTATTACTGAGTTTCATGGGGTTATCAAAAATTTATACAAAACAAATCAATCTTAACTACTGGATGCTTTGAATTTGGCAATTCTTAAAAAGTTTGATAACCCTTTGTAGGAGCCTTGCTCATTATCGCCTTTTACTTGCTCTTCAACCATAAGTATGTCCAAGGTAAATCACTAGCTAGTTTGTACTTGTTCAATGGTGGAATTTAATTAATACTGAAGGTAAAACAGTTTTGCCATTGAACCAAGCCAAACTAAAAGTAAGAGGGGGAGAAAAAAAAAGATCACTACTATTTCTATGTTTATTGATCTCTCTTTTTTTTTTTTTTTTTTTTTTTTTTTGAGCCTCTATGGGAACACATGCATAATAGTGTATCTTTCCTGGGGTAAGGCCAAGGCACTATTTGGTACTATTGGGAATAACTAATGAAGTGATTTTGAGGGTATCTCCAACAAACATATGCATGTTCGCAAATTTGCATTTTGGTGAGTAAGGGTACATCAACATCGTTGCATTCAACTCTCCTTGTTGGTTCCCTTAAATCTACTAAACCGTGTTGATCCGCAACACTTGTTTGGATGACCTTGAAAAATGAAAGAAGGACAACCCCACTTGCCCACCATGCATGCCATAGAGTAGTCTCATAATTCATAAATTTTGTAGGAAATCTTAAAACTTAAGGAACACTCTGTCTCTTCGAATTTGACTTTGGTCCAACAATTATTTATATCTCCCCCCAACCAATTTGTCTAAGAGGTGGTACTATAAAGGTAAGGTAGCCTTGGTCATTTCATCAAACCAGAAAACGAAAGACCATCCACTTGGGTCTTGAGTGGATAATGAACACACGCACCTTTAAACCGTCTGATACGCTTTTATAGAAATGCACGATAAACGGATGCAAAATTATGCGGGTTAAAAATGTATGCTCATTATGTTAATTTTTTATTTATTTTTTGAAATTTTAGGCTGCCATAAGATTATAGAAGTCGTTTGGAAAAATAATGGTAGACGGCATCTACCGGTATATTTATGACAGAGGAATTTATTACCCTCTCTGGCTCTCTGCAGGATCCAATTAAGCTAATCCCAAATACACTGTTGTGGTCCTCTTGCTTAGATCATTCAAATCAGTACTACCACCACCATATCCATTAAATGGGAAACATTACCAGCTGGGAACATTGGGATTGATGGATGTGGATATACATTCATTCAATTCATCCTCAACAAGGATTTTGTGAAAGACCACCACCACCAACATGAATAATGTTATCATATTTTCATCTGATTAATGATATATCAACAACAAAAAGATAATTAATAAGAGTGAAAAACAAAAGTACATAGCAAAGTGCAACATCAAAAAAAGCAACCAATTCTACTGTCCTGCTAATATTTACCATTTTCCGACGAGAAGACTGACCTGAAAACCTTTCTCTCACCTTTCTCTCAGAGTACTTTTAGGATAACGAACATATAGGTATGCTTCATTAGTGTATCTACTAATGCTACATTTTATACACAAAATTATGCCGTTATCCCTTTTCTTATTTTAAGAGATTCAAGATTTTTCCTCGCAGTTAAATAGTTGTATGACCAGTCGAAAAACTTCGACATTCAACTTCAAAAAGTGTTCCCTATTCGACGGATTCAAGTTGTAGATCAAACAAGTGGTTGAACGTAAACATAAATCAATGAATCAATTTTTTTTTGATCGGTAAATAAAATTATACTAGATTTGTGCCCGTCTTCGCATACAGGCATATATCTACTTTTAACTTGGTGTGTGGGGCTTCTCCTTGCCCTATGGTAATGCATTTTTGATTTGGTGTGCATGGATTTCGCTCTACTCCGTGGCGATGCATTTTGATTTGGTGTCTTGTGAAGCTTCCGCTATCGCCTTCGGGGCAATGTATTTTGATTTGGTGTGGTGGGACAAATACATTAAATAGGTGGAGAATATGTGTAGAATTTATTCATTTTTTCCTTTTAACTTGTGCGTGGGCCTCGACCTTAGTGACAATGCATTTTTAACTTGGTGTGTGGATAAATTTTTTAATTGGTATGCGCGGGGCTACTTTTGCTCAAGTGGCGATGTATTTTTGATGGTGTGACAAGGCAAATAATTAAATAGGTAGAGAATATGTCTTGATTTTATTTATTTATTCATTTTATTTTTGCGAGAAAATATGCGGATTATTTTCCCTTTATATATTTACAAATTGGGACTTCCATAAAATTCCAAATACATTTAAGTTTCCTTTTAAATTTGTAATTTTTAAACCAATTATACGTTACTAAGTGTCCTCATTTAAATATTGTCTCCCATGAATTCCAAATTGAATTTGGTTTCTTTTTTTTATTTTGTTTCGATTCTTTTTAAACCAATCATACGTTGCCAAGTGTCCTCACTAAAACGCTCGTTTACAAAACTCAAAAAGGCGTATTTCACCAATAGGAGGCGAGAGTTTCCTCACCGTTCAACATGGGAGCTTTATTTGTCTAGGCCTTTAAGTCTTTAGATTAAGAAGTAGGCATATTACAAAGCTGGAAAAGCCACCATACAGATGAAAGCCAACAAACATCATAGACACCCAATAACAAGGAGACACAAGTGCAACTCACAAACAGTGAGAGCCTGCATACCCAAATTAAACCCCACATCTAACAAGAGAGTTAGACACCCTATGGGCCATGGAAACCCTAAGACCCACTTAGAAAACCTAGCCCAATAAGGGGCTTTGTGGAGTGCAGGGAAGAACTCATGGTGGTTCTAGGATTGACTGTGTTGATCTAAGGTGCAGGATTATATGAGTTGAAGGTATTTGTGTGTTGGAGTTGAGAGAATGAGCAGAAGTGGAGATGTGTATTGTGGTAATGGTGGTGTGGATGAGATAATTTGTGATGATATGTTTTGGAAGTGCATATAGAATGAAGTCTGGTGTCAATGTTGTTGCTGCGTATGTTGGTGTTGTTTGTGAGATGGTTGAACTGTGAATGGAGTATGAGATGGATGGGGTAATGGGTTTTGTTAGTGGTTCATTTGGGGCTTGCCTCTATTGCAGGTAGGCTTAAATTGCAATTGTATTGAATTATAGAGTTTTGTTATTATGAATAGTTTGTGTTTTTATCAAATGATAGAATAAGGTTGGTGAAATTGAACTAGGATTAGAGTTGTAGGTGTGGTAGAATCTTTGGCTTGTTCTTATGGCTCAGGCTTGAACCTTATGCCTGTCTGACTGAACAGATTGATCGACTTAGATTTTTTTCTATCTCGACTTAGTTTATCGATCGAGTTGAATCGGTTGCTTAAGAACCGCTCGGTGAGCCAATATCGCTTGACTCGACTTGACCGAAGTTAACCCTTTGATTGGACTTTGACTTTGTTAGGGTAACTTAGACGTTGACTGTTAGTTGACCTTTGACCAGAGGTTGGCCGTTAGATGACTTAGTTGGACCAGACCTTTTGTTAACGGGCAGATTTGATGGGTCGGGCCGGTGTGAGCCCGCGGGTCATGGGCTTGGGCTTAGGATCAGTCTTTCTTAATTAGATGTATTGGGCCTTTATGGTCCGAATTAGACTTTGACTTCTTTTTAAAAAGTTGTAGATGTTCATAAGACTTAGCTATTGGAATATAGGTACAACGTGAATTGAATTATGAAATCTTTAGATATACAAGAGATGGATAATGAAGATGTTTAGAACCATTAGATAGATTTATATGATTCTTGTGTCGGTCTTCTTGGCTAGAATTCTTAGAGTGCTTGTATGATTAACAGTTAGTCCTTATTAACAAACAATCGATTCAAATGATGAACCAGTGAATCGTGGATCTCGAGGTAGGCATGGCTTGTCATCAAAAGAGGTGGGAATTTACATTTAACTCTTTTGAAACCATTGTTGTTTCTTTTACAAAGATTTATGTTTATAAACTCATGCATCGTATATTTGTGCATTCCATGCATTGTTCAATTTGTATTATGAGTGTTATTTGATTCTTTGTAATCTTTCTATGGTTTGGAAAGGACTTTTAATGTTTGAATGTCAATATAAATTTTGATGGGAAATAAGAATTTCGGCTTTGGTATATAAGATACGCTCCTTCACATTTATACCTAGAGATTTTATGATATATTGGTGGCAGTTTGCGAGTTCGGAATTGTCGACATCCATACATACGATTAGGTGTGGATTTGTGAGTTCGGAATTGCAAAACCATATTATACATTGTTTGAAGAAGGATTTTGTCCATATACATGTATGTTTGTTACAGTGACTTGGTCACTTTTAATGTTTGGGAAAACATGTATTGTTTGCCATGTCTTGCCATGATTTCTTGAAAGTTAAATGTTATTTCTACCGGGCCTTTTAGGGATGATGTGCTCACCCATTCCCACTTTCAGTTTCAGAGACGGATCAAGTTACAAAAGAAATAAAGCTTCGAGGAGTTGAGTCCAGTTAGTTGGTTAACTTTCGGTTATGTTTATTATGATGTATAATATATTTGTAAACCAAATGACTATTGTATATGTATCATTCGAGAGGAGTTCTTGTATATTTATATTTCTGAGCGGGGCTAGTTTTGGGTTAAGTTTGTAGCAGATTCCTTAATTGAATGCTTAAGTATATGTTTTAGATTTTAGTGCCTCTTTATTTAGTTAATCTCTCGGATTAGTTAGCTGCTAGCTTTGGGGGTGCTACAATAGTACTCAATCATGATAGAAAACAACAAGATCAGATCACGCAACTACAAAAAAAATAGTTGGGTCTGGCTTCACAATCCCAATGAAGTCTTCAAGTCGTTAACCTACGGGGTTTCATGAAAGAACCTAAGGTTAAAGGAGAATCGACTCTAGTCGCAACTAGTATCACACATTAGGTGTGGGGATTAGGTTTCCCAGTTGCTAGAGTTCTCCTTTATATAGTTTCCAGATCATGGTTTGCAATTAATGTTACCTTGGTAAAAAAGCATTTAATATTCATTGTTAGATGAAAACCTGATTAGACTCAAGCAAATATCTTTCTAACGTTAGATCGAACTTAGCTTGTTATACACAAATGAAATGTACCTTCATTTAGATATGAGTAACCGTACCTAAACGTGTACACCTTGTTGGCTCAACAATAGTTAAATGAAGTTAGCCATATGAACACTTTCATATCAACCTCATTCATCTTAACCATAACTAGTTCAAATGACTCAAATGAAACTAGTTGTAGAGTTGTTCAATTGTTTATATTCTCATAGATCTATACAAGACACAATTGAAGCAAAATAGATTTTGATTCACTCGAATCAAGTCATGAACATTGTAGCCACGGTTTGCAAAAGATTGCATTCCTTATTATATAAATGTATTAGTTCATGAACAAATCGATTTTAGAACATCATCCACTCAGGTATGCAAACGGTACGCATACCTTAGTGGTAGGACTAAGTTTGGGATCGCCAATGTGATGCGAACATGTACGCATACCTCCAAACTCAACCTGAAATTCTCGGACCTAAACCTTACGCCAATACGCGTACCGGTATGTGTACTAGGTTCCCGGACTTTCACAAACCAACATGTACGCATACGGGTGTGCATACTATGGTTCCAGGACATGGATTACATATATGCAAGTACGCATAATATGCTTAAATCCAATTATTCTAAACTCTCATTTCAACCATTGAAACATTCTCGGAAGATTGGAATAGCTGTCTCACACAAACTATTAGCTTCAAAGTAATTTTCAAGTGATCAATACGAAACATTCCGAGTCCAGCATCAAATGACCGTCTCACACAAATCATGTAAGATGTTACCAAGCGATTTTCACATGATCATCTTTTGACTTTTGTCAAGGATATAAGATGAACTTGGTTAAAGCGAAAGCTTACCAACACATATTTCGAGAAATATGTAAGCGAGTTGAACTCAACTCGAAATATCAAATGTGCATCACTGAAGTCTATATATCTATACGACTTTTGTCTCAAATAGGAAATAGAGTATATAGACTTTTCAGTGATAGATGAGTTCAAGTCTCCACATACCTTTTATCGATGAAGTTCCACAAGATCCCCTTAGTATTTCTTCGTCTTCAATAGATGAACATCGTGAAGTCTAAGCACAACTACACTTTCTATCCTAATCCGAGACATAGCTAAGTAGACTAGACATCAAGACTTATAGTTTTAGCAACTAAACTTGACAAACAATCTTTAGAGAGTAATGCTTGCGAGTTCGACTGAGCAGTGCTCTAACAATCTCCCCCTTTGTCAATTTTAGTGACAAAACTATCAATACATATGGATTAAAAAATAAATAAACTTTGTAGCTTAATCGAAATCTTCGTCACTTCCACATACTGCAGTCCGTAGCTATAACAATGAGAATGTAGTTGAAGGAAATCCTACACTACACCCCTCACAAGAATCCACTTAATCAAACCATTTTAAGATGAACAATAATAGTTTTTATCGATTAACTTCTTGAATGTTTACAAGATAAAATAGAAAGCAGCTAAAGAAATTACAATCACTATAAACTTTCTCTCTCTTAATGACTTGCTCAACACTCGTAAAAAGATCCCTCTTCAATAGGCCTACTCGGCTCCTTATATAGGGTATTACATGATGGATGACAACTAAGCTGTCCTTTATTTTCTGGAATGACTTAAATATCATGGTGTACAAATATGTAATCTCGCAACTCTCCTAGATCTCGCTAGGTCTTCACATATTTCTCGTGTTTTGGCTGTCGTCATTCATTGCGTCATTTTTATTACTCATCTGCGATACCTTCGCAATGATGTCGTTTATTGATCTCGCTAGGTATTGATGTCGCGATATTCTGATCCTACATCTTGCCTCTTCTCATGTCTTCTATGCGAAGAAGAGAATGTCATGAGAACTAATATTTTTGAAATGCCGCAACTGTTCATCTTTATCTGTTTTGATATGATCCCGTACTTTTACACAGAATTTATTACACATGCTTCTTCTTCCGCTCTTTTCTTGACACATCTCTTTCAACCGTTTTTTCTTGACCATTCACGTCTCCTCTCGCATTAAATGCATTTATATTCTCGAGAACTCCTCTCTATATATAGTTTTCTCACCCTCCTCTTTTTTTTTTTTTTTTTTTTACTTTCTCTCTGCAATTTTTCTTCAATTCTCCTCCTCCGCAATTTACGTTTTTGCTGCTGTAAATCTTCCTTTTATTTTTTCTCTTGATCTTCAACTTTCTATTCATTCCCATATTCTTAGAATGGCTCCATCTGGTCGTAGATACGAAACTCTTTTGGGTGAGACTCAAAAGAATTTACAAGAGAAGGGTTTCACCTTATCTACTATTCCCAATCAAGAATCTTCATCTATTCTTTCTGAAAAGTTTTTTACTGATCATCATTGTGATGATCAGAAAATCATAATCTCGCTAGGTCAGCTCCTCGCAGGTCTTCCCATTCCTCTCTACACTCCCGAATTGCCCTTGTTCTATGAGATTCTTGCTCATGAGAAGTTCTCTCGAGCTATCTATCAATTAAGTGGGGATTGCATCCGTTTAATGCTTGAATTCGCCAATCGTGGTACGGTAAGGGATCTCTATATCCCGATAACGTCAGAGATCCTAAATTCGCAAACTTAGAGATAGTTGCCGAGAAGTATTCAAGAGGAAAACTTTTTGAAAATTATGAAGTGATAAATATGAAGAACGATAGGTCTCTCTCTGGGTGCACGTTTGAAAAGAAAAGAGAACATTCCAGCGACAAGATACTCATGAAAGATATCGATTGGCACTCTGGAAAGAACAATGTTCCTCTCCATTCCAAAGATGACAAGTGGTGTGTCTTTCCCTTATTTTTGAACGGACCTTACATTTCAGGTCCCAATGTACTCCCTGCGAATCTCGCAAATTATCATCCCTGGGTATTTAATTGGTGGGAAAGCAAAAGAGGTATATTTCTAACTTTCATTTACTTTTCAATCTTTATTTCCTCTTATATCTAATCTTGCGAACTTTTTAGATCACCAAATTGAGAAGAAGTTACTTAAAGGAATCCAAAGGTAGTACTCTGGCGATACTCCGTTCAATCACGGATGAAGTAAGAAATGTTTTATTTTGCTATTTTTAACAATATTGTTGCCCCTATTTCTTATCTTCATTCGTGTGTGAAGACTGGTGTTGAAGTTTCCGGAGAAGAAGAAACTTCTGAAGCTGCGAAGTCCAAAGGAAAGGGTAAAGGTCCTCTTCGCAAGGGGAAATCCACTGCTCCACCTTCTAAAAAACTGAAGATTCACTCTTCTTATCGCTCAAGTCCTCTATCCAGCGAGAGTTCTGATGAGGATGATGACGAAGTTGATATTTCTTTCACAAAGGATGATCATCTAACTGAATCCCCTATGGCGTTGTTGTCTAATATCTTCTCAGATTCCATGCAAGGAATTGGAGATGATCGCCTCTCTAATACATGCAAAGCTCTCGCAAATATTTGTGATGCTTCCTTGCTAGAGGGTAACGATTCTCTTCAGGGAGTTTCCAGATCAGTGACTCCCAGCTTATTAAATGCACTTGGTGCCTTGGTACGTCTATATTTCTTTATTTCTTCATAATTTTGATTTTAAATCATATCTTGATAATTTCTTTATCTTTATTTGTAGTTTGGGAGAGCTTCCTTTGTTGTTGCCTCAGATCTTGAGAAAAGGCGCAACACTCTTCACAAGAAAAATCTTCAACTTAGCAAGAAGAATGAAGAGTTAGAAAGTGCAGTTGTGGTTCTTCGCGAAAAGATTCAACAACTGGAAGCTGGATCTTCCACACAGAAGAATAAAATATCTAGCCTTCAAAGTGCTAATCAACAACTCTATGATATAAGATTCTTGTTTTTTCCTTGTTTTTACTTTGTCATTTATTTTTCTTCATCTGACATATCATTTTCGCAGACATTTATAATCTTTCTGATGAAGCCATTCTTCTTCACTCATTTCCCGAGCCTATGGATAGTAATGCTCTTCTTGCTCATCTCAACGAATCTTTAAATAGCTCTTCAAATAACAAAATTAGATCTACACAAATATAATTACACTTTCTTACTACTCAAAATTAGGATCGATCCTGAGAGGTCTAGGTTTCACTAAAAAACGATTGTGTAAATAAAAATAAACAAAAACAAATTCAAGGATGGAAAATATTGGATAAAACCAAATTTGAATATATGAATAGAATTATTTAATCTCGCTATCTCTGTAGAAATCGATCATAGATCTAGTTTAGGTTTAGCCAAACCGATTTAATACGTCTACAAAACCCTAACCTTAGTTTCACGAGAAAACTAATATTTTAAGGAAAAAATTAGTAACCTTATAGATGACAAAGATCGTCATAACAAGAAGAAAGAGAAAGATTGCTAATCAAGGTGCCTTTTTGAAGTCTTTTTCTCCTTCCAAAACTAGGTTTTGGGTTAGCGAGATTTCAAAAACTCTTCTTGAAGTCCAAGTTGAACGGATGAATCTCTTTCGCCAAAATGCTATACTTAACGAGAGAGAGAGTCAAATTTCGTTCTCTTATTCTCATAAATAGCGAGGATGAATTCACTTATATTCCAAAACCATTGTACCACCACGGAGCAGCGCAATAAGCTTCAATAACCATTGTACCAAAACCCATTAATCACACACATGCCAAAGCATCCACCAATCTCATCTCTATGAACTCAATAACACCACAGAGCCCTTCTCCGCCAATTCGCTGTATCATCATCCGCCACTGCAATTTCAGCTCCATTCCCTTCTCAATCTAATCACCCCAATTCAATAACAAACTTAAGTTTTAGATAATGCCGCACCACCTTTCTTGACCCAAACGTCTATAAATAACTTAGTTGTTAACATCGCCATTCCTCCAATCTCGGTGCCACCAAAGAACCACAATTTCAAATTAGTTCTTTCCTGAATCTTCTCATCCTAACATACAGCTAACTCCAAGCTGCAATTGCCCATTCATCACCTCGAGACCCTTGGCCATCTTCAAATTCCATTTCCGAGCATCGACCAATTCTCAGAAATAAATGACCACAACCACATATTCACTTAACCCATCTTTCTACTTTATCTATAACAACGAGAAACCCATTTGATCGAAAGAAGCAATTCAAAAAACATCTTTCGATTTGAATACGCAAAGAATCGAGCATCGCCTCTCTTTCTCTTGGGAAGAATGAAATGAAAATAGAGACAAGTTAAAGACATGATTCTGGACTCCAAATAGTCTTAGCCCTTGATGAAATGACAATTTTGTCCTTGGTCCTCAGTTCTTGTTTTGGACTCAAGTTCTTTGAATCCTCACACAATGAGTAGAAATCTTGTATTTGAACGAGAAGCATAAATACTAGATATTAAATACGGTGTATTCTACACCTATCATCTATACCTTAGGTTGTCAACGAGAGAGACAGAGTCAAATTCGTTCTCTTATTCTCATAAATAAGGATGAATTCACATGAGTTTTAGATAATGCCTTAAATAACTTAGTTGTTAACGTTAGAGAAGGTTGTCAGAGAAGGTTGTCAACTGTTCTTCTTTACTTTATCGCTTCTTTTTTGTGAAATTGCTACTAAGTTACTAATTCATTGTCATACGTTCGCAAAAGCTGAGAAAAGGTTTCAGACAAGAATTGAAGAACTTGAATCTGAGAAAGAACAACTTGCAAAGGACTTCTCTCTTAAATGACAAGTATTCCAAGTTGAAGAAGCAATTACTTAACTCTCGTAGCGTAATTTCAATAATGATCTTTGTCCGCTTTCGCAATCAAACTATTAGGATGATCTGCGATGACCATAGTATTCCGCTTTCTTCATATCCTTGTCTTCTTGATGAGATTCCTGAAAATATGCCTTCCTTGGATGTCTCTAATAGCGATGCTAGCGAAGAAGAGGAGTCCGATAAAGAGTCTGATGAAAAAGAAAAATGAACTGAGAAATAGCTCCATTTTCTTCTGTCTCTTCTTGTAATATCTGTATATTTATTCTTTTAGCCTTCCATTTTTGTAATCTCTTACTGTAAGTTTCTTGGATCTTCAAATACAGGTTCTACTTTATTGTCCCTTTTTGCACATGTTAAAAGAACAATTCTTTCTTGCAATATAGTTAATCGATATTATGAGTGCGTAAATCTATCATATGAAAATCAATAACAAGTTTTTACTCTATTCATTCCCATATTTGCCTTTGTTATTTATTTTTCAAATGAGAGATCAAGTCTATAACCTTTAAGTAATAATACTTCTCAGTTTCGCAACTGTTGTTGCTAAGCTTTCACAAGTAAATGTTTCCTGATTGTTTCCATGTATATACTCGCAAACTTATTTGTTTGCATATAATCATTTTGGCAAGCTTATTTGCTTACTCATTTTCTTGTGTGGTCTTATTTTGCCTTCCTAGTTAAAGGTCTTATTGTGCCACCCCTCGTCATTGCGACAAAATCGCAGGACGTCTTTACACTTTCATATAAAGACCCATTGATCTTGCCTTATCATTTCTTTAGTATTGTTGCCTCTGCAGGACGTTTTTGTTGCGACAATATGACAGGCCTAAAAATTCTTGCGAACTTAAAGCCCCATAACATTTCCGTCTTGCGACGAAATCGCAGGACGTCTTTACACTTTCATGTAAAGACCCATTGATCTCGTCTTATCCTCGCGTTAGTATTATTGCCTCTTCAGGATCATCGCACAAATATGACAAGCCTAAATTTTCTTGCGAAAATAGAGCCTCATGACATTTGAGTCTTAAGACACTTTCGCCTCCCTAATGGAGGGTGCCGCCTTATCATCTCCTGGTTGCCCCTTCAAGGAGGCGTACATCGGCCATACAAGACTAGCTCCTCCCATCCGGTCTTAACAACAACCAGTTTTTTTCGCAACCTCTTATCCATTATACCTATAGGGCTTATGGTTACGAGACTGCACCCTAAGTGGAGTTTTCTTCGGGCCGAAAAGATGTGCCAAGACTTGCCAAGAATGGCCGAGACACTTCAAATGCCCCGGCACTCTTGGCTCAACCGTGTACCTCGGCGCCTTGGTACACTGACTCCTTGGAAGAGATCCTCGGTCGTCCAACCAGGGTATAACCTTATATATATAGTTGGAAATCCAAGGTATCTCTCCCGGATGGGCTTTATTGACCCCAAATCTCCATGACTCAGATTCCAGGGGCGGTGTAACCTTTTCCCTGAGCCATGTCAAGAGATACCCCCTTATATGACGCACTTTAGGTCTTACATTTGCCTCTTGCGAAATATCATTCGCGAACTAGGGTGTACGCCATAAAGGTTCGTCCCATTCGTATAAATCATTCTTTTTTTATTATTTCTTTTCATTATCTTTGCGAAATTATCGCATAGTCTTGATTTGTTTGTTGTAATCTCGCTGTAATTCTTTAACTAGATTTTCATATATTCTGTCTCGCGAGGCGTTCGCGTACTCCTTCTTTGATCGTCATATTCTTTGTACTTTTGACAAGTCTTTGTCACTCAAAAAGAATTTTTTTTTTTTTACAAATCTAAAATCAAGTATTCATTTCTTACTTCTCTTACTTATGTTGATCTTTGCTTCTTCATTATTCAAATTTCCCAATACTGCCTTCCCTTTTGCGAAATCATCGCCATGTCCAACTTTCTTCAGGCATTGGTTTTTCAACCTACTTTCTTCTCTCACTTCTACGGCATCCACCATCAATCTTTCCTTTCTTTGTTCTTCTTTGATGTTCTGCTTCCAGTTCTTCTTTTGTGCTTTGACTCTTTCCTCGCAAGTCTCCACATCAACTTCATAGCATTCGTCCCTCGATCCAATCCCCTTTGATGACTCCAACACCACCTGGGTGAGGAAATTTGATGACCGGGGTGATACATCGATGCCACACCCAAAATATCATGTAACCAAGGTCACCCGATCAATGCATTATAAGGGGATTCACATCGACTATACAGAACAAGATTTCAGTTGATAATCCTTTTAATGGTATTCTCATATGAACTTCTCCTTTAGGTTTATTATCTGTACCGTTGAAACCATAGATCTTGTAAGTTGAAGGTAGAAGGTCTTCATCCTTCCCTCCCATAGTCTTGTAAGTATGGTAAAAAAAGGATATTTACTGAGCTTCCAGTATCGATTAAGATTCTATTGATCGCCCATGAATTTTCTGCCTCATCATCTTCATCATCATTAGGTTTTGGGTTAATCTCCAACTTTACCACTAATGGATTGTCATGCATCTGTCCATTCTTAGGTACCTCTTCAGTAAAAGAAATAATATGCATTTGCCATTCCTTTAATAGCAATGTCTTCGCGATGTTCATTACTTCTCTATTATCGCATCTCTTGCGGTAAAAACCCTACTAAGAACGCTATCATGAAAGTCTTCAATTGTCTGCATTTAATGTACAATGGAGTTGCAAAATAAATTTTGGCTTTCGCTCCAACTTCTACTACAAATGTTTCTTTCCTTTTGTTGTGTTTACTCGTGAATTTCTCGGTGGTGGTGGTAATGGTTGAGCCTTCTTCTTCACATTTTAAGAAATGATTTAGCTTCCCTTGGTCTATCATTCCGAGGATGATTCTTTTTATATTTCGCAATCATTTGTTAGGTGTCCATGAAAATGGTGATGGGAACAGAATTCATGACTTGGTCACCTGAGAGGCGGTTCATTCCCCATATTCCATGGTGCAAGTATGTTTTCCATCAAGATTATAGCTTCCCATATTTTCTCCACACTAGTATTCAATGGGGGCATCTTGATTTCCTCCCATACTACCCTATGACCTCGATGCCCTCTATGATAATTCTGCCTCTGACCTCCATAAGTTTCTTGCGGCTGATCAAGTCTTTGAATTTTGTTATTTCCGCCACGGTTATAGAAGTTTCTCTCTCTTTAAAATTCTTCCTGATCATGACTTCCCATGGCTACTAACTTTTGCTGACCATCATTCGTTATCATTTCTTGTTGACCCTGCGAGGTGCTCTCCACTGTGTTTATCAATTTAGGTAACAAACTTGCACTCGCAACTCTTGAACTTTCATTCGCAACAGGATATGATTTATCTCATTTTGCTTTTCCTCTAGAGCAATGTAATCCTCCCAAGTTCTCTTAACTCGGTCATTGTGATTGTATTCTTGATTCTAAAAACACGAATATATAATGATTGGTTGCGAATATAGCGTTAATGAATGATAAAATGAGATATCTCTCATCCACACGACCAGCCATATCGCTATACATTGTCTTCCACCTCACATCGGATGTTTTAAACTTTCGCCAACCCTTTGTTTTAACCCAAATACATCTTCAATACCCGGTCGCGAGGAATTATTACTTATGTACGCCCCTAAAAATGTAACTTGTAAATGGTTGAATGATGTGATTATGTTTCTTGGTAAACCTTCAAACCATTTCAGCCGCTTTCTCCCGTAAAACTTGATGCAAAATACTTGCACAATATAGCATCATGATTTTCCCATTGTAACATACACCTCACATAAGCTTTGATGTGTTGTATTGCACAAGTTGTTCCATCAAAATGCCGGTTAACGCAGTAAACTACACTTTGGGGGTATTCCTCCTAGTTGTACTTCTTGTGTAAATGGAGTTTTCGCAGACTTCTTCGATGGCCTCATCCAATTGTCTCTTTCCTCCTCCCCTTTTTCTTGTTCAAAGATTCCTCTCATTTCGCTAATTCTCTCAAGATTTGTTCATTTACACCGAATTTGGATTCACTTTGGTCTTTTAATTCCGCCTCTCTTCTCCTGCGTTCATGTCCGCTTTGATTTTCTTGTTCATCATTCTCTTCTCGTCTTTTTCTCGCGATCTTCTCCTTCATTTCTTTCAATGACTCCGCACACCGTTATATCTATCATTTCTCTTCTTTGCCGTCTATCGGTTCTCCTTTGTACTCTTTCATATTATTCATTGATATTACCGTTGTTGCGATTTCGTTCTCGCCTTCTTTCTCGATTATCATGATTGTTCTGGCGAATTGCTTCTTCCAGTTCCTGTTCTTCTATTTCTGCTCTTAATCTTTTCCCCTCGCAGGCTAGACGTGCTTATTCAGCATAGTGTCTTTCGATTCCATCTTCAATCTCTTTTTGTTTCCTCTGTGCTTCTTTCCCATGCAATATTCTTCTTCCTTCCTCCTGATTTTCTTCATCAGCTGGATTATTCTGCCCCTGACGCTGCCTATTTCCTTGATTTCCATCACTTCTTCCATTTTGAAGAGTCTCAGGACGTGGAATATAACGATCCTCCATTATTTCTCTTCTCTCGCAATGTTCTACGCCTAGATTTTGCGTTTCCTCTTGATTTTCTTCATCGACATTTTCCATAGGTAAAGTTCTCCTTCTTTCCTCTCTAACTGATCTTGAACTTGTCCTTGTAGTGCTTCTCGACCTTCTGTCCTGTAATCTCATATTTTCCATCCTCAACTCATGGTTTTGTCTTGTTAAATTTGCATGTTCCTCTGCTTCTAATCGCCTTTCTTCATGTATTGTTTGTCTCAACGTCTCTAATGATGCGATCTCTTCATTTCCATGAATTATTTCTCCAGTCTCTTCTCGGTTTCTCTCCTCTTGTCCATTGTTTACCAATTGTTGTTCTTCTTTCCTTTCCTCCATAGAATCTGACCTCCATGTATGTACGCTCACCCTATCATAATCCACAGTTCTTGTTTCTACATCGGTTGAATTGGTGGTTTAATTTGATTTTCTTCATTATTTATTGTGTTTATTCTTGAGGATTCACCTACTTCATTTCTCCCTTCTCCAGCAAGTCTCCTGCTCCTTCTAACAGTTGTTGGTTGTTCTGATGCATTTCTTCTTCTAGCCATTTCTCAATCTTAGTAAACTGTTGAATATTATATGAAATTCCTTCCTTATTATTCTAAACAAGCATCTAACCCGGTGCATACGCACCGGCTGTTTCGAGACTGTCTACATTGTAGGCAGCAAATATTGGGCTGGTAGACGTACTATTATCAAATGGCATCATGAAAAAAGCATATGAAACCTTAAAAGTATTAAGTACTTTCCACAAAAAGCACTGTTACGACCATGATCAGGAAGAATATCTTTTTATTTTTCTTCATTGTCACACTCACACACTCTCATATCTAGTGTTGCAATCGTGTTTCACAATCAGTAAAATAGTTTATTAACATCATTCATATTGTCATTGCCGACTCTGCACCTCTCTGGTTTATACTTAGTATTTTATTGCGCAAATGTAAGGTCAGCTCCCCGCTTCTGGCAGCAAATTAACCTGCCTCCATACTGCCGTGACTAATATTCTTGTCTATTTTGCCATTCCCATTGAATTTTGGCCTCATTGGCTGATCTGCTACCTGGAATTGCATCCTACGTTGTATGCCACAAATGGAGTTTAGATCTGAAACATAAGTTGAAACATAGACGTTAGCCGTTACTTCCAAACTTCATATACATTGCTGAGGTCTTATAGTTGGCAATATAAATTAATCCTGATTAGGAATATAAATTTGTCACCATGTATGAATCATTTCATCTTTGACTAAGTTGTCCAGTGGTATTAATTAGTTTATGTTTTTCCTATACATATTGTTTTAAATTGACTCGAAAAAGACGTAGCGGTGCTAACTCATGGTAGCTTATTGTGGATAGTTGGTGGATCTTGAAGGCGATAACAACAGAAGTGTCAACTGTCTAGTAGGGAGGCAGGTTAATTACAGTTTATCAATCTTCATGTTGACAATATCTTTAGAAATTTAATGTACATTTTTACCGAAGACTATCAAGATCTTGACCTACAATTTGGTTGTTTCGTGCATTACTGCCAGATCAATATTGCTCCTTTTATCCTCTGCTTTCTGACGATGATCTTTGTTTCCAAAAGTAAAGGAAGAAAGATTACCTTGACTACGAATGATCGAGTGAAAAAAAAAAACACTAAAACCAAAACCTTTTAATTACAACTTACTACTTTATGGTAATCTAATTCTCGCCTCAAAGTTCAAAATTTAGCAACATACAATGTAAGCATTAAATTCAGTTTAGTATATTTTCTCTCAGCTATATATGTAATATATTTTCTCTCAACCATATGTAAGTTTCAATTTAGTATCACCAACCTAGCAGATCATGCTTTGTAATTCCATTTCACAAAAACCATAAGATTTGAGAGAAATTTCAAACTATGCATTCTCTTGTAAATCTATAGGGTAACTGCATTAACTCTCCAAATAAAAAGACCGTTTCAGGGACACCGAAAATGAGTACAGATTATCTATAACAAAACATTTTCTTTAAACTTTTGCAAGTACTTTCTCAACATACTTGGCACGTTTTTCCGTCTGCAACACTCCGAATTTATATACTCCAGTTAAGTTTGTTACTGTAAGATGCAACTTAAAATGCCATTAACAACCTACTAAAACAACACCATTTCAGTAAATATATATAGTTCATTCACAAATCCGTTTTAGTAACACACAAAATAATGGAAGTCGTCAACCATTTAGCATTGAAATCATGCTTCAAAAAAATATGGTAACGATTTTACATGGTACTACATACATATTGTTAACTTATTAATGGTTTTCCTTTTTCAATTCATGAGAGATTGCAAAGAAATTAAAATTTCCTACTGTTCGAAGGAAGAAAGAAAGGTTTCTAACTGAGATGTTTATTACCAAACATTGGATCTGTATTCTGTAAACCAAATAATTTTATCCTGCTTAAATAGAAGAAGGGCAAAAAGTTGTTACCAAACCCTAGTTTATGCTACTTCCTTGCATGTAAACTCAAAACCCACAGGACATTTCTCTTCGGTTCTCAAATAAACTAATGTTCGCAACTCTTCATAAAGCTGAAGACATACAAAAAAGTTTTAACCAAATCAAAGTCTAATGTAATAAAACTAAGGAACAAACCAAAATTAGTTTTAACATAAAGATAGAAAATAAAATTAATGATACTGATGATGATCAAGATGCAGATTATTGGAAGAAACGACTAATAATCATGCAATAAAGTAGTCAAACAATGGAAAATAAGATGATGTATATATAGAGAAAGGATTCCTTACAAAGTCCTGATTGTTCATCATGGAAACTTTCTGCCGTTAATAGAAATACCACCAATCATTATTGTTCCATAAAACGAATATATATCCTGGCAGAAAAACTTGGTTGTGGCCAAAAAAGAAAACATCTCACGGTAACAGAACTTGACCTCTCCAATAACTTTAAACTCAAGCAAAGCAAGAATATTAAAGAAAATATGAACCATGACCTAAAGATCGAAAGAATTTCCAATTCCAAACTATCATTACAGGGATGAGAATATTAAAGAAAATATGAACCATAACCTAAAGATCGAAATAATTTCCAATTCCAAACTATCATTACAGGGATGAGAAAATCATTACCTTTAATTTTTTTGATGGAATGAGAGTTTAACTTGCGGACGGAAAGATAGATGGAGAATAACCCATAAACAATTCAGAAATTGAGAGAAGTTACACATACTGTGAATTCTCGAGTCACCAAATCTAACGGCTTGTCGGTGTTTGATCAATATATAGGGTTCGAATCGTTGCATTTCGGATATTAAAGGCGTCTCAAAGGATGGTCTCAAGGATACATTAATCGGCAATTAGGCATCCCTTGGGTCAACAGTTGCCAAGGTTTGTTCTTATCCTGTCTCTTGGTCAAATGGCTGCAATATCCGATGGATTATTTCAGAAGGTAACCTTTGGCAAGATCACTTTCGGAAGGTGACCTTTGGTATAATTATGGAAACACTTGCCTATGATGAGTTGGCAAAGTACATGGCAGTGACATGGAAAAGTTTGATGATGTGGTTTAACCACATATTAGAATGATTATGGTGTCGACATGTGGCGACTTGGGTGTCTCTTATTATAAAGAAAGATCCTTTCAAATCACTATGTCAATCCTCACTCATTCCCTGTTTCTAGCGCCAATATGTAGTTGCAGGAAATCCTACACTACACCCCTCACAAGAATCCACTTAATCAAACCATTTTAAGATGAACAATTATAGTTTTTATCGATTAACTTCTTGAATGTTTACAAGATAAAATAGAAAGGAGCTAAAGAAATTACAATCACTATAAACTTTATCTCTCTTAATGACTTGCTCAACACTCGTAAAAAGATCCTCTTCAATAGGCTCGCTCGGCTCCTTATATAGGGTATTACATGATGGATGACAACTAAGCTTTCATTTATTTTCTCGGAATGACTTGCGTAAATATCGCGGGTGTACAAATATGTAATCTCGCAACTCTCCTAGATCTCGCTAGGTTTTCACATCTTTCTCGTGTTTTGGGTCGCCATTCATTGCGTCATTTATATTACTCATCCGCAAAACCTTCGCAATGATGTCGTTTATTGATCTCGCTAGGTATTGATGTCGCGATATTCTGATCCTACAGAGAAAACGGTTGCTTTCGATCATTGTTATACAGTGTCATAGTATTATTACACAGCATCAAAGTTCAATTGTATCACAACTTTGAAAACAATACTATGGTGATATGTATCACCCCCCCCTAGTCAATACTTCACCTCATATGAAAACCACTCCACCTTACATAATGATCTGTAAACCATATGTATTTGTAGTGTGAAATACACATTAATTCTCCCCCTTTTTGTTAATAAAAATTGGCAAAGGTGCGAAAACTAGTGGGATCCTAGTGAAATTTTCATAGAGATACTACATGAGCAAAAGAGAACAACATATCAACTTGTTTAGATGCAATCATATAGCCGAAACTAAAAGCAATCATCAAGGAGTTTATAAAGATACAAGATAACCCCTACAATATTCCATAGCTACACTCCCCACAAAGATTTGACAATTAAGAACTTTCCCCCATAAAATTTCATTCCCGAAAGAACAACAAGAGCGACCTTACTTTCACAAGAAATGAAGGATTTCTTAGGACATTAAAAAATCATATGAAACATGAATTTGTATCCAAAATACTCAATTAAATTAACCACAAGAGAACCCATGATTAATTTAATCGGAAATACTCACATAAGAGAACCGAGCTGCACAGTATATACACAAAGATGTGGATCATGGAAAGACTAATACTGCGGAATATTCAAAGATTCATTTTATTTTTCATCACTATTTGCATAGAGACATATAATAGACTTAATATTTGTAAACCAAAGTCCATCATATCTTCCATCAATATCTGCATAATGATACAATAGGCTTAACTTTTGTTTGTCAAAAGTTCATTTATTCTTTTATCAATATTTGCATAATGACATATGTGAAAAAGTGGGTCTAACAACCACACCCAATATTTCGCTTAGAAATCTATATGGACAAACTCCAATATACTTTCTAGATAATCAACTAGACATTCAGACCCAATCTAGATAAAAAAGTATATCAAAGAGTTTATACCTCAATCTCTCGATTTGATCTTTACTCATGCAAATAGAAATCTGCGAGTCTTTATCAAAGGGAGATAACTTGGATGGTACCAAAGACCAATATCCAAGTGTCAATCAATTTAAATCAATAACCCAAAAGGTCAGATATTCTAATTGATTGAACAACGCACAACCTGTGATATTTCAATTATATAAACAAATATAATGCGGAATAGAAATAACACATACACCAGAGTTTTGTTAACGAGGAAACCGCAAATGCAGAAAAACCCCGGGACCTAGTCCAGATTGAACACACACTGTATTAAGCCCTTATAGACTCTAGCCTACTCCAAATTAACTTCGGTCCTGACTGTAGTTGAACCCCAATCAATATCACACCGATTCAAGGTACAGGTTATGCTCCTACGCCCCGATCCCAGCAGGATGCTACGTACTTGATTCCGCCCATTTGATCTCACCCACAACTAAGAGTTGCTACGACCCAAAGTCGAAGACTTTAATAAACAAATTTGTATCACACAGAAAACTCTATAGAAATAAAATAAATCCGTCTCCCACGAATAAACCTATGAGTTTTGTTCTGTATTTTGATAAATTAAGGTGAACAGGAACCAATCAATAACCCGGACTTATATTCCCGAAGAACAGCCTAGCATTATTAATCACCTCAAAATAATCTTCATCGACGCAACGAAAAAAGGTATTGTGGAAACACAAACGATGAGACGAAGTGTTTGTGATTTCTTTTCTATCTTGCTTATCGAAGATATAAATCTCAAGCCAATTATTTCAATTGTACTCGTAGGATAGAAACTGCAAGATCAGATCACACAACTACAAGAAAAGTAGTATCAGTCTGGATTCACAATCCCAATGAAGTCTTTAAGTCGCTAACCTGGTTTTAGAAGAAGAAAACCTAAGGTTAAAGGAGAATCGACTATATCTTTGCAAACTAGTATCACACGTAAAGTATGGGGATTAGGCTTCCCAGTTGCTAGAGTTCTCCCTTATATAGTCCTTCAAATCAGGGTTTGCAATCAATGTTAGCTTAGTAACAAAACATTCAATATGTACCGTTAGATGAAAACCTGATTAGACTCAAGCTAATATTTCTCAACCGTTGGATCGAAAAGTTAGCTTGTTACTCACAAATGAAATGTTCAATTTTGGGTTTATGAACCGTACCCAAACATTAACGTTTGTTGGTTCAAAAATAGTCAACCAAATGGTTGGCCATATGAACACTCTCATATCAACCATATTCTTCTTCACCATAACTAGTTCAAATGAGTCAAATGAACTAGTTAGAGAGTTGTCCAATTGCTTAGATCTTATGTAACTACACAAGACACAATCGAAGCAAAAACGGTTTGTTTCACTCGAATCGATTCATGAACTTTATAGCCATGGTTTGGAAAAGAATTCCTTAGTTTATATAAACATTAGTTAAAGAACAATCGGGTTTAGATATAACTTACTCAAGTTCGCGGACTGGGTTCGCGGACTTAAGCTCATGAAAGGAGTACACAAACTCGAGCAGAAATTATGAGGTAAGAACTTTCGCTAGTTCGCGGACTGAGTTCACGGACTTGGCTTGCGCCACTTCCATTTCTCTTGATCAACAAAGTTCGCAAACTTTGATTCAAGGAATAAGGACTTATACATATATGTGTTTCCACAACAATGCTTATATCCTACCAATGGTTATGTAATCTAAAATCTCATTTCAATCATTAAAACATTCTCAAAGAGCGTTATATAGCCATTATTCATGTAACCATTTTTCGCCGTGAGCAATTTCCAAAGTGATTGAAACATATCATGACTTTCGTCACTAGGTAAAGATGAATTCGGTTAAAGCTTACCAACACATATTTCGAGAAATATATAGGCGAGTTAAACTCGCTCAAAATAGCAATTGTGTATAATGAAAACCTATACGTCTAAACGACTTTTGTCTCAAGAGTAGGAGATAGAGTAAATAGACTTTTGAGTGACATATAAATTCAAGTCTCCACATACCTTTTAGTCGATGAAGTTCCACCGGTTCCTCGAGTAGTCATTCGTCTTGTATGATGATTGCCATGGAGTTCTTGAACTCAACTACACTTTCGATCCTAGTCCGAGACCTTTAGCTACATAGGCTAGAAATCAAGACTTATAGTTTTAATCATTAACATTGACAAACATGCTTGAGATAGCAACGCATACGAGTTCAACCGAGCAATGCTGTAACAATCTCCCCCTTTGTCAATTTTAGTAGAAAAACTATTAATACATATGGAATACAAAATATAAATAAATTAACTTTTGTAGCTCCTATTCCACATGTCTAATCTTCAACATTACTCGAAATCTTCGTCACTTCCAAGTACTCCAATGATCCCAAAGGTTGTAAATTTAGCATCATCGTTGTTGAAAATTTGTAGCTATAACAATAAGAAAACAAGAGTTCTCTATCATTGTTATACAGTGTCATAGTATCATTACACGGCGTCAAAGTTCAATTGTATCACAAGTTCAACAACAATACTATGGTGATATGTATCACTCCCCCTTAGTCAATACTCCATCTCACATAGAAACGACTCCCCCTTACATAATGATCCGAAAACCATATGTATATGTAGTGTGAACTACATATTAATTCTCCCCCTTTTTGTCAATAAAATTGGCAAAGGTACAAGAACGGGATCCTAATGTAATTTCCGAAAGAGACATTTCATGACCAAAAGAAAGAAACACACATCATCTTATTTAGATGCAATCATAAAGCCGGAGTTAAATGCATTCATCAAGGAGTTTAAAGATACAAGATAACCCATATAACATTCCACAGCCGCACTCCCCACAAAGATATGGAAATTAAGTGCAAGTTCAAAAAGAACTCTCCCCCATAATGTCATTCCCGAAAGAACAACAAGAGCGACCTTAATTTCGAAGGAAAGGAAGGATTTCTTTGGACATAAAAAATCACATACAAGTATGAATTTGAATCCAAAATACTCAATTAAATTATACCACAAGAGAGCCCATAATTAATTTAATCGAAATACACAATTAAACTAATCACAAAGAGTAATCAATTTAATTGGATACTCACATAAGAGAATCTATGGAGCAGTGACTAAGTTAATTATGAAAATAACCAACCCAATCAAAAGTGCTCAAACGTAAGAAAACTTATGGAGTCATAACTAAATAACCAAACAAGATGATTAATTTAGTCCAATATGCTCGACATAAAGTACCTTATGGAACAACAACAAAGCTAACCATGAAAATAAACAACTTTTGATTGTTTTAGTGCTTAACATAAGACACATTACAGAGCCTCACAGTAATACACAAAAATATTGATCGGGAAGATCAATTCATCAGGAATACACAAGGATTCATTCTATTTTCCATCACAATTTGAACCATGACATACAATAGACATATCCTTGAAAAACAAAATATTTTAACCTATCTTCCATCAATAATTGACAATATAGGCTTAACTTTTTATTTGTCAAAAGTCCATTCATTCCTTTATCAATATAAGAATATCGACTTATGAAAGACTTTACTTTTGACAAGATATGGGACAATCATAGTTCAGGGACGCAAACACACATATCCCATAACAATTGCAATATATAAAACCATAAAGATTAATACTGCAAAAAATTATCTTCCAAACAATTTTATAATTTAAACAAATAAACCTAAAAACATGAAGATGAAAATCGTTGCACATAGCTATGTGTAATTAAAAAAATGCCTATTCCAAACTCTAGTAATCCTTCTCAAAAACAAGAATAAATTCTCATAAGAAGTTTCCTAGGCATCAAGACAAACTCGTAATGCACATATAAGATGATTTGTCCTTATAGGGTAGAATCAATCTTTTTCCCCCGGATTTACACCAATACTAGCTACCAAAGGCGTATAAAAAGATTTTCTTAACAAAAAAGAACATGCAAAGTCATTAACGACCATGCACCATAGTTCACAAAAAATGATTGTGAACATTCAAGAATCCCATAGTAATGCGTACTACTGCTCATTCTTGAACTTCCTTCTTTGTGATTCACAAACAATATTCTTGTAAAAGCTACAAATGAGATTATAAGAGTATTACTCCAAGAATCCGAGTACCCAATTCCAAGAGAAGTGGAACAAGTGACGAAATGGAGCAAAACACTCAAAAACAAGAGACAGGACAAATACCAATCTTAACTCATCCAAATTCAAGGTTTCTCATCTCCATTTTGAAGATAATTCTAAAAGAAAGGAAATGCAAAAAGAATGAGGTCATTCCGAGTTCGGACAAAGAAATTACGGTCAAAACAAGTTTACCGAATATCGACGTCTACAGGAAAGTATGCATACGGGTTTTCAAACGAATTTTCATGACTTAGAGCGGTTTGCAAACTGGATCTGCGAAGTTAAACCCCTGGATTTTGATTTTAAAAGATGGTATGCATACTTGGTATGTGTACCATGAAGTCCAAACATCCCGAACTACTATTTTCAAACCTAAACACAAAGGAACCTTAAAAACAAATCAAGTTAGGTATAAATGAACAATAAGAAAGGTACATGGATCATTATAAGTACTCTAAGCAAATAAAAATACAAATCTTTCTCAGGCTTATAGACATACCTTTTTAGAAGAATCCAGTCGAATTCTACTACCTTAACGAACATAATCTGTGTGCCCCAATTCTTGTGCTTCCCTCACCGGATACATAGAAGGGCATTCCTTGGTGAGGATGCACTTACAACACAATCAAGTTATGTTGGGGTGAACAATGTCTTGATCACCACAAGTGACCTTTGGATTATCATGAAAGAGATCGCTTTTAGAACCTTTCGCATCCAATTTCATTTTTCCAAAAAACTTGTTAAGTTCCAACATCATGGATACTGCCTTCTCCATAGTCATGGAATTTTCTGGAAGATCATTCCTTTTCTCACTCAAAGCATCATTGACTTTCTTTGGTACCCACTTCTGAGTGTGTTTAGGAACAACCAGAACCTTCTTCCCATTACTCTCTTCAAGATTTTTCGGCAGAGAATTGGATTGACTATTCTTTTGCAAGTTAGTCTTTCTCCAACTGGGAGCATCGGATCTTTTCTTCGCCTTTACGAAGTTATCCTTTTGATAACCATTACGATTGTGAAAAGGATTCGTATGACGTTTATAGGAAAAACTAGGAAAATCATAGCACTGATTCCTTTCCCTAAAGGTTGGACAGTTACAACCTGTAATGTTAGGGGGTCAGTCTTAACGTATGATCTTGGTTTCACAACTTCTTGTGATGCCCAAACAAGAACATCATGAAGTTTCTCATTCCTTATATGGAAACGACATCTTCTTTCCAGGTGACCTTTATTTCCGCAATAGTGGCAAACATAAGGAATGTTCTTACCTCGATCCGTGTGTGCTGATTTTGGAGGTTGATATATTTTTATCTTTTGAACCTTAACTGCCGGTGAAGGTATTTCACTTTTTCCATCAGTGGAAAACTTTTGTTGAGAAGAATCACTAGCCTTGAAAATTTTTACCTCTTTGCTAGTACTTGGAGCATCTATTCCATTATAGCCCAATCCTCGTGTATCACGATGATTTTTACTTGCTCCTAGCATAGTGGTTAATTTGCTTGAACTAGTATTGAACTTTTTTAAGTCATCTTCCAACATATTGATTTTATCAAGAGTAGCAGCTAAATCAGCCTCAAAACGTTTTTCTTGAGCGAGAAAAGCGCTTTCTCTGTCATCAAAACTAATTTGTTGAGAGTTAAACCTTGCCTCAGATTCTGCAAGTTTCTCTTCCAACGAAAATTACTTTTGAAGAAGATTATCATATTCAAGTGACTTCATACGTAGGTTTTCCTCAGAATCCTTGAGGATTGATTCGTTAGAACGATTCGAAACATAAAGACCTGCGTAACATCTTCTCAATTTCTTGTTTTCTCGACAGAGAGGAGTCAGAAGAGGAGTGACATGAGAAGTTGTCATCTTCTTCTTTTCCAATGAATTCAAAACCTTCACATACTCAGAGACTTCCTCATCAACATCTCTATCAATATCTGAATCACCTTCATCAGAAAGTTCATCCAACTATTCTTCTAGGCGTGTTTTCCAGACTTCAACAAGTTTTACATTAAGAGAATGTTTAGATGACCTAGATGTGACAGTTCTCTCCGGTGAATCCAAGCTTTGAAAATCATCTGGTAATCAATGAACATGTACGTTATTAGAGATAGACTCGTCCATAATCAGATCGCTACAAACACAGACTTATAAGGTCTTTAATGTGTTTGCCTGCACTGATAGCAAGTGAAAAAGCGGGGGTCTAACAACCACACCCAATATTTCGCTTAGCAATATGTATGGACAAACTCCAATATACTTTCTAGAGAATCAACTAGACAGTCAGACTCAATCTAGATAAAAAGTATATCAAAGAGTTTATATCTCAATCTCTCGATTTGATCTTTACTCAAGCAAATAGAAATCTATGAGTCTTTATCAAAGTGAGATAACTTGGATGGTACCAAAGACCAATATCCAAGTGTCAATCAATTTAAATCAACAACCCAAAAGGTCGGATATTCTAATTGATTGAACAATGCACAACCTGTGATATTTCAATTATATAAACAAATATAATGCGGAATAGAAATAACACAAACACCAGAATTTTGTTAACGAGGAAACCGCAAATGCAGAAAACCCCGGGACCTAGTCCAGATTGAACACACATTGTATTAAGCAACTTTCTTTTAAAATCGTTTAGGTACAAACTCTAGCCTACTCCAAATTAACTTCGGTATGGACTCGTAGTTGAACCCCAATCAATCTCACACCGATTCAAGGTACGTTATGCTCACGCCTCTGATCCCAAAGCAAGATGCTACTTACTTGATTCCCTTAGCCGATCTGACCCACAACTAAGAGTTGCTACGATACAAAGTCGAAGACTTTAATAAACAAATCAGATCACGTAAAAGTCTATAGAAATAGATAAACTGTCTCCCACGAACAAACCTATGAGTTTTGTTCCGTATTTTGATAAATCAAGGTGAACAGGGACCAATCAATAACCTAGGACTTATATTCCCGAAGAACACCTAGTATTATTGATCACCTCATTTAGTATTATGATCACACTCACAATAATCTATATCTATGCAAATGAAAAAAGGTATCGTGGAATCACAAACGATGAGACGAAGTGTTTGTGATTTCTTTTCTATCTTGTCTATCAGAGATATATATCTCAAGAAAATTATTTCAATTGTACTCGTACGATAGAAACTGCAAGATCAGATCACATAACAACAAGAAAACTAGTATCGATCTGGCTTCACAATCCCAATGAAGTATTTAAGTCATTAACCTGGTTTTAGAAGAAGAAAACCAAAGGTTAAAGGAGAATCGACTCTATCTTAGGAAACTAGTATCACACGTAAAGTGTGGGGATTAGGTTTCCCAGTTGCTAGAGTTCTCCCTTATATAGTCTTTCAAATCAGGGTTCGCAATCCATGTTAGCTTAGTAACAAAGCATTCAATATTCACCGTCAGATGAAAACCTGATTAGATTCAAGCTAATATTTCTCAACCATTGGATCAAAAACTTAGCTTGTTACACACAAACGAAATGTTCAATTTTGGGTTTATGAACCGTACCCAAACATTAACATTTGTTGGTTCAACAATAGTCAACCAAATGGTTAGCCATATGAACACTCCCATATCAACCATATTCTTCTTCACCATAACTAGTTCAAATGACTCAAATGAACTAGTTAGAGAGTTGTGCAATTTCTTAGATCTTATGTAACTACATAAGACACAATCGAAGCAAAAACGGTTTGATTCAATCGAATCGGTTCATGAACTTTATAGCCATGGTTTGCAAAATCATTCCTTAGTTTATATAAACATTAGTCCAAGAACAACCGGTTTTAGATATAACCTACTCAAGTTCGCAGACTAGGTTCGCGAAATTAAGCTCATGGAAGGAGTACACAAACTCCAGCAGAAATTCTCGGGTGAGAACTTTCGCCAGTTCGCGGAATTGGCTTGTGTCACTTCCATTTCTCTTGATCAACAAAGTTCGCAAACTTTGGTTCAAGGAATAAGGACTTACACATATATGTGTTTCCACAACAGTGCTTATATCTTACCAATGGTTATGTAATCTAAAATCTCATTTCAATCATTGAAACATTCTCAGAGAATGTTATATAGCCGTTATTCACAGACCATTTTTCGTCAGAGCAATTTCCAAAGTGATTGAAACATATCATGACTTTCTTCACTAGGTAAAGATGAATTCGGATAAAGCGAAAGCTTACCAACACATATTTCGAGAAATAGATAGGCGAGTTCAACTCGGCTCGAAATAACAATTGTGTATAATGAAAGTCTATACATCTAAACGACTTTTGTCTCAAGAGTATGAGATAAAGTAAATAGAATTTTGAGTGACAGATAAGTTCAAGTCTCCACATACCTTTTAGTCGATGAAGTTTCACCGGTTCCTCGAGTATTCCTTCGTCTTGTATGATGATTGCCATGGAGTTCTTGAGCTCAACTACACTTTATATCCTAGTCCGAGACCTTTAGCTACATAGGATAGAAATCAAGACTTATAATTTTGATCACTAACATTGACAAACATGGTTGAGATAGCAACACATGCGAGTTCGACCGAGCAATGCTCTAATAATATGAAAGACTTAACTTTTGACATGTGTATGGGACAATCATAGTTCACGAACGCAAACAAACATATCCAATAACAAGTTGCAATATATAAAACCATAAAGATTAATATCGCAAAATCATCTTCCAAATCAACTTTAGAATTTAAATAAATAAATCTAAAAACTTTGCAAGATGAAAATCGTTGGACATAGCTATGTGTACTCACAATAATGGCTATTCCAAACACTAGTTATCCTTCTTAAAACCAAGGTTTGAAAAACCCCAGTTTTTTCTGAAAAAACGGCCGTTAAAACGGTCACACCCATATACCGTGGCTGTGAGGGTCCTCGGACCCGTGCCTATATAATGCCGATGAATAGAAAATAATGGCAGTTTTTTAGGACCGTTTTTCCGTTTTCACACACGTTATAACTGTTTTTCTAAAATTGATTCTTACGAGTTTTCCTTCTACATAACATTTTTAACACGAGTTTTTTAAAACATTTTTCCCGTTTTCACGCCAGTTATAACCGTTTTTTTAGAAAAAAAGAATTCAAAATAGTTTTTTACAATTCTTTATTTTTTAAATTAAAGATTGAAAAATTATATTAAAAACTTTGAAAATAAAAGAATAAATAAACAATATATAAAAAAAACGTTGTAACCGCGTTACTAGACCCGTTATAGTTGTTTTCAAGCATGTTTTAACTGTTAGATAGTAATTTCAGATCATAATTATTTATTATTTATTTAACCGGTATAACGCCTGTTATTTTAAAAATAACATATAAAAAACACGTTTTTTTTCTTAAATAACATGTTTTTTGTCCGAAACGTGTTCACACCCGTCAAAACGCGCTATAACGGTCACACCCAGTAGCCGTGACCTGAGCCGTGACCCGTTCTTCAAACCTTGCTTAAAACATAAGAATAAATTCTCATAAGAAGTTTCCTGGACATTATAAGAAAAACAAAAGGAATTACTCATCTTCTTCATCATCGGAGATCATCAAAGCATGGCTTGAATCTTATTCATATCTTCCATGCTTTCGGGAAACTTGGTAGCAATCACAAAAGGTTGTTCTTGCACACATCAATATCTTCCTTGTTCTTTCATGTTTCGACTGTTTAGAGTTGTCACTGAAACAGTCGAAACATTAACGACCGTTTAAAGTCGTCACTGAAACACTAACAACTGTTTAGAGTTGTCACGTAACGACTCTTTTATAGGAAATAACGACTGTTTAGAGTCGTCACTGAAACACTTCAATACCATGACGATTTTTCATACAGAGATCTGGGCAAAAAAATAAAAATAAAAATTGCAAATAAAAAATTTGGAAAAAAAAAAGTTAAACTCTAATTAAGTAAGATTATCACTAATTAATTAAGAAAGCCATTTAGAAAAAAATGATAAGGGGTGACCCAAATCAGGGTGGGTGACCTTTTTTATCTTCTTGTGGGAGGCCCCAATTAGAATTTATGACTTTGTTGACCTTTTTTGTCCTCTAGTATTGAACTTAATTAGGCCTATGGAATTGGCCCCATGCATACCTGGCCGTAAACAAATTATCTGTATTTTTTTTTTTTTTTTTTTTTTTTTTTTCTTTTTGCCAATTTTTATCTGTAAACACAATCATTTCTTCTTTTTCTTTCTACAGAAAAGGTTGGTTTTGGGTGACTTTCACTTTACTCTTTTTGTTGTCAGAAAACTTAAATCCCTCTTGCTCGTCTCTTAGCTAATTTCATCACCATCTTCTTTCTACTTGTCAAGAATCCAATCCTGAATTCATCACTCTCTTATATCATCTCTAACAGTATTGATGGGGAATTTCAACGATCTCCCACCAGATATCATACTCGATATCTTAAGTAGATTACCAACAGAATCGGTATTCGAGTGTAAATTAGTTTGCAAATCATTGAGAAATCATGTACACCGTCCGCCCTTCGCCCAGATGCACTTAACTCATCTCAGTGATGATGATCCTGCAGGTAAGATCACTTTTCTTTTATTAAAACCTTATCGGTACACAGAACATCAACAGATTCACTACTTGGAGTATGATCATGATTATGAGACACATAGAATAAAAAAAATCAACATAAAACCTCCATTTGATGAGAATAGTGGAGGTTATGGTATTATTGGTTCTGTTAATGGTCTCATTTGTCTCAATGCTTGTTATGACCATAAATCATTTGATTATCAACCTGCTTATATCTGTAATCCTGTCACTAAGGAGTATGTTATACTTCCGAAGCAGCTGAACAGAGAAATGGGTTATCAGAATTTCCACCATGTTTATAGTGGATTCGGTTATCTTGGTTCGAGTAATGAGTACAAGGTTGTTAGACTTGATCGAAGACCCAATTTTGAGGTATACACCCTTGGGAGTGGAAATGGGTGGAGAAACGTAGCAGCAGGGGAATACGGAATTGACTTCTCTGTGTGTTCTTTTGTTAATGATTATGGTGTGTTTGCAAACGAAACGCTTCATTGGATTACATTGGACGGGAAGATAGTGGCATTCAATCTGGCTGATGAAAACTTTTGTGAACTTCCAGCACTGCCCTGTCTATCTCTAGCTGATAATGTGGATCTTAACTTTGAAATTGGGGTTTTGGGTGGGATTTTGTGGTGTTCAATCCTTGATGAGTGCACAAGAAGGACTGACATTTGGTTATTATTAAGGAAAAATGGAAATCAGGACCGGTCATTGACTTGGTGTCAAGAGTTCGGTCTAGTCGGTATGAAACCACTTGCATTGACCAAGAGTGGTGCTGTTCTATGTTATAGTCCTACTGACCTCTATTCTTATGACATAAACTCTTCTTGTTTCAAAATGCTTGTGAATTTTCCTCAATGTATTTGCCAAGCGACAATTCCTCATATGAACACCTTAATTTCACTCAAGGCATTAGGAGAAGAAGAGACGAGAACTATGGAATAAGTAAGGTAATAGTATACTGCAATCTCATGTGAGAAGATACAACAAGTGTTGGCAGACGAAGCAGTACGTATGTGCATAACTAGAAACTGGTAAATCTTGTTGAAACTTTAAGCATTTTCTTATAATTGAATCTCATTGAAATGGCATTGTCGCAATGACCATTTTATGTGGATTCTTCTTGTTAATTTGTGCGTTGTTTGTTGCATTTTAATTCTGGTGTATCCTTTAACAATAAAGAATGTGACACAGACTTGAACAATCAATTACTCAGTGCCGATTTATATTTGTTTTAGCTGTAATTACATCATGGGATTTGATTATTATTGTTTTCCGAGATTTCTTTTTTGTCATTTCTATGTGGTTAAAACAGGTTAAAACTGTTTTATTCAGTTCTGCCCATGAATAAACAAGCACCCGTGGCCTAATGGATAAGGCGTCTGACTTCTAATCAGGCGATTGTGGGTTCGAGTCCCACCGGGTGTGCATTTTTTTCTTATTGATTCATGGATGAAATTATTGTGCATTTATTCTTAATGCATTTTATTTTATCTTATTGATCCATGGATGAAATAGAAAACGGTATGGGAATGTTGGTAATCAAGAACAAGATAAAGTTGTCAATTTTGGTACAAGAACATGATCATCGTACTTGTACCAATAATCAGAGCCGATAATTTGCAAAGTTATAGACAATGATGTGATAGATAAAACATTAAGTTAAACGGGAGTAGTAACTCTTTTTGTTAATGTCCACCTACAAGAACAAGAATACCCGACGAAAACTCAAAACACATAGCCATGGGTGATAATATGATAAAGATCCAAGTCTAAGTATAATTCAGGCAGACCTAGTAGTAAAACACCGGTGATAATATGATAAAGATCCAAGTCTAAGTATAATTCAGGAAGACCTAGTAGTAAAACACCAAGGTGACCAAATTTGGAGTACAAAAACTCCGTTCAAATGTTGGGATCCATTAAAACTCCATATTAAACAGTAAGTTTATGATGAAACCAAAATTTGGTGGTGGTGCTTTTTAAGGTGATGGTGGTGGTGTTGGTTGGTGGTGGTGCTTTTTATGGTGATGGTAGTGCTAGTATTTGTTGGTGGATGTGGTGTTGGTTGCTAGTAGTGGTAGTTTGGGGTGGCAAAAACACCTTTGGGTTTTTTTGTGTTACTTTTGTTATTTGAGGTTTTGTGTTACTTTTGTTTTGATGAGTTTTTTGTGAATGGATAGTGACACCTTTGGGGTTGTAACTCACGGCCCGTAATTCAGGGGCTGAACAATGACAAAAAATAATTTGATGGTCTGGTGGATCGTGTACTTACCTTTCTCACCCAACGTCACGCGTTCTAGTCCTTGCAATTTGCAAAAGCAATTTTTTTCTTTTTAAATGTTAGATTGGACTGGGCTTGGAGGGCAAAGTAAGTGTACATCGTAGGGGAAAAGGGCCCTCCACAGAGCTGGGCCATATGCAGTCGCACGGCCTGCACGCCCTCATGCCCGGCTCTGCCAATAATGAACACAATAATTTATTAACTTCCATCAATAGATTGATATACATACATAAATACCACACGCTCATGCACAACCAATTTAAATTTAGAGATCAACAGAGAAAGGAAATCCGGTTGCACGCAACCAACTACTTCCGGCAACAAAGTTGGCAACGGTGAATGGTGTAGCTTCACTTGCACTCGTAAGTATTCTATATCCTTTCCACGAAACCCTTCCAGAAGTTCCTGCACCAGGACCGGTATTCAAATACTCGGCGTAGAACAATGTATCGAGAGCAAAAGTACCTGCCCATTCACTCCACCCGGCAGGGACAATGACATTTGAAATAGTCGTTTGCATTACAACCGTTCTCGAATATTGCTTCCATGGTCTACCAAGGAAAGTAGGAAAACTACTCTGGACCGGTAGTAAATCAGAAGTAGCACCAATTCTTGATTTTTGAATTACTATTCCCGTATTCTGGTTTGGGTCTGTCCTGCCTTGAGCTGTAACCATGTTTTTCTGTCCGGAATTAGGACGACGTGCATGGATATCGCAATCTTGAAGTACAACTGCCGCATTTCCAAATATGAAGTCGACTGTCCCAGCTACCAAACAATTGATGTAGAACTGACGAAGAGAATGCACGTAGAGCGTATCTTGGTACGCTAACATGTCGCATTCGTAGAATGCTGATAAATCTGAACCAACTCGGAGTGCCACAGCTTGATGTTTACTTGGTCCAGCAGTGTTTTCAAATGTAATTCCCCTGGCTAAAAACCCATTTCCTACAACAGCTGCAATAGTAAAGGTAAAATAGGTTAGCACCATTAGGTATAGACATGCAGGTAGGTAGACAAGATAGAATGCTAGCTAGCTGCATGATTCCAAAGATATAAGGTCCCAAAAGCGTGCAAAAAATTCTTAGCATATTCCAAAGATCTGTTTTTTACCCAAAATGAAATCCAGGGACATAGATATGGATCACACATTTAGAACTTCTACGTGCAACTACTGTGACTGTTAGTACTCTAAGCCATTTAGCAAGCTCCCGACAGTCATACAATAAAGGAGAGGCCTATATGATTGTACGTAAAGGCAATTTGATTAATGGACTTTACCCTTTAATAATTTTGTGATTACATATAAAGATCTAGCTAGGGGAGAAAGACAAGATAAAAAGAGAGACACAGGACAGGATACACCTATCAAAGGGTACAGCTGATAGTGATAAATAGGCCATATATGCATGTAGTGGATACGACCTAACTACCACTCAACAACAACTAGCTAATAGCCACAACCATTTGTAATTAACTTTTAGCTTAAATTGCAAATGCCGGTAATGAACACTTATCACGATAAGATTTTGGATTTTAAGTTAAAAAGGAACAAATATCAAGCTCACCCCAATTATTATCAATCATGATCGCATTATTTTTAATCTAGAAAAAAAACTGTTCATAAATTATGTTATTAGTTGTTTAATTTTAATCAGTATTAAGAATACTTACCAACGGTAGCAGATTTGAAAGTAGTGCTCCCATCCACGACATTCTTATCTCCGGTGATGATTGTGTTCTGTCTTCCATCTCCCAAAAACATCAAGTTTGTCTTCTTTTTTGGAACTTCAACGTTCTCTCTATATACACCAGATTTAATCCGTATTACATATCTCTTAGTACTCTTCAATGGTGCAGCTGCAACAGCGGCCGAAACTGTTGTAAAATCACCACTTCCGTCGGCCGCAACCGTAACATCAGCTGTCACTGTTGTGGACTGTAAAAGTCGACGGTCACCTGCTGATAACCATTCGGGAAACCCATCTGTGCTTTTGCTTTCAAAACTAGCTTTGTCGACTGCCGTTTCTCCCAATTTTCTGCTGGATATGTACCGCTCGTTTTCCATATCGGTGTCCGTTAAGTTTTTGATCATAGCCAGAACATTACTACACATTCTGTGTACATGTTGTTGACCTTTTATTAAAGCCTCACGTACAATTTTATCAGCCTTGTTATAAGAAAATCCGTCAAGGCAAGTATCTTGGTTAGTAATGGCTGCACTAACTAGTGTTTTGAGATCACTTGCTTGCTGTTGTAGCGTTTTCTTGCTTGGGTATACTTTAAGATCATCTCTTGCTTCGTGAAGTTCGTCGAGTGTTTCATCCACCATTTCTAGACAATCATGAAGAGCTTCTTTCTCACGATGCGACAGATTTTTTCTATATTTGATCAACTTGGTAATGGTGAAATAATTCTGAGAAACTACGTCGCATGTGAGATTAATAGATAACTCGATTACATCTTTTTTCGATTTTAAGTTCTCAACAACACTGCCCGAAATACTTGCAATAGAAGAGTAGCATAATTCAGGGTATAAAGTGGAGCTGCATGAGGATTTAAGAACAGCATGAGAAGTTGATAAGTACACAGTGGTGTTTGAGTTTGTGATCATGGATTCATCGGCAATGACAATGGTTACAGTTTCCATTGTTAGCAATGAGGAGAGGATGATGAAGAAGAGCATTTTGTTTTTTCTAGCGAAGGCTAATCGGTCGCCAAATTCTTGCATTCCCATAAAGGTTGCCATTTTTGTTTTCTTCTTCTAGAGATAGAGAAGTGAAGGAGTTTTGTGGAGAAGAAGAGGGGGACTTAGAGGGCTTTTTATCAGGGGATGAATGGATGAGAGATTTACGTATGATTGGCTTTTCGTTTCCAAGACTTTTCAAACAGATTATTTACCGTAGAAACAAGACTTAACAAAGTAAAAATGGTGCAAAGGAAAAACGAGGGCTGCGATGATAAAACAACAAGACTAAGCGATCGAGCAAAAAGGAAAAGTAAAAGTAAAAGCGAACAAAAAGAAAACAAATAATCTGTCTAGTTTTACCGACACCGACACTTTTACTCACCTTGAATCCACAACTTCATCATTTTTCCGCCGATTTGTACACGCCGATGCATAACAATATTGTTCTCAATTCACCGGAGAAGTACTGACAGACTAGTGTCACGTTCCATAGATAATGTGCAACAGATTATTTGAGTTATGTACTAGGGCAGAAGTACTGTTGAACATTCAACTACTGAGGTTTGTCCGATCATAAATAAATTCTCTTTGGAAAATGAACTACACTCACATCTGCATTGTACGTCTACATATGTATATACAGCTGCACTAGTTGCAGAAAATCAGGTACAGAGTCAATGTAGCATCCCCCGTGCATGTGTTCTGTTAGGTAACAACTTACAGCTTAATTTACTACGCAAAACAACTTGATTGGACCACTATATTAACTCATGATCATGTTAGAACAGTGACGTACCTGTTGGTTTGTCACTTGTAGTGGTGCGTCCTCTGTTCACCTACATAGAGAAACTATATATCTACAGCTAGTTTCGATAACAGTTCGTCTCTGATTAAATAGGTTTGAGCCGACGCGACGGTTGTCGCTGATTAATATGCGAAAAAATGGTTTAGAAACGTCGTTTTTTCTCTTGTTTTACTAATTGAGATGTAGTCTCCATGTGCTTATAGGGACCAATAATGTTTTGCAATCACATGCACCGAACCTTCTACCTGAAATTGATGTTTCGAGCTAACAGTATTAGCTGCATGAAATTAAAGTTAACCTGCAGCAGCCTCTTATCTTTTCGTTCCAATGTCATTTTCTTACTTAATTTTTCTTGTTGCTGTGGTTGCCATTTTTGTCAAATATCAAACATGAAGGCTTTTCTCCCAAAAACTTGAGTTCATACTAGTAAACACTCCGCATATAATTTTTACATGAAATATGGCAACTAGTGCACCTTATCTATCCATGAATCATCGATCATGAGTAGTCCTTTTGACGAAAGTTATTAAAAGGCAATACCATTTTCTTGATCACATTTTTAGTGTCGATTCACCGACAATATTGGCTAAATATGTTTTAACCATGTTTACATTTAGAGTGAGATTTTCAGCATCTTGTGAAACTCTTAGAGCATCCACAGCGGTGCGACTAAACCCAAAGATCAAAGACCAAAAAAAAAGACCAAATTTTAGTTTGGTCCATCGTATGACATTGAAGTGGGTGGCGAGTAAATTTAGTCGGAGGGGAGTATAAGTTACTTTGGTGGGGCGTAAACTTTATCCCCGCCCGGCAAAAAAAAAAAAAAAAAAAAAAAAAAAAGGGGGGCGAACATATAATGTCCGCCTGGTGTGGGGATCACATATAATGTTCGCCCCACACCAGGATCACATATAATGTTCGCTCAACAAAAAAAAAAAAAAAAAAAAAAAGGTGGGGCGAACATTTTACCCCGCTTTGTGGGCGTAAACTATATCCTCACGGGTGTGGGGCGTAAACTTTAAGTTCAGCCTGGTTTTGGGGCGAACATTATATGCACGCTCGACTATATTTGGGTTTAGTCTTTGGTCCCAGACCAAATATAATCGCCACTGTTCATTTAGTCTCAGTATTTGGTCGATGGTCCGTCCCGCTACGCCTGGTTCTGAGACCAAAAAAATGGGTATAGTCGCCCACTGCAGTTGCTCTTATGAGTCCAATAACCCAATAAATGTATTTTATAGCACTACCATGAATATCTATTCTAATATATAAAACAAACCCCCTTACTGTTCATGAACAGTAAAATGAAGCTCCAAAAAATGATATTCCGAATTTGCCCCCATATTATGTGCACATAAATAATGTGTTACAAATAAAAAAGGAGGGTATAATGGTAATTTAAGCTAAAATTGAAATTCTGAAATCACCCTCATATTATGTGCACCTAAATGATGTGATATGAATAAACAGGAGGGTATAATGGTAATTTAACTATTTAAATTAAATAAAGGAGAGTATAATGGTATTTTAAGTATTCAAATTAAATAAATAAAAACAATAGGTCCCATGACCCGTCCCCATGACCATGAAAGCTGCAATTTCCATTTTCCGTTTTTTCCCTAGCTTTATTTCATTTTAAAGACATAAGATAAATATATTTAGGGGGTATTAATGTAACTTGATTTTTTTTTTCGACAGATTAAAAAAAAAAATTAAATCTTTGAGTTGTTCCACGCCTAAAGATGGCTCTATAGCATGTGCAAAGCACGTGCGGCTGATCTTGTGTAGTGACAGAGCCAACTATAGTGATCTGAGATCAATAGCTCACATGGTGCAATACTGGCCGGAGTAAGTTCATTTCTCTATATGTTCATATAAGACATGTACATTCGTGATTTTCCATTGGATTTGCAACATGAGACTGGTGGCCTGCAAGAATTTTATGATTGTTTGATCTTATACGCAGCCACACAACATGATCACATGGGCATTGAATCTTTATCACTGATTAATACTTTTATAGTACTAATGTAATCAATTACAACACCCCACCACCAATAAAGCTCCATCTTTATTTCTTTCCTATCTCAAAATTGTGCCAGTTATATAGCAATAATTCTACGTACACCGGGAGAGGCAATCCCGTGATGTTACGGGGTGAAAGAAAAATGGCGTGGGACCCACCACTAAAAACCACCCCTATCAATCTGGTGGGCCCGGTGATATGGGCTGTGAGACGCCAGAAGGAGGAAAGTGGAAAGTGATACAATTATACCCTTACGGTTCCCAGCCCCGGTATGTGTAACATCACTGGTTATATAGAACTTAGCTATGTGTCTACTAGTCTACCACATGCATTTAGCTAGCTAGCACTCATCAAAGAGGTGGCCCTAAACTAAATTTGCAACCAAATCCGGGGGCTAATTAATACTGTTGATTATTCTTTTCAAAGTGTAAAGGCACAATCAGTACTGGCCAACCATAAATCACGCTTTGAATTCTTTTTTTCTTTAAGCTTTTTACATTAATTAGATTCGAATTATTAGGTTTCCTAGAGAACCCCATTCATAAGTTAATCATGAACGCGCAATTGGGGATATGAAAACTAATTGGGGGATATGACTAAATGACAAAATAGGGATCCAAATATCCTAGCTGGGTTACCCTTATCTAAATAAAATTTTAATTCCTAATTTAACCCTCACTAATCGTGGATTAGTTACTAATGATGATTAGTAAAATATTAATGATTTGGGGGATATAATTTGTGTTTATGTTTATTTGAATTTGTGTGTGTTAGTTTAAAGGGAAAAAAAATTTGAGTAGAATTTTTTTTTTTTGAAAATGGAAGATGATTGTGATGAGAGACTTGCAAATTACTTGAATCTTTAGCTCAATTACAACAACAATCATATCTTCAATCTTCGATTAATGATAACAACTCACAATTGTTGTATGATGAACCAACACCTTTGAATCATTATTTTCTTGACCATGAAATGTTTTGTGAAGAACCAACTCAAGAAAGTAAACATGTTCAAGATACAAGCAACCCCAACACACAGGTGTAATGCTTCAAAGAGGTCGAAAATTTGATTTTTTTCTTTTGAAACCGCCATTTTCGTCTGAAAAACCTTTGTACCTAAGATGCTCGTGGTTTGAATACTATGCCTAGATTATGTAAACCTAAGATAGTATTCATATATATATATATGTATAAGCACTAAATATCCCCAAAGATTCAAGAACATACCTGCGTGGTATTCAAACCAAGATTGAGTGCCTAAGACAAATTTATTTTTTTACCTACCAAATAATATTCCGAGGAATATTCAAACCTAGTGTTAGTACATGACATTCTATGCCGGTTTTTGATACAAGCATAGAAACTTAAATGTCGAAGATGCCGGGTTTTACATGAATAACATATGAAGCTAATGATATTTTGAACTTAAATACCGGCATTTAGTTCTTTCAACTTAGTATGCCGAACCCGATACCGTATATAGAGTCAATTACCGTTATGCCGGTTCTTAATAACTAGCGATCTCCTTTACTTATCGACAATGCGGTTTTGAACTAATCCAAGTTTCTTTTCATTCATTCCTTAGATTGTTACCTACAACGATCAACCAAACTCCAAACCGCTCCATCGGATACGTCTGAGTACTATAAAATGCCGCGGGTATGTTACCAAACAATACTTTCACCTAGTGCTTACAATTTTATGTTGGGATTTGCTTGTAATCTCTATAATGTTGTCCTTATGTAGGGAATAAAATATTAAAAGGAAGCAATTGCTTGGGCAAAAGCAACAGCTCTTAATAACATGTGTGTCTTAGTGAGGAATTCCCAACGTTCATCGGGTTCGTTTTGAGATGGTTTGCGAAAGAAGTGGAAAATACAATGAGAAAAAATAGTCATAAGAGAAAGGGTTATGTATATGAAAAGAAGACTAACAAGGTATACAAAACAGCTTACGCGGAAGGATGACTGCCCTTTTAAGCTTGTATTCTATCTAAGAGGTTCAAAAGTAGAAGAAAAAGAATGGGAATGTAAGGTGTGGTTTGGCCGTCACAACCACCCCGATCCGAATGATTTTGAAGGTCACTCCCTAGTTGCGAAGCTAAAACCTGATCAATTCGAGGATGTAAAGATGATAACCAAAGCATGTATCAAACCAAGAGTGATTCTCTAACCTTCAAGGAAAAGGATAAGACCAACGTTTCTTCACTCAAGACAATTTATAGCGCACAAGCAACCATTAGAAGGTTGGAATGGGAAGGAGGAGTGTTATGCAAGAATTTGAAAAGATAGCTTGGGATCACAATTACACGCGTATCATTAAAAGAGGTCCGGACAACAAGCCGCTTCAAATATTCATTTCGCATCCTTTGCTTTCACAATTGGCTCATACGTGTTGTGATGTTCTTATGATGGATCGCACATACAAGACAAACAAATATAACATCCGTTGTTCAACATCGTGGGGCAAACATCGGACAAGGTAACATTCACATTGGCTTGGTGTTTAATGGAGAACGAGAGGGATTACAATTATCATTGGGCATTGCGGCAATTGAAATTATTGTTCCTGAAAATCGTTCTCCGAAGGTCATCATAACCGATCAATTTGACGCACTAATGAATGCCATATCCGACGTATATCCGGATGCACAAAATTTCCTTTGTACATATCATATAGGTGAAAATGTGAAAAACATTGTCATGCTTTGTATGAACCCTCAAAGGCTGATATTAAGAATAGAATGATTGCTCAACTAGAGGAAGATGTTCGCAAAGAGAAACTATCACCCGAAGAAGAAGAAAATGAAAGAGGAAAGATTAAAGAGCGAGTCGACAAAGAACACTATGAAAATCATAAAAGGTGGTTGGAATTTCTAAAGGATTGGGAGAAAGTTTATTGGTCTCTTACCGAGGACATGTATGAAAAGAGATTGAACAACTTTATTGCCAAATATAACGAAGTGTATCCATGTGCCGTCTCATATTGTCGGGATAATTGGTTGGATAAGTTCAAGGAAAAATTTGTGCGTGCGTGGACAAATCGTTATAGACATTACGGGAATGAAGCAACTAGTATAGTTTGGAGTCCTCTCATGGGAGATTTAAAGATCTCATCGGTCCGGCCAGGGGAAATGTGGTTACTGGCCACCGAGGCAATGGAGCAACACTTTAAGGCCGATATCGATAGGATCAAGAAGGCTTTTGAGAAAAGCTCAATGGAAAGGATGACTCAATTTCTTGAACATACTAAGTTGCTCCAAGGAATAGAGTTTAACGTCTCCCGTTGGGCAATAAAACATATGATGAGACAAATGCAATATGAGAAGCTTAACGGAAATCCGGGTGATGTGTGTATTTGTCCCGACATGTCCTCATTGGGGCTTCCGTGTCGTCATATGCTTGTGAAGTATGAAGTAGTGATACCTATTGATGTTATTGATCCTTTTTGGAAGCAATTATCTTTCGACCTTCCCCCTACCGAAGCTCCTGGACAATCACCATGGGATACAAAGGAGGCTTTAGAATTTTATGAAGCTTACTCACGTGGCAACTCGGCTAGCCGACAAGTATTGTTGAGCCAACTAAGACTAATTACACGGCCATGGATAGCACAAAGTGAAGAGCCAACAAAGGGAGATCCCGGGTAGACCACAAACTAAAATTGCAAGGAAGAAACAAAGAAAAGAATTAAAACAAATGACTCGACGTGAAGAGGAACTCGCGGCAACTAAAAAACGAGATCTATGTGCAAGTGAGATTTCAGAAGCAAGATTCGCTGAAACGACCGTTCCAAACAAGAGGGGTAGGCCGAGGAAGGAACCGATATCAAGTCAACAACAATCGACGAGTACCGAACCTACACCCATAGTCGATGTATCGGAGGTTAAAAGGAAAAGGGGAAGGCCGCCAAATGTACCAACATTAAGCAACCAAGGACAACAAGGTGAGCATTCCAAACCTACGCCAATAGTTCATGTATCCGAGCTTCAAAAAAAAAGGGGAAGGCCGCCGAAGGTACCAACATTAAGCAACCAAGGACAACAAGGTGAGCATTCCGAACCTACACCAACAGTTGATGTATCCGAGCTTCAAAAAAAAAAGGGAAGGCCGCCGAAGGTACCAACATTAAGCTACAAAGGACAAAAAGGTGAGCATTCCGAACCAACACCAATCGTCGATGTATCCGCTGTTCAAAAGAAAATGGGAAGGCCGCCGAATTTACCAACATTAAGCAACCAAGGGCAACAAGGTGAGCATTCCGAACCTACACCAATAGTCGATGTATCCGCGGTTCAAAGGAAAAGGGGAAGGCCGCCGAAAGTACCAACTTTAAGCAACCAAGGGCAACAAGGTGAGCATTCCGAACATACACCAATAGTTGATGTATCCGAGCTTCAAAAGAAAAGGGGTAGGCCGCCGAAGGTACCAACATTAAGCAACCAAGGGCAACAAGGTGAGCATTCCGAACCTACACCAACAGTCGATGTATCTGAGGTTCAATTGAAAAGGCATAGGGGTAGGCCAAGGAAGTATAATCTCCCGTCACATACCGAAGACATTTGTAGGGTAGAGATTGCAGAGGATGGTTTGGATATAATTAAGCTAAAAGTTGGTAATATGATGATGTATAAGGATTCGCAAACGGGTAGGACTTATAGACACTACCATACGAAGATAGAGTCTTACATAGATCAACTTCCTGAGGTTATTCGCGAGTTTGTTGTGTACACGGATGATGTCGATGGAGATGGAAATTGTGGCTATCATGCCGTCACTGAACAATTAGGAATCTTCGAGACGGCTGTTAGTAAAGGAATGACACCATGCCGATATGCTAGAATGAGGATGGCCGATCAACTTGTGAAGAAGAGGAGATTTTATGAGCAATTGGTTGGTCACGACGAGGTGTTTGATGATATGTGTGCTCAAGTGCTAGGACCCGAGCAGGAGATGGCATTTCTTCCTTCTCAATATTGGATGAGGATGCCGCTTTGTGGGCATCTAGTAGCGGATACATTTAATTGTGTTGTTCATTATTTTACCCCACCGTAGTCACTACATTTACACCAAAATGGCAAAAATGCGAGGGATCCCTTAAGACGAGAAGAGTTGTTTTGGCGTACGTGAACGGCAATCATTTCGTCATTCTTAAACTCTTGGACAATTGTCCATTGCCACCTGTTTGTGGGATGGTTAAAAACAAGGAACTAGATCCAAATATATGGAAGGGATGGATGGCGTTGAACGAGGAGAATCACCAATTATGGGATGCTTTGGCCTTATCAAAGAAACCTACTGAAGAGGAGGAGTTGCAACTTCATATGTGTGGAAGCGATGATGAGTAATTTGGATTAATGTTGAGTTATTTGGATTAATGTGGTTCACTAATACGCCACCTTTTGTTTTTTTGGAAGTTTGAATTGTAATCATTGAACCATATGCCATGTACGTGCCATTGTGATTTAATTCAAACTTTACTACGGCGGTGCCATTGTGAACCATATGCCATGTACGTACCGGCGTTGCAAAATATGTTCTCGTTTGTGCTGGAATAACAACTTAAGTACACGGATATGCAAAGACCAAATACCATAAAATAACATACGCAAAGTGTAAACAAACCAAATGTAAAGTTAAGATGTTCCAAACCGAAAACAAATGAAGCAAAGATGTTCAAAGTTTACCAATCCACACAAACAAACATAAACCAAACTAACACTATTAAAGAATCACAAGATCACTCGGTTCTTGGCCTCTTGTATACCCTCTTCTTCTTTTCCCCCCACAAGTCTTTTGCCTCAGTATCTTCTATTTGGTCTATCTTTTTGACGACGTTCTCCATTTCTTTTCTCGGGTCAAGAACTCTCCTTTCTTGGTCTTCTTCTTAAAGAACCTTGCCAAGTTTTCAACCGCCGTTGTTAACGGATTTTTCAAAGCATGTATTTAGTACGTACAAATTTATAAGTTGGTAGATATAGATTAAGAGAATAGTAATGAACGCACCAACAACGTAACGAGCCGTAGAAGTCCGGCATGATTCGGAGTTGTGGAGGGACGTCTTTGGTGGTGGAGGGACCTCTACCGTATCCGGGCATACAACATAAGGATGTGAGTATCGTAGATGCCCGTTTAGGAATGTTGGTTCACTATCAAAACCGTTCTCGCCCAATTCCCAATCACCCCTATCCAAAGACAAGTTCTTCTTCTTCCCTTTCGATCCAATATGTGAGAATTGGTTCCGGTCGTAGCATACCATAGTATGGTTCTCATTTGATTGGCATTTAGTAAAGTCGTGAGAATATTTATGATAAGATGTATCCGTGAGATCTTTTGCTTGTAACCGAGTTGGCGCATCACGCGGAGAGGGTTATGCATAACAAATCCTTTTGGATGAAAGAACGGTCCGTTGTAAAATGAAACATTTTCATGTCTCTCGAAGGTGAACTCCTCCGACATTCCTATAAGGGTCGAACACAACATGTTCCACAGTAAAACGAGTCCAAAGCCAATCTCATTTGTAAAACCGTTTCTTGTTAGGCGAAGGGGTATTTTTGAAGTAGTATTTCGAGCTAGAGCCATATTCGGTTGGTAATCATGCCAAATTTCCAATCCTTTATACCCTATGAACAAATCTCGGAAGTGTTCATAAGCCCACACGTGCCCATAAATTGTATAAGAAAATAAATAGTTGAAACTAAAAAATGTAACGATAACAATCATAAAATAGGTAGTTCACCTTACCCGAATCACAATGAAATTCCCATTAAATTGACGGCCTTTCGCCTTAGAAGCTCGACGCATTTTCGCCAAAAATGAGCCAAGAAAGCAGTGCCCCATGAATACTTATGAACGTCTTCCAACGGATCCAATACCGTAGGTTGTTCATATGCACCCTGTTACCATTAGAGTCGTGGAATATAGCGGTTCCCAAAATGAACAGCATATATGCGGCAGTTTGTTGAGCTTGTGCGGGAGTCAATTCCTCGTTCTTCGTATTCCCAAACAAGCTTGAATGAGTTTGACGAATGTTATAGTCTTTGTCCGAGCGATTCGTTTCTTGTACAAATTTGCCAACGTGGTTTCCTTGTTCCATCCAAACAACTTTTCTGTGAGTTCATAGATCTTTTCCCACCCTAGGTCCTTCGACTTGTCTCCAACCTTAACCGGTTTCCCAAGAACCTCTAGTCCTATTATCCTTTGGACATCTTCAGTGGGATAATGGTCATCTCGCCAAAATTAAAATGCATGGTGTCAGTTTCACCATAAAACCTCTCCAAAAAGCAGTTTGCAGTGACGGTATCGGTGGCCACATAATTTTCTATCGCATGATACAACCCAGATGCTCTGACTATTTGTTGAACAATGGGACACTCATCCTCCAAAGGCCACACATCCGATTGTTGATGGCGGCTAACACGCCGAGCTTTCCGTGGTCCTATAAAAACACAACAAACTTAATTAAATTGATCACAGGAAAATAATATAATAATAAGATACAAACGTCTTACATAAGTTTGATAGATCCAACGAGCCCAAGAGTCTTTATACGAAAATAAAAGTTGCGGGTTTATCGGTTGACCCCAATGTTTGCCATCATTGCATGACAGAATCAATTCTAACTTATCGGGGAAGTGAAGAGGGGGTGCCTTTTCATCATCGGCTTGTCCTAAACCACCCGCTTGTGAGGATGAGCCACCCGCTATTACCGGTTCGGTGGAGTTTCCCACTCATCATCATCATCGGTGCTTGTTGAGTCGCTTATAGGATCCCGAATTGTGACCTTAGCAAGAGCCGGATTTTGACGTTTACGTCGAGAAGACTTACGCTTTGATTCTTCAACAGACTTTTCCTTTTCCTTTGTCCTTTCTTGGTGCGTGAGACCTATGTTCCAACACGTTAAATTGAGTTACATACTACATGTCGGCATACAAAAGAAACATACTTAAAACCGGCATCATAAATAGACATATACGAAATGCCGGAACTCGATACGGCATCTTAAAGAATAAAACGGAGAACGCCGGTTTTGGTTGAATTGTATCCAGGATTCACAAATTTTAGGGACCTAAAACCTAAGCATATCAAAATAAAATACGACAATGCCGGTATTGGTTCCGGCATTCCTTAAAAAATACTACTATGCCGGTTATATTGAATTATATGTAGAAAATTCTAAGCCGTATGAAAAACAAACCCAGATAAATTGTTACCATACATTGAGTGCCGGAATAGATACCGGCATATACAATATTAATACGTTGAATGCCGGTTTTGGTTGAATTGTATCCAGGGATTCACAAATTTTAGGGACCTAAAACCGGCATATCAAAATAAAATACGACAATGCCGGTATTGGTTAGGCATTCCTTAAAAAAATACTACTATGCCGGTTATATTGAATTATATGTAGAAAATTCTAAGCCATATGAAAAACAAACCGGTATAAATTGTTACCATACATTGAGTGGTTTCGAACAGATACCGCATATACAATATTAATACGTTGAATGAGGTTTTGGTTGAATTGTATCCAGGATTCACAAATTTTAGGGACCTAAACCGGCATATCAAAATAAAATACGTCAATGCCGGGTATTGGTTCCGGCATTCCTTAAAAAAAATACTACTATGCCTAGGTTATATTGAATTATATGTAGAAAATTCTAAGCCGATGAAAAACAAACCGGTATAAATTGTTACCATACATTGAGTGTCGAATCGATACCGGCATATACAATATTAATACGTTGAATGCCGGTTTGGTTGAATTGTATCCAGGATTCACAAATTTTAGGGACCGAAAACCAGCATCGCAAAATAAAATACGATAGTCTTAGATGTCATTTCCGGCATTCTTAAATGACAATATATCTATGTCGGTTTTCACGTAAATTGTTACAGAAGAGTTCTTAGTGTTTTTGGTTTTTGATTTTCAAACTCAATTCAATTGACTAGAATTTCATCTTACTAGAATTCAATTTCAAAACCCTAATCGAATTTTCAATCCCAGTCATGAACCCTAGCATGTTTGACTTTGTGTTATATATTATTGGGTAAACCCTAAAAGTACTTCAATTCAAAAGGAGACTTTGTGTTATACATCACTTACCGAATCAAATCTGCTACGTCCGCTTCACCAGAGACTCTTGAGGACTTTTTTGCGATCGTATTTCTGGATTGGGTTTGCGACGAGCCATTGCTTTGGTATAGAAGATGAAAAAAAAATAGGAGAGATTGAATAGATTGAATATTTTTCTTTCCAAAACCGTCACTTATATAGCATGAGTAGTTTGAAACCGACGAGTTGATTGAAATTGTAAACCGTCAAACAAGTTGAATGAATTTGTAAATCGTCAAACAAGTTGAATGAAATTGTAAATCATCAAACTAGTAGGGGAAATCATAATCGTCATAAATCCCGGCATAGAAAAATACATATCAACTATGCCAGTATTACAAGTTAATTATTTTTTGTATCATGCTAACAAAATAACATAAACTCTAATTTATTTCAAATGTAATCCTTGTCGCAGAAGCACGAATGCACTTAGCACGTGCATCAAGCCTTTAAACCACTTGGTGACCCAATAGGACGAGTTATAGTCTCGTGAGGGTTTACATAGAGATGTACCCACAAAACCTTACGAAAAACCTTAGCAAATACCACTAAACTTTCAATCTTCTTAAGAAGAATCCGTTTCCGATTCACCCACTGGTGGTACTTGGTGACTTTGGTTACAATATGGTTCACGTTGGCTTCAAACATGAATGGTTCTCCCTTTTCTTGTAAGTAACGCGCTTTCACGGCTTCATGCTACAAAAACAACACACAAACTTTGTTGGTTACATAAAAATTGAAAAATAGTAGATTGTGCCGAATTATTCATAAAGATACTTACGAGTTGTTGGGGGGCAACCTATTGTGATGAGCGTTATCGATCCTAAGTACTTCATTTTTAGATACTCAACCACAAAGCATTTAGGATGATGTCGTGTCGTTGCTCGATTTGTTGAGCAGTTCTTCCTTCAAGTTACCGTAATCGTGAACAAACTTCCTAAAATCTTCAACCACATGGAATCCCGTGTCTGCTATCTATAGTTGAAGGACGAGTTTTGCGTACCATGCTTGGGTGATTGCTAAATCTTCCTGAGTCAAACGATGCCATTTGTTGTATGTGGGATTAGGTTCTATAATAAGATATTTATAGATGACTATTCTAGGGTTTAGGGTTTCTTAAGTTAAGATTCTCAAGGAGATATATAAGAACACACGAATTTTGGGCATTTGGGTTCAAGTATTAGCTCTTTATATAGAGGAAAACCTCAACGGCTAGTTTTTTTGAAATTACATAAATTCCGGCATTGTAGTTAATGTGTCATATGGCGCCTAAGTGACAAGTAAATTTCTTATCGAGATTATCCCAAATATGTAATCGAAACCCGGCATTGTGTAACAACATGGTGCCGCGCCGGCAACTAATACCGGCATTACATGTATAATTGCGAATACGCCGGTACTTGTTAATTTCAAATAAAACGGCTAGTTTTTTGAAAAATAAGACCGTTGGTGCTTCAATTATATATAATACCACCAAATCCTAAGATAGTTAATTACATACCAATGATGCCGGTATTACAATTTAATGATTTATTCGAACGAGCTTGAACAAGTAAAGTCGCTTTCGAAATGCCTAAAAGGCTCTTTTCTCCACTTCGTATATGCATCCCGAGCTTCATACCTATCACCATTGTATCTTGCAAGAAATTCGTTGTATTTGAGACATGATTTGATGAGTGCGGTTGTTCGAATGCGTACTATTTGATGTGCGTATTCAATTATGCGTTTCTTACGGTCAAACTTGTTATGCTTGTAAGAACCAAATCATTACAAGGCCCCAAAAACATCCGAAGGGCGTTGATCCTCCCGCAAATCCGATACTATGTAGTAATTTCTAATCCACTGCTTCCTCCGAACATCCGCTTCTATCTTAGCTTCTTTTTTGACGTTTAACCTCTTCCTCAGCTTCCGCTTTTATCTTATCTAATTTTTGACAATAACGTTCAAGCTTTGCTTCCTCTTCTTCTTCTCTTTTTCTCTTAATTATCTCTTCTTCCATTGCGGCAATTGACTTGGTGGTTTCTTCTTTCCTTCTTAGTTTTTCTAGTATTGTGGCAAACGAGTTGGTCGTGGTTGATGATTGATTTCTGTTGGGGTTGACAATATTTTCCTCATGTGTTTTTCTTTCTCCGTGGAATTGATGAACTTGTCAATGGTGATTGATAATCCATTGGAGATATATCTGTATGTATCAATCGCAATGGGTGCATCCATTCCTTTAAATAGATGTGGACCTAACGGATCTTTTCCACTTTAGTGACGGCACTCTAAGTAACTTAGATCCCATTTAGGAACTATTGTTTTCAAGTGTATTGTTTAAAAACTAGCCGTTAGGCATTCAATTTCCCGAAACCGGCATACCTAGGTGGAACTAAATCTATGCCGGTATTATGATCCCAAGACCGCATGGTATAACACGATGATGCCGGTAATGCGTAAAATCTTTACAGGAAACTACCAAAATATGCATATAATACGCTTTCTTTGTTTAGTAACATCTATGCCTTCTAACACAAAATTTGAAAAAAAACGGCTACTTTTTTGAAAAATATGACCGTTGAGCATCATTTCTATATAACATCACCCATTCCTTTGGCAAAAACTACACAAATCAAGCACCAAATAACATCTACCTCTATTTGCAACACTAAAAAAATCATTCTCTCAAGTAAGCAAGCACTACTCAAAGAATGGGGGATTCATCATCTACCTCTATCTCGCAAAGTAAGTATATTTCCTAACAACATGCTCTTAAATACTATGACGGAAAACTAATACAATTTTTTATTACGTAATCATCATTGCAAGTGTCAAATTTGCAAGTCACCTTCTCACCTAGCCATGGACTGTCCATTTATTTATTCAAAGTGTAGAAGTTTGATGGGACACGCCGGTTTTGGATTGCAAAACCGATGATGCTGAAAATGGAAGAATGTTTCGAGGTGTTTGAATCACCCAAAGTGCGATGAGTTTCAATGGTTTGACAAAGCGGTTGAACTAGCAGAGTCAAGAGAAAACCACAAGGTCCATTGTAAGCCTATCGATGGGTGTGATGGGTGTTATATCAAGGAAAGGAATACGTTGAAAAAGAAGAAGAGCCAATGAGGATGATCCTTGACACCCCCATTCTCGGGACGATGTCTTTGAACATATTAGGGAATTGCTCAAAGGCTCGTAATTGTTGAAAAGGGATGGAAATAGATTATCTTTTACTCGGGGCAATCCATTCACTTTTTTTTAATTTAAAGTTTCTAATCCAATGTAGTCGATTACTTGTAACGAAATAAAAGAGAATTTGAAATGAATTAATCAAGGTGCCCGGCATTGTGGAAATCGATCGATCATGCCGGTTTTATGTCAACTCTAAAAGATAATTTGGAAATCTAACATACCGGCATTGTCAAAATGAATCTTACAATGCCGGGTTTTCTATCACATTTTCAAGAATATTTGGATATTTGCAATGGAAAGCATTCGCCTTAGCAAACGTAACAATACCTCAGTACATGTCGGTTTCTACACAGAACCAAATAATTTAACTCGATTGTTCCAAAGATCAAAATTGCTATCGGGACTAGGTTCCGCCAAGTTGTTTTGAGCATGCCGGATATGCGTAGGTATGTGTACATATATTTCTAAATCGACCTCTACTACGCCTAACATTTTAACTTGCAAACTACAAATCTTAACATGTTCAACATAAACCAAAGAACTAAACAGCTTAACCCACAAGACAAACCAAAACAAGTTTGAAATTGTTTTTGACGTAACCAAACTCGTAAAAAGTTAACCATCAAACATTGGCATCAATTCTCTCAAACTAAATTAGTCTTTTGTTTCTTTTGGGTCGGCGCCTTCCTTGTTTCCCCGTACATAGCTCTGACAGTAGGGTGGGTTTCTTCAATTCTATGAAGCTTTTCCTCTAGTTCCTTGATTTCTTGAAGAGATAGCACCACCCCGTCATTATGCTTGCAACCTAACATCTTCGTAACCTTGCCAAGCCGACGTCGCTATATTAATACATCAAACACATATTCAATATATATGTTAATATATGATTATGTTTACATTTAATGAATATAAGCAATTAAGAAAACTTACCACCATTCCTAAAGTCCTAAGAAGGTTGGCCATCGTAGGTTGTGGAGGTGGAGTAATTTCAACAGGAGGGTTTTCTTGGTGTGGAGCTTCGACGGAGGGAGGACGCACGACATAAGGATGTGACCATTCCGGTAATCCCTCATGTAGTTGTCATCAACTTCATAACCATTTTCCGCACTCTCCCACTTACTAATATCAACCAAACGACGTGGCTCTCTATCCCTCCAATGTGTTGGTTCCGTTGGATCATACACTACATGCAACTTGTTGGGAGTTGAATTGCACCGAGAAAAGTAAAGATGATAATTATTATCGAGTTCGACCAATGACGGATAATTGCTTAAATCCATGTTGGCGCATCACACGGCATGGATCGGCCATGATGTATCCTTTTGGGTGGTACAACGGCCCATGGTAAAATGCAACATCTCTTGGAATTGGACTGGTGCCCTCTAATCTCCTTATAAGTGTCGAACACAACGTCTTCCTTCATCATAGCATCCAGAGCCAATCTCATATTGATGACTCGACCTTTGTTACGGGCTTCGGATTATCGTTAAACTCAAACCTCTCGAGCTCTAGGGGTATCGGGTTCGCAAGAAGGTCTTTGATCTTCAAGAATTGGCAGTCCTTGAATAAGGTTGGGAAGTGTTCATAACACCACACCTAATCCAATTTGAACAATATACATGTGAACATAAGTAAAAAAATACATCTCAACAATAGATTAAAGAAATTTGTACCGGAGTAGAGTGAAATTTCGACAAATTGGTTTGTTTTAGCCAATGAAGCCCTTCTCATCTCCGCCATCAAATGTGCCATGACCGCGGTGCCCCAAGAATAGCCATGGACACCTTCCAACGGGTCAAGGTACTGGAGAAAGTTTGCACTTACCCTGTTGCCGTTAGTGTCAGGGAATGCCCTAGTTCCCAAAATGTATAAATGTACGCGGCGTATCAGATACCGAATCTGGGTGGTCCCATCCATCCTTCGAGCTTCTAGCCTTTGTATTTTCAAACATCTTCTTAAGCATCGTCACTTGAATGTCTTCGTCTTACTTCCGTTCGATGCTACATAAAAGCTATCCGAAGAAGTTTTGAAGTCCCAACCAAACAACTTTTGGTCAAGTCGTGCAACTTCAACCATTCTAGGTCCCGAGACTCAACTCCCTCTAAAATTGATTTGCCGATAACATTCAAGCCTAGAATGTTATGAGCATCTTCAGAATCAAGGTCATCTCACCAAATGGGAAGTGCATTGTATCGTTTCACCATGGTACCTCTCAACGAAGAAATTGACGGTCACAAAGATCTGGATTCACGTAATTTTCAACCAAAGAATACGAGACGTAGTTCTTTACTAATGTTTGGACATCTTCATGCTCCAACGACAAATCCCAATGAGTCATGACTTGGTTTCAGCAAACACGCACAGCCTTAGTATGATCCTACAAATACGAGATAATACGATTAAGAGATGATGTAAAAGATAAAACAACGCACATGCACAAAATCAAAAATGCTTACATAAGTTTGAAAGATAGTACGAGCCCAAGAGTGCTTGTATCCAAAGAGTACTTTCGGTTCGGAGCTTGACCCCAAATTTTACCATCATCGCGTCGGGTAACATGTCATCAAGGTGAGGAAGGTGACAACCTTTAACTTTGCTTTTGGCTGCCCTTGACCTTGCCTTGTTGACTAGTCCCACCAACTTCGCTTTGGCTTGCTAATTGACTTGGTGGAACCTCATCATCTTCCTCCTCACTTTCCACTCCATCATGCTCATCGCCCTCATGTGTTCCAAAGACCTTCACGGATTGCAAGTGCACCACGTTCACCACCACTCTCCCAAATTGACCCTCTTGTTTCAAACCCCAAACGTTTCTTGCACCCCCATCTTTCCCCCGTGAGGCAGGACCGAGGAGTATCAAGACCGTCCTTCCTCCTTCTCTTAGTGAGGATAGGACCTTTATCTTTCTTCGCTTCTTTGGCTCTTGACCTATAACATAAGCAAACAAAACAAACATTAGAAAAGGCATGGCAAAGTTTAGGAACCTAAGCATACTATTTCCTAAACAAACCAATACCAGTAACATGAACCTAAGACCTTACCATAAATATCGAGCATGCCAAAGATCGTTGAACCGGCATTGTCTTGAAACTAAATTATGTGCCTAAGATTGAGCACAATTTCAATGATGTTCCCGTATGTTTTAAGTGTAATACCGCATTGACGAATCGAACTAACATATGCCGGTTTTAAAATACCGGCATTCACGAAACCTAGATATAATGCCCAGACACACAATTAAGTTCTGTGTGTTTTTAGTTGCAAACGGTATGGTATTCGACCCAAATTCTATGCCTAAAAAAAATCGATTTCAGAATGCAAACCTAGGTATGGTATTCGACCCAAATGCTATGTTTCGGGTACCTAAACCTAAGATGGTATTCAAACCTAGATCCTATGCCGGTACTTCGTAACTCCGGCGTTTTCAGCTATTGTTGGAGATTCTAACCTAAACCCATGGCTACAAATCGAGTAAAACAATCATAAATGAGTTCAAAAATCACTTACCTTCTCGTGAGAAGCCATGAGTGTTTGATCATCCGGCACGCCCGCCGCGTCCTCTTCAGTTGCTGAGCAATGTTCTCGATTCTTTGTTCATGTGTTTGTTGAGCAGCGGTTTTTGTTCTCGGTTTTGCTTTCGATTTGGTTCTTGGAGGCATGGTTATGTTATGTTAATCGACGAAGAAATTTTTGATTCAACGATTAATCGTCGATGAAGAATGAACGATGAGGAAGAAGATGAAGAAAATTTTTTTTTCTCAAAAACAGACCTATCCTCTGCTAGGTTAATTGAATTGGGGGATATATGATTTTGTTTATTTGATTTTATGTTTTAGTTGAAAGGGTATAACAGTCTTTTCATAATATTTTTAATTAATCTAAGGGTGTTTTAGTATTTTCGCCTCCAAAACACCCTTAACAGCCACCTTTGGTTGGGGGAAGTAATTCATATCCCCCAATTAGATTATATATCCCCCAATTGCGCGTTCTTAATCATTTCGTCGGTAAATACCAAAAGAGAAAATGTCCCACGAACACAGTAACTATAATGTGGATCCGCAACCTTGCGGGACTGTTGTTGAGAAAGAGGGATAGAGTTTGATTCCTCTCGTGGAAAGGTTCAACGGACTCTTATAACTTTGGCTTGATTGGGGTATACCCAAGCATTGTGGGGTATACCTAATAAGATAAAAGCGATCATTTTGAAGTAAAAAGACTACCCCTTAACCTTGTATTTTCTAAATGGCTAATATACCCTTGTTTAATTAACACTAAAATTCCGATTAGGTTAATTAATTGAGTTTAGATGAATTAATTAAGTAGATTAAAACTTATGAATTTATGTTATCAATTTATTTTTTGATTGAACTCATGTGAGAAGTTTAATTTTTGATGAAAAAATTTGTTTTGAGAATTTTTTTGCAATTAAAATGAAAATATACTACCCAAACACTTCTAAAAAGGGGATTGCAAAGTCGATGTGTGAAATCTTACTCAAAATTAAAGAAGAAATCAACACTTTCAAGTTATGAAACTATGAAAAGTCGGCAGGTCGATTTATGAAGAACATGCCGACTATATTTGGCCTAAGGTCTATGAGATGAATAACATGCCGACTATATACAGCCAGGCAAAGGTCGGTGAATGAAGAAGATGTTGACTTTATTATTTTTGACACACATGAGACTGTTGTAAATGTTTCACTAGTCGGCATCTTATCGATTTTTTACCCTGCCGGCTACCTTATAGTCGGCAAGGTCGAGAAAAAATACCTTGCCGACTATAGGATTTTTGACATACATAGAAATGTGTTACAAATGCATAATTAGTCGCCAAGATTTTAATTTCATAACCTTGCCGACTAAACTATAGCTCTTATAAGGTTCAAATTTTCAAGTTCTTAGTCAGCAAGGTATAAGGATGAATACCGTGCACCTCGTAAATATTACTTAAACAAAACTCTTTGAAAATCAGCGCATGTTATTCATCTTATAACCTTGCCAACTAGAAATAAATATGAAAAGTCGGCATGTTATTCATCCTATAAGCTTGCCGACTAAAAATAAATATGAAAAGTCGGCATGTTACAATTCAACAATTTCAAATTTTTTGATCTAATTGTCATTCAAATAACAAAACAAAGTACTAGAATGAGTTTGAAAGGATTAATCGACAATAAAAATCATAAACGACGATATTTTTTCATTTGAAAACGATGAAATATAGTGTAGGAGAAAGGAATTGATCATTAGATTGATGATGAAGGAGAAGGAAAGAATCTACTCCCTCCGTCTCTAAAAGATAAGCTTGTTTGGTTTTCACAAAAATTAAAAATCAACAGCCACTTTTTCATGTTTTTTTCCTAATCTATCATTGGTCCCTACTCATTTGTTATAAGAGAGATGGGACGGAAGAAGTGGTCCCCCTTAATATTAAGAGAGAAAAGGGAGAGAGAAATGGTCCCTCTAATGGGTATACTAAGTAAAATCATAATATTTGACTTTCCACGTATGGAAACAAGCCTATTTTTTTGACATACCCAAATAAGGAAACGAGCCTATCTTTTAAAGACGGAGGAGTAATAAGGTTTTGATGTAAAACCCAAAAGAGGTGGTTTTGGTTATTATTAGGAGAAGGATAATTAGGTAACTTTACACATATTAGACACCCTTAACCTCTATTATGGTTGGGATCAAAATGGGTATACCCTGTGGACGGAGGCACACAGAGGGGACAAATAGGGTCCCTGGACCCCACTTGTTTTTCCAACTCAGTGCTAAATAGCTTGGTATTTTTGAAATTTTGGTAACTTGTGGGGGCTAATAAGATGGCACAATTGGTATTTTCGCATGATATAGGGTTAAATAGGTAGACTTTTAAAAGAGGCTTTCGTTTGACCCCTCCACATAGATGTCTTGGCTCCGTCACCGGGTATCCCCCAATAATCCGGGTTTTGGCCAGGTCTTATAAGTCTCTCAATCTTATCCGGCATAAAATAGAAATTAGGTATGGTAACTGGCATTTGTGACAATTGCAAGACCGTACCCATGCCCGAAAACAATATAGTTCTGGATGTAGTACATTGTCCATTCATTACAAGAAAATAAAGATAGGGCGAATCACAGACCATGCATTAATCTTGGCATCTTGCATCCCTTGCGCAAATGTTCAAGCAGTACTGACTGACATATAGGAAGCCTGTACTTATCTTGCTTTCTGGGTGTGAACTGTTGGAATATTTTCAACTATCATTTATGTATTGGTTTCCACGATGATGCTTTGTCTCAACTTAGCTTGAACTACGATGGCTTGATCCCACTGGCACGAGGCATCTACTTGGGTGATGCAACCACTCGATTTAAAAGTTTTTTAACTTTGTTTTATGTTTTTGAAAATAAGGGGAGAATGTTGGAATATTTTCAACTATGCTATCCAAGGGAAGAATTTTGGTTTTACATAACTGTTTAATAATTGAAATCATATCCAGATCTTCGATTCCAACAGACGCCATTCATGTTCTGTTGATTTAAGAGACGCTTATTCCCAATGAGATGCAAAAGCATCTATAAATAGCATCTCCTCCTACTCGTTTAATCACAACATCTCAAAACTCTCTCTCGTTTTTTCTTATAAGCATCATCAAACAAAACCAAGCAGTGTTCTTGGTTGGATCAAGGTCGACAAGCTTTGAATCCAACAACCGTTGTGTGTTCTTGGTTGGAACAATGTAGAATCCAAATCCAAATCTACCAGCTTGATGGATATTTACATTGGGAGGTGCCGCCGTGTCTTGGAGTTCCAAGAAGGCACTGCATTTCGATTCAACAATGTTGTTAATTGATTGCACTTACGTATGCATGTAAGGAGCGTAATGGCTTAGAAATTTACTAGTAGAAATCCCATTATGGATGAAGCCAACTCCTTCTCGTTATGATTAATCGTGACAATCAAAGCATGATCTATAAGGTCCTAAACAAGACTTATAATGGAAAGTCAAGACATGCTAGTCTTAGACATCGATTGTCGACAATTACTCAAAAGGGGAGTAGTTATAGTTTATTTATATCAATCGAAAAGAACTTGAGCACCCTTTCACAAAGTGTCTACCAAAGGATGCATTCAATAAAGTGTAAGGAGATGGGACTCTGTGTCCGTGAAAGAAGTTTGACCGCCAATAACGGAAACCCAACTTATGTTATATTTTGAAAAAGATAAACTTAAGTTCAATGTGGTACTAACAAGTTATTCATAGTGGGTTATGGTACACTAAACTAAAAAATTTTCCCATTGTCCTTCTAGTGTAGTGATTCGCATGATCTTAGGGATGGATGAAAATCCTTAATAAGTCTAACTATTATCACAAGGTGTCTCGCAGTAAACACCTTCGAGACTTACCTATATGAGTATTTGGAAATCAAGTCGTTTCCTATGAGAAGAAGACCGTTTCGTAAAAGGACTCATGAATCTGTGAGAAAGCACAGGGCCATTAATGTATGAGCTATGGAACACACTACTTCTCGAAATCAATATGTGGAGGTTCCGCTTTATCACAAGGGGTACTTGGTTCAAGATATAATTCACCATAGGACCTCGATGAAGCTTTGAATATCTTACACTAAGTGGAGGTTCAAACCCAAAAGGTACCTATCATTTATGTATTGGTTTCCACGATGATGCTTTGTCTCAACTTAGCTTGAACTACGATGGCTTGATCCCACCGGCACGAGGCGTCACTTGGTGATGCACCCACTCGATTTAAAAGTTTTTTAACTTTGTTTTATGTTTTTGAAAATAAGGGAGAATGTTGGAATATTTTCAACTATGCTATCCAAGGAAGAATTTTGGTTTTACATAACAAGTTTCGACAATTGAAATCATATCCAGATCTTCGATTCCAACAGACGCCATTCATGTTCTGTTGGATGAAGAGACGCTATTCCCAAACAGATGCAAAAGCATCTATAAATAGCATCTCCTCCTACTCGCTTAATCACAACATCTCAAAACTCTCTCTTTTTCTTCTTATAAGCATCATCTGAAACAAAACCAGTGTGTTCTTGGTTGGATCAAGGTCGTACAAGCTTTGAATCCAACAACCGTTGTGTGTTCTTGGTTGGAACAATGTAGAATCCAAATCCAAATCTACCAAAGGATGGATATTTACATTGGGAGGTGCCGCCGTGTCTTGGAGTTCCAAGAAAGGCACTGCATTTCGATTCAACAATGTTGTCGAATTGATTGCACTTACAGATGCATGTAAGGAGTGCGTAATGGCTTAGAAATTTACTAGAGAAATCCCATTATGGATGAAGCTAACTCCTTCATTATGATTAATCGTGACAATCAAAGCACGATCTATAAGGTCCTAAACAAGACTTATAATGGAAAGTCAAGACATGCTAGTCTTAGACATCGATTGTCGACAATTACTCAAAAGGGAGTAGTTGCGATTTACTTATATCAATCGAAAAAGAACTTGTGCGACTTTTCACAAAGTGTCTACCAAAGGATGTGCATTCAATAAAGTGTAAGGAGATGGGACTCAGTGTCCATGAAAGAAGTTTGACCGCCAATAACGGAAACCCAACTTATGTTATATTTTGAAAAAGATAAACTTAAGTTCAATGTAGTACTAACAAGTTATTGCAAAGGGGTTATGGTACACTAAACCAAAAAATTTTCCCATTGTCCTTCTAGTGTAGTGATTCTCGCATGATCTTAGGATGGATGAAAATCCTTAATAAGTCTAACTATTATCACAAGGTGTCTGTGAAACACCTTCGAGACTTACCTATATGAGTATTTGGAAATCAGCCGCTTTCCTATGAGAAGAAGACCGTTCTTTAAAAGGACTCATGAATCCAGGAGAAAGCACAGGGCCATTAATGTGCGAGCTATGGAACACACTACTCTCGAAATCAATATGTGTGGAGGTTCCGGCTTTATCACAAGAGGTACTTGGTTCAAGATATAATTCACCATAGGACCTCGATGAAGCTTTGAATATCTTACACTAAGTGGAGGTTCAAACCCAAAAGGTACCTATCATTTATGTATTGGTTTCCACGTTGATGCTTTGTCTCAACTTAGCTTGAACTACGATGGCTTGATCCCACTGGGCACGAGGTCACTTCGGTGATGCAGCCACTCGATTTAAAAGTTTTTTTAACTTTGTTTTATGTTTTTGAAAATAAGGAGAATGTTGGAATATTTTCAACTATGCTATCCAAGGAAGAATTTTGGTTTTACATAACTGTTTGACAATTGAAATCATATCCGATCTTCGATTCCAACAGACGCCATTCATGTTCCATTGATGAAGAGATTTATTATTCCCAACAGATGCAAAAGCATCTATAAATAGCATCTCCTCCTACTCGCTTAATCACAACATCTCAAAACTCTCTCTCGTTTTTCTTTTCGTATAAGCATCATCGTAAACAAAACTAAAGGTGTTCTGGTTGATCAAGGTCGCATAAGCTTTGAATCCAACAACCGTTGTGTGTTCTTGGTTGGAACAATGTAGAATCCAAATCCAAATCTACCAAAGGATGGATATTTACATTGGGAGGTGCCGCCGTGTCTTGGAGTTCCAAGAAGCGCACTGCATTTCCGATTCAACAATGTTGTCGAATTGATTGCACTTACAGATGCATGTAAGGAGGCGTAATGGCTTAGAAATTTACTAGTAGAAATCCCATTATGGATGAAGCCAACTCCTTCATATGATTAATCGTGACAATCAAAGCTACGATCTATAAGGTCCTAAACAAGACTTATAATGGAAAGTCAAGACATGCTAGTCTTAGACATCGATTGTCGACAATTACTCAAAAGGGGAGTAGTTGCAAGCATTACTTATTCAATCGAAAAAGAACTTCATGCACTTTCACAAAGTGTCTACCAAAGGATGTGCATTCAATAAAGTGTAAGGAGATGGGACTCTGTGTCCTGTGAAAGAAGTTTGACCGCCAATAACGGAAACCCAACTTATGTTATATTTTGAAAAAGATAAACTTAAGTTCAATGTAGTACTAACAAGTTATTGCAAAGGGTTATGGTACACTAAACTAAAAAATTTTCCCATTGTTCTACTAGTGTAGTGATTCCGCATGATCTTAGGGATGGATGAAAATCCTTAATAAGTCTAACTATTATCACAAGGTGTCTCGCGTAAAACACCTTCGAGACTTACCTATATGAGTATTTATAAATCAGGCCGTTTCCTATGAGAAGAAGACCGTTCTTTAAAAGGACTCATGAATCCAGGAGAAAGCACAGGCCATTAATGTGCGTAGCTATGGAACACACTACTTCCGAAATCAATATGTGTGGAGGTTCCGCTTTATCACAAGAGGTACTTGGTTCAAGATATAATTCACCATAGGACCTCGATGAAGCTTTGAATATCTTACACTAAGTGGAGGTTCAAACCCAAAAGGTACCTATCATTTATGTATTGGTTTCCACGATGATGCTTTGTCTCAACTTAGCTTGAACTACGATGGCTTGATCCCACTGGCACGAGGATCACTTGATGATGCAGCCACTCCGATTTAAAAGTTTTTTTAACTTTGTTTTATGTTTTGAAAATAAGGGAGAATGTTGGAATATTTTCAACTATGCTATCCAAGGGAAGAATTTTGGTTTTACATAATCTGCTTTTACAATTGAAATCATATCCGAATCTTCGATTCCAACAGACGCCATTCATGTTCATTGGATGAAGAGACGCCATTCCCAACAAAGATGCAAAAGCATCTATAAATAGCATCTCCTACTACTCGCTTAATCACAACATCTCAAAACTCTCTCTGTTTTCTTTCTTATAAGCATCATCGTAAACAAAACCAAAGGTGTTCTTGGTTGATCAAGGTCGCATAAGCTTTGAATCCAACAACCGTTGTGTGTTCTTGGTTGGAACAATGTAGAATCCAAATCCAAATCTACCGGTGGATGGATATTTACATTGGGAGGTGCTGCCGTGTCTTGGAGTTCCAAGAAGTGCACTGCATTTCGATTCAACAATGTTGTCGAATTGATTGCACTTACAGATGCATGTAAGGAGGCGTAATGGCTTAGAAATTTACTAGTAGAAATCCCATTATGGATGAAGCCAACTCTTCTCGTTATGATTAATCGTGACAATCAGGCTACGATCTATAAGGTCCTAAACAAGACTTATAATGGAAAGTCAAGACATGCTAGTCTTAGACATCGATTGTCGACAATTACTCAAAAGGGGAGTAGTTGCAGTTACTTTTATATTGAATCAAAAAGAACTTTATGCACCCTTTCACAAAGTGTCTACCAAAGGATGTGCATTCAATAAAGTGTAAGGAGATGGGACTGTGTCCGTGGAAAGAAGTTTGACCGCCAATAACGGAAACCCAACTTATGTTATATTTTGAAAAAGATAAACTTAAGTTCAATGTGGTACTAACAAGTTATTGCAACATGGTTATGGTACACTAAACTAAAAATTTTCCCATTGTCCTTCTAGTGTAGTGATTTCGCATGATCTTAGGTATGGATGAAAATCCTTAATAAGTCTAACTATTATCACAAGGTGTCTCGTAAACACCTCGAGACTTACCTATATGAGTATTTGGAAATCAGCCGTTTCCTATGAGAAGAAGACCGATTCTTAAAAGGACTCATGAATCCAGGAGAAAGCACAGTGGCCATTAATGTGCGAGCTATGGAACACACTACTTCCCGAAATCAATATGTGTGGAGGTTCCGCTTTATCACAAGAGGTACTTGGTTCAAGATATAATTCACCATGGACCTCGATGAAGCTTTGAATATCTTACACTAAGTGGAGGTTCAAACCCAAAAGGTACCTATCATTTATGTATTGGTTTCCCGATGATGCTTTGTCTCAACTTAGCTTGAACTACGATGGCTTGATCCCACTTTGCACGAGGCGTCACTTCGTGATGCCCACTGATTTAAAAGTTTTTTAACTTTGTTTTATGTTTTTGAAAATAAGGGGAGAATGTTGGAATATTTTCAACTATGCTATCCAAGGAAGAATTTTGGTTTTACATAATGTTTGACAATTGAAATCATATCCGAATCTTCGATTCCAACAGACGCCATTCATGTCCATGATGAAGAGACGCTTATTCCCAACAGATGCAAAAGCATCTATAAATAGCATCTCCTCCTACTCGCTTAATCACAACATCTCAAAACTCTCTCGTTTTCTTTCTTATAAGCATCATCGAAACAAAACCAAAGGTGTTCTTGGTTGATCAAGGTCGTATAAGCTTTGAATCCAACAACCGTTGTGTGTTCTTGGTTGGAACAATGTAGAATCCAAATCCAAATCTACCAAGTGGATGGATATTTACATTGGGAGGTGCCGCCGTGTCTTGGAGTTCCAAGAAGGCACTGCATTTCGATTCAACAATGTTGTCGAATTGATTGCACTTACGTGATGCATGTAAGGAGGCGTAATGGCTTAGAAATTTACTAGTAGAAATCCCATTATGGATGAAGCCAACTCCTTCGTTATGATTAATCGTGATAATCAGCTACGATCTATAAGGTCCTAAACAAGACTTATAATGGAAAGTCAAGACATGCTAGTCTTAGACATCGATTGTCGACAATTACTCAAAAGGGGAGTAGTTGCAGCTTATTTATATTGAATCGAAAAGAACTTCATGCACCCTTTCACAAAGTGTCTACCAAAGGATGTGCATTCAATAAAGTGTAAGGAGATGGGACTCTGTGTCCGTGAAAGAAGTTTGACCGCCAATAACGGAAACCCAACTTATGTTATATTTTGAAAAAAGATAAACTTAAGTTCAATGGTACTAACAAGTTATTGTAAAGGGGGTTATGGTACACTAAACTAAAAAATTTTCCCATTGTCCTTCTAGTGTGTAGTGATTCGCATGATCTTAGGTATGGATGAAAATCCTTAATAAGTCTAACTATTATCACAAGGTGTCTCGTAAAACACCTTCGAGACTTACCTATATGAGTATTTGGAAATCAGCCGTTTCCTATGAGAAGAAGACCGTTCTCTAAAAGGACTCATGAATCCAGGAGAAAGCACAGGGCCATTAATGTGCGAGCTATGGAACACACTACTTCCCGAAATCAATATGTGTGGAGGTTCCGCTTTATCACAAGAGGTACTTGGTTCAAGATATAATTCACCATAGGACCTCACGAAGCTTTGAATATCTTACACTAAGTGGAGGTTCAAACCCAAAAGGTACCTATCATTTATGTATTGGTTTCACGATGATGCTTTGTCTCAACTTAGCTTGAACTACGATGGCTTGATCCCACTCGGCACGAGGCAAAATACCGTGATGCAAACCACTGATTTAAAAGTTTTTAACTTTGTTTTATGTTTTTGAAAATAAGGGGAGAATGTTGGAATATTTTCAACTATGCTATCCAAGGGAAGAATTTTGGTTTTACATAACCTGCTTTCGACAATTGAAATCATATCCGAATCTTCGATTCCAACAGACGCCATTCATGTCTCATTGACGAAGAGACGCTATTCCCAACAGATGCAAAAGCATCTATAAATAGCATCTCCTCCTACTCGCTTAATCACAACATCTCAAAACTCTCTCCGCTTTCTTTCTTATAAGCATCATGAAACAAAACCAAAGGTGTTCTTGGTTGGATCAAGGTCGATAAGCTTTGAATCCAACAACCGTTGTGTGTTCTTGGTTGAACAATGTAGAATCCAAATCCAAATCTACCAAAGGATGGATATTTACATTGGGAGGTGCTCCGCCAGGTGTCTTGGAGTTCCAAGAAGTGCACTGTGCATTTCCGATTCAACAATGTTGTTAATTGATTGCACTTACATGCATGTAAGGAGTGCGTAATGGCTTAGAAATTTACTAGTAGAAATCCCATTATGGATGAAGCCAACTCCTTCTCGTTATGATTAATCGTGACAATCAAAGCTACGATCTATAAGGTCCTAAACAAGACTTATAATGGAAAGTCAAGACATGCTAGTCTTAGACATCGATTGTCGACAATTACTCAAAAAGGGGGTAGTTGCGCTACTTATATTGAATCGAAAAAGAACTTCATGCACTTTTCACAAAGTGTCTACCAAAGGATGCATTCAATAAAGTGTAAGGAGATGGGACTCAGTGTCCTGAAAGAAGTTTGACCGCCAATAACGGAAACCCAACTTATGTTATATTTTGAAAAAGATAAACTTAAGTTCAATGTGGTACTAACAAGTTATTGCAAAGTGGTTATGGTACACTAAACTAAAAATTTTCCCATTGTCCTTCTAGTGTAGTGATTCCGCATGATCTTAGGTATGGATGAAAATCCTTAATAAGTCTAACTATTATCACAAGGTGTCTCGCAGAAACACCTTCGAGACTTACCTATATGAGTATTTGGAAATCAGCCGTTTCCTATGAGAAGAAGACCGTTTCTTTAAAAGGACTCATGAATCCAGAGAAAGCACAGTGGCCATTAATGTGCGAGCTATGGAACACACTACTTCCCGAAATCAATATGTGTGGAGGTTCCTGGCTTTATCACAAGAGGTACTTGGTTCAAGATATAATTCACCATGGACCTACGAAGCTTTTGAATATCTTACACTAAGTGGAGGTTCAAACCCAAAAGGTACCTATCATTTATGTATTGGTTTCCACGATGATGCTTTGTCTCAACTTAGCTTGAACTACGATGGCTTGATCCCACTCGGCACGTAGCAAATCACTTCGTGATGCACCACTCCGATTTAAAAGTTTTTTAACTTTGTTTTATGTTTTTGAAAATAAGGGGAGAATGTTGGAATATTTTCAACTATGCTATCCAAGGGAAGAATTTTGGTTTTACATAACAAGTTTCGACAATTGAAATCATATCCGAGAATCTTCGATTCCAACAGACGCCATTCAAAACTGTTGATGAAGAGACGCTATTCCCAACAGATGCAAAAGCATCTATAAATAGCATCTCCTCCTACTCGCTTAATCACAACATCTCAAAACTCTCTCTGCTTTTTTCTTATAAGCATCATCGAAACAAAACCAAGGTGTTCTGGTTGGATCAAGGTCGCACAAGCTTTGAATCCAACAACCGCTGCGTGTTCTTGGTTGGAACAATGTAGAATCCAAATCCAAATCTACCAAAGGGATGGATATTTACATTGGGAGGTGCTGCCGTGTCTTGGAGTTCCAAGAAGGCACTGCATTTCCGATTCAACAATGTTGTCGAATTGATTGCACTTATGTATGCATGTAAGGAGGCGTAATGGCTTAGAAATTTACTAGTAGAAATCCCATTATGGATGAAGCTAACTCCTTCGTTATGATTAACTCGTGACAATCTGTGCTACGATCTATAAGGTCCTAAACAAGACTTATAATGGAAAGTCAAGACATGCTAGTCTTAGACATCGATTGTCGACAATTACTCAAAAGGGGAGTAGTTGTAGCTACTTATATCAATCGAAAAGAACTTGTGCACTTTTCACAAAGTGTCTACCAAAGGATGTGCATTCAATAAAGTGTAAGGAGATGGACTCTGTGTCCGTGAAAGAAGTTTGACCGCCAATAACTAAACCCAACTTATGTTATATTTTGAAAAAGATAAACTTAAGTTCAATGTGGTACTAAAAGTTATCAGAAAAGGGTTATGGTACACTAAACTAAAAAAAAATTTTCCCATTGTCCTTCTAGTGTAGTGATTCCGCATGATCTTAGGTATGGATGAAAATCCTTAATAAGTCTAACTATTATCACAAGGTGTCTCGCAGTAAACACCTTCGAGACTTACCTATATGAGTATTTGGAAATCAAAGCCGCTTCCTATGAGAAGAAGACCGTTCTTTAAAAGGACTCATGAATCCAGGAGAAAGCACAGGCCATTAATGTGCGAGCTATGGAACACACTACTTCAAATCAATATGTGTGGAGGTTAGGCTTTATCACAAGAGGTACTTGGTTCAAGATATAATTCACCATAGGACCTCGATGAAGCTTTGAATATCTTACACTAAGTGGAGGTTCAAACCCAAAAGGTACCTATCATTTATGTATTGGTTTCCACGATGATGCTTTGTCTCAACTTAGCTTGAACTACGATGGCTTGATCCCACTGGGCACGAGGGATCACTTCGGTGATGCACCACTCCGATTTAAAAGTTTTTTAACTTTGTTTTATGTTTTTGAAAATAAGGGGAGAATGTTGGAATATTTTCAACTATGCTATCCAAGGAAGAATTTTGGTTTTACATAACATGCTTCGACAATTGAAATCATATCCGTAATCTTCGATTCCAACAGACGCCATTCATGTCTCATTGATGAAGAGACGCTTATTCCCAACAGATGCAAAAGCATCTATAAATAGCATCTCCTCCTACTCGTTTAATCACAACATCTCAAAACTCTCTCTCGTTTTCTTTCTTATAAGCATCATCGAAACAAAACCAAAGCAAGTGTTCTTGGTTGGATCAAGGTCGACAAGCTTTGAATCCAACAACCGTTGTGTGTTCTTGGTTGGAACAATGTAGAATCCAAATCCAAATCTACCGGTGGATGGATATTTACATTGGGAGGTGCTTCGTGTCTTGGAGTTCCAAGAAGCAGACTCGCATTTCGATTCAACAATGTTGTCGAATTGATTGCACTTACGATGCATGTAAGGAGTGCGTAATGGCTTAGAAATTTACTAGTAGAAATCCCATTATGGATGAAGCCAACTCCTTCGTTATGATTAATCGTGACAATCAGCTACGATCTATAAGGTCCTAAACAAGACTTATAATGGAAAGTCAAGACATGCTAGTCTTAGACATCGATTGTCGACAATTACTCAAAAGGGGAGTAGTTGCGGTTACTTATATTGAATCGAAAAGAACTTGGCAGACTTTCACAAAGTGTCTACCAAAGGATGTGCATTCAATAAAGTGTAAGGAGATGGGACTCTGTGTCCGTGGAAAGAAGTTTGACCGCCAATAATGGAAACCCAACTTATGTTATATTTTGAAAAAGATAAACTTAAGTTCAATGTGGTACTAACAAGTTATTGCGGTGGTTATGGTACACTAAACTAAAAAATTTTCCCATTGTCCTTCTAGTGTAGTGATTTCGCATGATCTTAGGGATGGATGAAAATCCTTAATAAGTCTAACTATTATCACAAGGTGTCTCGCAGTAAACACCTTCGAGACTTACCTATATGAGTATTTGGAAATCAAAGCCGTTTCCTATAAGAAGAAGACCGTTCTCTAAAAGGACTCATGAATCCAGGAGAAAGCACAGGGCCATTAATGTGCGAGCTATGGAACACACTACTTCCTGAAATCAATATGTGTGGAGGTTCCGGCTTATCACAAGGGGTACTTGGTTCAAGATATAATTCACCATAGGACCTCGATGAAGCTTTGAATATCTTACACTAAGTGGAGGTTCAAACCCAAAAGGTACCTATCATTTATGTATTGGTTTCCACGATGATGCTTTGTCTCAACTTAGCTTGAACTACGATGGCTTGATCCCACTGCACGTAGGCGATCACTTCGGTGATACCACTCGATTTAAAAGTTTTTTAACTTTGTTTTATGTTTTTGAAAATAAGGGAGAATGTTGGAATATTTTCAACTATGCTATCCAAGGGAAGAATTTTGGTTTTACATAACTGCTTGACAATTGAAATCATATCCGTATCTTCGATTCCAACAGACGCCATTCATGTCTCATGGATGAAGAGACGCTATTCCCAACAGATGCAAAAGCATCTATAAATAGCATCTCCTCCTACTCGCTTAATCACAACATCTCAAAACTCTCTCTGTTTTCTTTCTTATAAGCATCATCAGAAACAAAACCAGTGTGTTCTTGGTTGGATCAAGGTCGTACAAGCTTTGAATCCAACAACCGTTGTGTGTTCTTGGTTGGAACAATGTAGAATCCAAATCCAAATCTACCAAAGGGATGGATATTTACATTGGGAGGTGCTGCCGTGTCTTGGAGTTCCAAGAAGGCACTCCGCATTTCTCGATTCAACAATGTTGTCGTAATTGATTGCACTTACTGTATGCATGTAAGGAGTGCGTAATGGCTTAGAAATTTACTAGTAGAAATCCCATTATGGATGAAGCCAACTCCTTCTTATGATTAATCGTGATAATCAAAGCACGATCTATAAGGTCCTAAACAAGACTTATAATGGAAAGTCAAGACATGCTAGTCTTAGACATCGATTGTCGACAATTACTCAAAAGGGGAGTAGTTGCGCTTATTTATATTGAATCGAAAAGAACTTGCGGCACTTTCACAAAGTGTCTACCAAAGGATGTGCATTCAATAAAGTGTAAGGAGATGGGACTCGTGTCTCGTGGAAAGAAGTTTGACCGCCAATAACGGAAACCCAACTTATGTTATATTTTGAAAAAGATAAACTTAAGTTCAATGTGGTACTAACAAGTTATTGTAAAGGGTTATGGTACACTAAACTAAAAAATTTTCCCATTGTTCTTCTAGTGTAGTGATTCTCGCATGATCTTAGGGATGGATGAAAATCCTTAATAAGTCTAACTATTATCACAAGGTGTCTCGCAAACACCTTCGAGACTTACCTATATGAGTATTTGGAAATCAGCCGTTTCCTATGAGAAGAAGACCGCTTTAAAAGGACTCATGAATCCAGGAGAAAGCACAGGCCATTAATGTGCGAGCTATGGAACACACTACTTCCCGAAATCAATATGTGTGGAGGTTCCGCTTATCACAAGGGGTACTTGGTTCAAGATATAATTCACCATAGGACTCGATGAAGCTTTGAATATCTTACACTAAGTGGAGGTTCAAACCCAAAAGGTACCTATCATTTATGTATTGGTTTCCACGATGATGCTTTGTCTCAACTTAGCTTGAACTACGATGGCTTGATCCCACTGCACGTAGGCGTCACTTCGGTGATGCAGCCACTCGATTTAAAAGTTTTTTAACTTTGTTTTATGTTTTTGAAAATAAGGGAGAAATGTTGGAATATTTTCAACTATGCTATCCAAGGGAAGAATTTTGGTTTTACATAATCGTTTCGACAATTGAAATCATATCCGTGAATCTTCGATTCCAACAGACGCCATTCATGTCATGATGAAGAGAGACGCTATTCCCAACAGATGCAAAAGCATCTATAAATAGCATCTCCTCCTACTCGCTTAATCACAACATCTCAAAACTCTCTCTGTTTTCTTTCTTATAAGCATCATCGTAAACAAAACCAAGGTGTTCTTGGTTGATCAAGGTCACATAAGCTTTGAATCCAACAACCGTTGTGTGTTCTTGGTTGAACAATGTAGAATCCAAATCCAAATCTACCAAAGGATGGATATTTACATTGGGAGGTGCTGCCGTGTCTTGAGTTCCAAGAAGCACCCGCATTTCGATTCAACAATGTTGTCGAATTGATTGCACTTACGGATGCATGTAAGGAGTGCGTAATGGCTTAGAAATTTACTAGTAGAAATCCCATTATGGATGAAGCCAACTCCTTCTTCGTTATGATTAATCGTGACAATCAAAGCACGATCTATAAGGTCCTAAACAAGACTTATAATGGAAAGTCAAGACATGCTAGTCTTAGACATCGATTGTCGACAATTACTCAAAAGGGGAGTAGTTGCGCTACTTATATTGAATCGAAAAAGAACTTGGCGTGCACTTTCACAAAGTGTCTACCAAAGGATGTGCATTCAATAAAGTGTAAGGAGATGGGACTGTGTCTCGTGAAAGAAGTTTGACCGCCAATAATCGGAAACCCAACTTATGTTATATTTTGAAAAATATAAACTTAAGTTCAATGTGGTACTAACAAGTTATTTGCAAAGGGTTATGGTACACTAAACTAAAAATTTTCCCATTGTCCTTCTAGTGTAGTGATTCCGCATGATCTTAGGGATGGATGAAAATCCTTAATAAGTCTAACTATTATCACAAGGTGTCTCTTTAAACACCTTCGAGACTTACCTATATGAGTATTTGGAAATCAGGCCGTTTCCTATGAGAAGAAGACCTGCTTTAAAAGGACTCATGAATCCAGTGAGAAAGCACAGGCCATTAATGTCATGAGCTATGGAACACACTACTTCCCAAATCAATATGTGTGGAGGTTCCGCTTTATCACAAGGGGTACTTGGTTCAAGATATAATTCACCATAGGACCTCGATGAAGCTTTGAATATCTTACACTAAGTGGAGGTTCAAACCCAAAAGGTACCTATCATTTATGTATTGGTTTCACGATGATGCTTTGTCTCAACTTAGCTTGAACTACGATGGCTTGATCCCACTGCACGTAGGCGCCACTCGGTGATGCAACCACTCGATTTAAAAGTTTTTTAACTTTGTTTTATGTTTTTGAAAATAAGGGGAGAATGTTGGAATATTTTCAACTATGCTATCCAAGGGAAGAATTTTGGTTTTACATAATCGTTTCGACAATTGAAATCATATCCAATCTTCGATTCCAACCGTACGCCATTCATGTCTGATTGATGAAGAGACGCTATTCCCAACGAGATGCAAAAGCATCTATAAATAGCATCTCCTCCTACTCGCTTAATCACAACATCTCAAAACTCTCTCTCGTTTTCTTTCTTATAAGCATCATCGTAAACAAACCAAAGGTGTTCTTGGTTGGATCAAGGTCGCACAAGCTTTGAATCCAACAACCGCTGTGTGTTCTTGGTTGGAACAATGTAGAATCCAAATCCAAATCTACCAATGGATGGATATTTACATTGGGAGGTGCCGCCGTGTCTTGGAGTTCCAAGATGCACTGCATTTCGATTCAACAATGTTGTCGAATTGATTGCACTTCTGAGATGCATGTAAGGAGGCGTAATGGCTTAGAAATTTACTAGTAGAAATCCCATTATGGATGAAGCCAACTCCTTCGTTATGATTAATCGTGACAATCAAAGCTACGATCTATAAGGTCCTAAACAAGACTTATAATGGAAAGTCAAGACATGCTAGTCTTAGACATCGATTGTCGACAATTACTCAAAAGGGGAGTAGTTGCAGTTTATTTATATTGAATCGAAAAAGAACTTGCGTGCACTTTCACAAAGTGTCTACCAAAGGATGTGCATTCAATAAAGTGTAAGGAGATGGGACTCAGTGTCCAGTGAAAGAAGTTTGACCGCCAATAACTAAACCCAACTTATGTTATATTTTGAAAAAGATAAACTTAAGTTCAATGTGGTACTAACAAGTTATTGCAAAGTGGTTAGGTGGTACACTAAACTAAAAAAATTTCACATTGTCCTTCTAGTGTAGTGATTTCGCATGATCTTAGGGATGGATGAAAATCCTTAATAAGTCTAACTATTATCACAAGGTGTCTCGTTAAACACCTTCGAGACTTACCTATATGAGTATTTGGAAATCAAAGCCGTTTCCTATGAGAAGAAGACCTTCTCTAAAAGGACTCATGAATCCAGTGAGAAAGCACAGGCCATTAATGTGCGAGCTATGGAACACACTACTTCCGAAATCAATATGTGTGGAGGTTCCGCTTTATCACAAGGGGTACTTGGTTCAAGATATAATTCACCATAGGACCTCGATGAAGCTTTGAATATCTTACACTAAGTGGAGGTTCAAACCCAAAAGGTACCTATCATTTATGTATTGGTTTCACGATGATGCTTTGTCTCAACTTAGCTTGAACTACGATGGCTTGATCCCACTGTGCACGAGGCAGTCACTTGTTGATGCAACCACTCGATTTAAAAGTTTTTTAACTTTGTTTTATGTTTTTGAAAATAAGGGGAGAATGTTGGAATATTTTCAACTATGCTATCCAAGGGAAGAATTTTGGTTTTACATAACTGCTTTCGACAATTGAAATCATATCCAGATCTTCGATTCCAACAGACGCCATTCATGTCTCGTTGATGAAGAGACGCCATTCCCAACATGATGCAAAAGCATCTATAAATAGCATCTCCTCCTACTGCTTAATCACAACATCTCAAAACTCTCTCGCTTTTCTTTCTTATAAGCATCATCAAACAAAACCAAGTGTGTTCTTGGTTGGATCAAGGTCGCACAAGCTTTGAATCCAACAACCGTTGTGTGTTCTTGGTTGGAACAATGTAGAATCCAAATCCAAATCTACCAAAGGATGGATATTTACATTGGGAGGTGCCGCCGTGTCTTGGAGTTCCAAGAAGCTGCAAGCATTTTCGATTCAACAATGTTGTCGGAATTGATTGCACTTACGATGCATGTAAGGAGGCAATGGCTTAGAAATTTACTAGTAGAAATCCCATTATGGATGAAGCTAACTCCTTCGTTATGATTAATCGTGACAATCAAAGCTACGATCTATAAGGTCCTAAACAAGACTTATAATGGAAAGTCAAGACATGCTAGTCTTAGACATCGATTGTCGACAATTACTCAAAAGGGAGTAGTTGCAAAGCTATTTATATTGAATCGAAAAAGAACTTAAGTGCACTTTTCACAAAGTGTCTACCAAAGGATGTGCATTCAATAAAGTGTAAGGAGATGGGACTCAGTGTCCGTGAAAGAAGTTTGACCGCCAATAACGGAAACCCAACTTATGTTATATTTTGAAAAAGATAAACTTAAGTTCAATGTGGTACTAACAAGTTATTGCAAAGTGGTTATGGTACACTAAACTAAAAAATTTTCCCATTGTCCTTCTAGTGTAGTGATTCTCGCATGATCTTAGGGATGGATGAAAATCCTTAATAAGTCTAACTATTATCACAAGGTGTCTCGTAAAACACCTTCGAGACTTACCTATATGAGTATTTGGAAATCAGCCGTTTTCCTATAAGAAGAAGACCGTTTTTAAAAGGACTCATGAATCCGTGAGAAAGCACAGGCCATTAATGTGCGAGCTATGGAACACACTACTTCCCGAAATCAATATGTGGAGGTTCCGCTTTATCACAAGGGGTACCTGGTTCAAGATATAATTCACCATAGGACCTCGATGAAGCTTTGAATATCTTACACTAAGTGGAGGTTCAAACCCAAAAGGTACCTATCATTTATGTATTGGTTTCCACGATGATGCTTTGTCTCAACTTAGCTTGAACTACGATGGCTTGATCCCACTGCACGTAGGCGCCACTTCGTGATGCACCCACTCTGATTTAAAAGTTTTTAACTTTGTTTTATGTTTTTGAAAATAAGGGGAGAATGTTGGAATATTTTCAACTATGCTATCCAAGGGAAGAATTTTGGTTTTACATAACTGTTTCGACAATTGAAATCATATCCAGAATCTTCGATTCCAACAGACGCCATTCATGTCTGTTGATGAAGAGACGCCATTCCCAACAGATGCAAAAGCATCTATAAATAGCATCTCCTCCTACTCGTTTAATCACAACATCTCAAAACTCTCTCGCTTTCTTTCTTATAAGCATCATCGTAAACAAAACCAAAGGTGTTCTTGGTTGGATCAAGGTCGCACAAGCTTTGAATCCAACAACCGTTGTGTGTTCTTGGTTGGAACAATGTAGAATCCAAACCAAATCTACCAAAGGATGGATATTTACATTGGGAGGTGCCGCCGTGTCTTGGAGTTCCAAGAAGGCACTCGCATTTCGATTCAACAATGTTGTCGAACTGATTGCACTTACGATGCATGTAAGGAGTGCGTAATGGCTTAGAAATTTACTAGTAGAAATCCCATTATGGATGAAGCCAACTCCTTCGTTATGATTAATCGTGACAATCAAAGCACGATCTATAAGGTCCTAAACAAGACTTATAATGGAAAGTCAAGACATGCTAGTCTTAGACATCGATTGTCGACAATTACTCAAAAGGGGAGTAGTTGCGCTTACTTATATCAATCGAAAAGAACTTGTGCACTTTTCACAAAGTGTCTACCAAAGGATGCATTCAATAAAGTGTAAGGAGATGGGACTCTGTGTCGTGAAAGAAGTTTGACCGCCAATAACGGAAACCCAACTTATGTTATATTTTGAAAAAGATAAACTTAAGTTCAATGTGGTACTAACAAGTTATTGCAAAGCTGGTTATGGTACACTAAACTAAAAAAATTTCCCATTGTCCTTCTAGTGTAGTGATTTCCGCATGATCTTAGGGATGGATGAAAATCCTTAATAAGTCTAACTATTATCACAAGGTGTCTCAAACACCTTCGAGACTTACCTATATGAGTATTTGGAAATCGTGCCGTTTCCTATGAGAAGAAGACCGTTCTCGTAAAAGGACTCATGAATCCAGAGAAAGCACAGTGGCCATTAATGTGCGAGCTATGGAACACACTACTTCCCGAAATCAATATGTGTGGATGTTCCCGCTTTATCACAAGAGGTACTTGGTTCAAGATATAATTCACCATAGACCTCGATGAAGCTTTGAATATCTTACACTAAGTGGAGGTTCAAACCCAAAAGGTACCTATCATTTATGTATTGGTTTCACGATGATGCTTTGTCTCAACTTAGCTTGAACTACGATGGCTTGATCCCACTGCACGTAGGCGCCACTTCTGATGCAGCCACTGATTTAAAAGTTTTTTAACTTTGTTTTATGTTTTTGAAAATAAGGGGAGAATGTTGGAATATTTTCAACTATGCTATCCAAGGGAAGAATTTTGGTTTTACATAACCAAGTTTCGATAATTGAAATCATATCCGTAATCTTCGATTCCAACAGAGACGCCATTCATGTTCATGGGACGAAGAGACGCTATTCCCAACCGTATGCAAAAGCATCTATAAATAGCATCTCCTCCTACTCGTTTAATCACAACATCTCAAAACTCTCTCTGTTTTCTTTCTTATAAGCATCATCAGAAACAAAACCAGTGTGTTCTTGGTTGGATCAAGGTCGTACAAGCTTTGAATCCAACAACCGTTGTGTGTTCTTGGTTGGAACAATGTAGAATCCAAATCCAAATCTACCAGTGGATGGATATTTACATTGGGAGGTGCCGCCGTGTCTTGGAGTTCCAAGAAGGCACTCCGCATTTCGATTCAACAATGTTGTCGTAATTGATTGCACTTACGTATGCATGTAAGGAGGCGTAATGGCTTAGAAATTTACTAGTAGAAATCCCATTATGGATGAAGCTAACTCCTTTCGTTATGATTAATCGTGACAATCAAAGCTACGATCTATAAGGTCCTAAACAAGACTTATAATGGAAAGTCAAGACATGCTAGTCTTAGACATCGATTGTCGACAATTACTCAAAAGGGGAGTAGTTGCAAAGCTTACTTATATTGAATCGAAAAGAACTGCACTTTCACAAAGTGTCTACCAAAGGATGTGCATTCAATAAAGTGTAAGGAGATGGGACTCGTGTCCATGGAAAGAAGTTTGACCGCCAATAACGGAAACCCAACTTATGTTATATTTTGAAAAAGATAAACTTAAGTTCAATGTGGTACTAACAAGTTATTGCAGTGGTTATGGTACACTAAACTAAAAAATTTTCCCATTGTCCTTCTAGTGTAGTGATTCTCGCATGATCTTAGGGATGGATGAAAATCCTTAATAAGTCTAACTATTATCACAAGGTGTCTCGAAAACACCTTCGAGACTTACCTATATGAGTATTTGGAAATCAGCCGTTTCCTATGAGAAGAAGACCGTTCTTTAAAAGGACTCATGAATCCAGGAGAAAGCACAGGCCATTAATGTGCGAGCTATGGAACACACTACTTCTCGAAATCAATATGTGTGGAGGTTCCGCTTTATCACAAGGGGTACTTGGTTCAAGATATAATTCACCATAGACCTCGATGAAGCTTTGAATATCTTACACTAAGTGGAGGTTCAAACCCAAAAGGTACCTATCATTTATGTATTGGTTTCCACGATGATGCTTTGTCTCAACTTAGCTTGAACTACGATGGCTTGATCCCACTCGGTACGTAGGCAGTCACTTCGGTGATGCAGCCACTCTGATTTAAAAGTTTTTTAACTTTGTTTTATGTTTTTGAAAATAAGGGGAGAATGTTGGAATATTTTCAACTATGCTATCCAAGGGAAGAATTTTGGTTTTACACAACTGTTTCGACAATTGAAATCATATCCGTAATCTTCGATTCCAACGAGACGCCATTCATGTCTCTGATGATGAAGAGACGCTATTCCCAACGGATGCAAAAGCATCTATAAATAAAGCATCTCCTCCTACTCGTTTAATCACAACATCTCAAAACTCTCTCTCGTTTTCTTTCTTATAAGCATCATCGAAAACAAAACCAAAGGTGTTTTGGTTGGATCAAGGTCGTACAAGCTTTGAATCCAACAACCGTTGTGTGTTCTTGGTTGGAACAATGTAGAATCCAAATCCAAATCTACCAAAGGATGGATATTTACATTGGGAGGTGCTGCCGTGTCTTGGAGTTCCAAGAAGGCACCGCATTTCGATTCAACAATGTTGTCGTAATTGATTGCACTTTGATGCATGTAAGGAGGCGTAATGGCTTAGAAATTTACTAGTAGAAATCCCATTATGGATGAAGCCAACTCCTTCGTTATGATTAATCGTGACAATCGGCTACGATCTATAAGGTCCTAAACAAGACTTATAATGGAAAGTCAAGACATGCTAGTCTTAGACATCGATTGTCGACAATTACTCAAAAGGGGAGTAGTTGCAGTTACTTATATTGAATCAAAAAGAACTTCATGTGCCCTTTCACAAAGTGTCTACCAAAGGATGTGCATTCAATAAAGTGTAAGGAGATGGGACTCGTGTCCAGTGAAAGAAGTTTGACCACCAATAACGGAAACCCAACTTATGTTATATTTTGAAAAAGATAAACTTAAGTTCAATGTGGTACTAACAAGTTATTGTAGCGGGTTATGGTACACTAAACTAAAAAATTTTCCCATTGTCCTTCTAGTGTAGTGATTCCGCATGATCTTAGGGATGGATGAAAATCCTTAATAAGTCTAACTATTATCACAAGGTGTCTCGTGTAAAACACCTTCGAGACTTACCTATATGAGTATTTGGAAATCGTGCCGTTTCCTATGAGAAGAAGACCGTTTAAAAGGACTCATGAATCCAGGAGAAAGCACGGGGTATTAATGTGCGAGCTATGGAACACACTACTTCCCGAAATCAATATGTGTGAAGGTTCCCGCTTTATCACAAGGGGTACTTGGTTCAAGATATAATTCACCATAGGACTTGATGAAGCTTTTTGAATATCTTACACTAAGTGGAGGTTCAAACCCAAAAGGTACCTATCATTTATGTATTGGTTTCCACGATGATGCTTTGTCTCAACTTAGCTTGAACTACGATGGCTTGATCCCACTGGGCACGAGGGCGTCACTTGGTGATGCACCACTCGATTTAAAAGTTTTTTAACTTTGTTTTATGTTTTTTGAAAATAAGGGGAGAATGTTGGAATATTTTCAACTATGCTATCCAAGGGAAGAATTTTGGTTTTACATAACTGCTTCGACAATTGAAATCATATCCTGATCTTCGATTCCAACAGACGCCATTCATGTCTCTGTTGATGAAGAGACGCTATTCCCAACAGATGCAAAAGCATCTATAAATAGCATCTCCTCCTACTCGCTTAATCACAACATCTCAAAACTCTCTGTTTTCTTTCTTATAAGCATCATCAAACAAAACCAAAGGTGTTCTTGGTTGGATCAAGGTCGCATAAGCTTTGAATCCAACAACCGTTGTGTGTTCTTGGTTGGAACAATGTAGAATCCAAATCCAAATCTACCAAAGGATGGATATTTACATTGGGAGGTGCCGTGTCTTGGAGTTCCAAGAAGCAAGACCCGCATTTCCGATTCAACAATGTTGTCAATTGATTGCACTTACAGCATGCATGTAAGGAGGCGTAATGGCTTAGAAATTTACTAGTAGAAATCCCATTATGGATGAAGCCAACTCCTTCGTTATGATTAATCGTGACAATCAGGGCTACGATCTATAAGGTCCTAAACAAGACTTATAATGGAAAGTCAAGACATGCTAGTCTTAGACATCGATTGTCGACAATTACTCAAAAGGGGAGTAGTTGCAGTTACTTATATGAATCGAAAAAGAACTTGTGCACTTTCACAAAGTGTCTACCAAAGGATGTGCATTCAATAAAGTGTAAGGAGATGGGACTCGTGTCTGTGAAAGAAGTTTGACCGCCAATAACGGAAACCCAACTTATGTTATATTTTGAAAAAGATAAACTTAAGTTCAATGGTACTAACAAGTTATTGCAAAGTGGTTATGGTACACTAAACTAAAAATTTTCCCATTGTCCTTCTAGTGTAGTGATTTCGCATGATCTTAGGGATGGATGAAAATCCTTAATAAGTCTAACTATTATCACAAGGTGTCTCGCAAACACCTTCGAGACTTACCTATATGAGTATTTGGAAATCAGGCCGTTTCCTATGAGAAGAAGACCGCTCTTTAAAAGGACTCATGAATCCAGAGAAAGCACAGGCCATTAATGTGCGAAGCTATGGAACACACTACTTCCCGAAATCAATATGTGTGGAGGTTCCTTTATCACAAGGGGTACTTGGTTCAAGATATAATTCACCATAGGACCTCGATGAAGCTTTGAATATCTTACACTAAGTGGAGGTTCAAACCCAAAAGGTACCTATCATTTATGTATTGGTTTCACGATGATGCTTTGTCTCAACTTAGCTTGAACTACGATGGCTTGATCCCACTGCACGTAGGCAATCACACGGTGATGCAACCACTCGATTTAAAAGTTTTTTAACTTTGTTTTATGTTTTTGAAAATAAGGGGAGAATGTTGGAATATTTTCAACTATGCTATCCAAGGGAAGAATTTTGGTTTTACATAACCTGTTTCGACAATTGAAATCATATCCAGAATCTTCGATTCCAACAGACGCCATTCATGTCTCATTGATGAAGAGACGCTATTCAACAGATGCAAAAGCATCTATAAATAGCATCTCCTCCTACTCGTTTAATCACAACATCTCAAAACTCTCTCGTTTTCTTTCTTATAAGCATCATGTAAACAAAACCAAGCAGGTGTTCTTGGTTGGATCAAGGTCGCACAAGCTTTGAATCCAACAACCGTTGTGTGTTCTTGGTTGGAACAATGTAGAATCCAAATCCAAATCTACCAAAGGATGGATATTTACATTGGGAGGTGCTGCTGTGTCTTGGAGTTCCAAGAAGGGCACCCGCATTTCGATTCAACAATGTTGTCGAATTGATTGCACTTACGATGCATGTAAGGAGGCGTAATGGCTTAGAAATTTACTAGTAGAAATCCCATTATGGATGAAGCCAACTCCTTCTGTTATGATTAATGTGACAATCAAGGCTACGATCTATAAGGTCCTAAACAAGACTTATAATGGAAAGTCAAGACATGCTAGTCTTAGACATCGATTGTCGACAATTACTCAAAAGGGGAGTAGTTGCAGTTACTTATATTGAATCGAAAAGAACTTGGCAGCACCCTTTCACAAAGTGTCTACCAAAGGATGTGCATTCAATAAAGTGTAAGGAGATGGGACTCGTGTCCAGTGAAAGAAGTTTGACCGCCAATAACGGAAACCCAACTTATGTTATATTTTGAAAAAGATAAACTTAAGTTCAATGTGGTACTAACAAGTTATTGCAGTGGTTATGGTACACTAAACTAAAAAATTTCCCATTGTCCTTCTAGTGTAGTGATTCCGCATGATCTTAGGATGGATGAAAATCCTTAATAAGTCTAACTATTATCACAAGGTGTCTCGCAGTAAAACACCTTCGAGACTTACCTATATGAGTATTTGGAAATCGTGCCGTTTCCTATGAGAAGAAGACCGTTCTTTAAAAGGACTCATGAATCCAGGAGAAAGCACAGGGCCATTAATGTGCGAGCTATGGAACACACTACTTCCCGAAATCAATATGTGTGGAGGTTCCGCTTTATCACAAGGGGTACTTGGTTCAAGATATAATTCACCATAGGACCTCGATGAAGCTTTGAATATCTTACACTAAGTGGAGGTTCAAACCCAAAAGGTACCTATCATTTATGTATTGGTTTCCACGATGATGCTTTGTCTCAACTTAGCTTGAACTACGATGGCTTGATCCCACTGCACGTAGGCAAATCACTTCGGTGATGCACCACTGATTTAAAAGTTTTTTAACTTTGTTTTATGTTTTTGAAAATAAGGGGAGAATGTTGGAATATTTTCAACTATGCTATCCAAGGGAAGAATTTTGGTTTTACATAACTGTTTCGACAATTGAAATCATATCCAGAATCTTCGATTCCAACAGACGCCATTCATGTTCATGGATGAAGAGACGCTATTCCCAACAGATGCAAAAGCATCTATAAATAGCATCTCCTCCTACTCGCTTAATCACAACATCTCAAAACTCTCTCTCGTTTCTTTCTTATAAGCATCATCAGAAACAAAACCAGTGTGTTCTTGGTTGGATCAAGGTCGTACAAGCTTTGAATCCAACAACCGTTGTGTGTTCTTGGTTGGAACAATGTAGAATCCAAATCCAAATCTACCAGTGGATGGATATTTACATTGGGAGGTGCTGCTGTGTCTTGGAGTTCCAAGAAGTGCACTGCATTTCTCGATTCAACAATGTTGTCGAATTGATTGCACTTACGATGCATGTAAGGAGTGCGTAATGGCTTAGAAATTTACTAGTAGAAATCCCATTATGGATGAAGCCAACTCCTTCTGTTATGATTAATCGTGACAATCAAAGCTACGATCTATAAGGTCCTAAACAAGACTTATAATGGAAAGTCAAGACATGCTAGTCTTAGACATCGATTGTCGACAATTACTCAAAAGGGGAGTAGTTGCAGCTACTTATATCAATCGAAAAGAACTTGCTGCACTTTCACAAAGTGTCTACCAAAGGATGTGCATTCAATAAAGTGTAAGGAGATGGGACTCGTGTCCGTGAAAGAAGTTTGACCGCCAATAACGGAAACCCAACTTATGTTATATTTTGAAAAAGATAAACTTAAGTTCAATGTGGTACTAACAAGTTATTGCAGTGGTTATGGTACACTAAACTAAAAAATTTTCCCATTGTCCTTCTAGTGTAGTGATTCTGCATGATCTTAGGGATGGATGAAAATCCTTAATAAGTCTAACTATTATCACAAGGTGTCTCGCAGAAACACCTTCGAGACTTACCTATATGAGTATTTGGAAATCAGGCCGTTTCCTATGAGAAGAAGACCGTTTCGTAAAAGGACTCATGAATCCAGGAGAAAGCACAGGCCATTAATGTGCGAGCTATGGAACACACTACTTCCCGAAATCAATATGTGTGGAGGTTCCGCTTTATCACAAGGGGTACTTGGTTCAAGATATAATTCACCATAGGACCTCGATGAAGCTTTGAATATCTTACACTAAGTGGAGGTTCAAACCCAAAAGGTACCTATCATTTATGTATTGGTTTCCACGATGATGCTTTGTCTCAACTTAGCTTGAACTACGATGGCTTGATCCCACTCGGGTACGTAGGCAGTCACTTCGGTGATGCAGCCACTCTGATTTAAAAGTTTTTTAACTTTGTTTTATGTTTTTGAAAATAAGGGGAGAATGTTGGAATATTTTCAACTATGCTATCCAAGGGAAGAATTTTGGTTTTACATAACTGTTTCGACAATTGAAATCATATCCAGAATCTTCGATTCCAACAGACGCCATTCATGTCTGTTGATGAAGAGACGCCATTCCCAACAGATGCAAAAGCATCTATAAATAGCATCTCCTCCTACTCGTTTAATCACAACATCTCAAAACTCTCTCTGTTTTCTTTCTTATAAGCATCATCAGAAACAAAACCAGTGTGTTCTTGGTTGGATCAAGGTCGTACAAGCTTTGAATCCAACAACCGTTGTGTGTTCTTGGTTGGAACAATGTAGAATCCAAATCCAAATCTACCAGTGGATGGATATTTACATTGGGAGGTGCTGCTGTGTCTTGGAGTTCCAAGAAGCAGACCTGCATTTCTGATTCAACAATGTTGTCAGAATTGATTGCACTTACAGATGCATGTAAGGAGGCGTAATGGCTTAGAAATTTACTAGTAGAAATCCCATTATGGATGAAGCCAACTCCTTCAGTTATGATTAATCGTGACAATCAGGCTACGATCTATAAGGTCCTAAACAAGACTTATAATGGAAAGTCAAGACATGCTAGTCTTAGACATCGATTGTCGACAATTACTCAAAAGGGGAGTAGTTGCGTTACTTATATTGAATCGAAAAAGAACTTGTGCACCCTTTCACAAAGTGTCTACCAAAGGATGTGCATTCAATAAAGTGTAAGGAGATGGGACTCGTGTCCGTGAAAGAAGTTTGACCGCCAATAACGGAAACCCAACTTATGTTATATTTTGAAAAAGATAAACTTAAGTTCAATGTGGTACTAACAAGTTATTGCAAAGTGGTTATGGTACACTAAACTAAAAAATTTTCCCATTGTCCTTCTAGTGTAGTGATTCTCGCATGATCTTAGGATGGATGAAAATCCTTAATAAGTCTAACTATTATCACAAGGTGTCTCGCAGAAACACCTTCGAGACTTACCTATATGAGTATTTGGAAATCGTGGCCGTTTCCTATGAGAAGAAGACCGTTCTCGTAAAAGGACTCATGAATCCGAGGAGAAAGCACAGGGCCATTAATGTGCGAGCTATGGAACACACTACTTCCCGAAATCAATATGTGTGGAGGTTCCGGCTTTATCACAAGGGGTACTTGGTTCAAGATATAATTCACCATAGGACCTCGATGAAGCTTTGAATATCTTACACTAAGTGGAGGTTCAAACCCAAAAGGTACCTATCATTTATGTATTGGTTTCCACGATGATGCTTTGTCTCAACTTAGCTTGAACTACGATGGCTTGATCCCACTCGGGTACGTAGGCAGTCACTTCGGTGATGCAGCCACTCTGATTTAAAAGTTTTTTAACTTTGTTTTATGTTTTTGAAAATAAGGGGAGAATGTTGGAATATTTTCAACTATGCTATCCAAGGGAAGAATTTTGGTTTTACATAACTGTTTCGACAATTGAAATCATATCCAGAATCTTCGATTCCAACAGACGCCATTCATGTCTGTTGATGAAGAGACGCCATTCCCAACAGATGCAAAAGCATCTATAAATAGCATCTCCTCCTACTCGTTTAATCACAACATCTCAAAACTCTGTTTTCTTTCTTATAAGCATCATCAGAAACAAAACCAGTGTGTTCTTGGTTGGATCAAGGTCGTACAAGCTTTGAATCCAACAACCGTTGTGTGTTCTTGGTTGGAACAATGTAGAATCCAAATCCAAATCTACCCGGTGGATGGATATTTACATTGGGAGGTGCCGCCGTGTCTTGGAGTTCCAAGAAGCGGCACTGCATTTCTGATTCAACAATGTTGTCAGAATTGATTGCACTTACAGATGCATGTAAGGAGGCAGAATGGCTTAGAAATTTACTAGTAGAAATCCCATTATGGATGAAGCCAACTCCTTCTGTTATGATTAACTGTGACAATCAGGCTACGATCTATAAGGTCCTAAACAAGACTTATAATGGAAAGTCAAGACATGCTAGTCTTAGAAATCGATTGTCGACAATTACTCAAAAGGGGAGTAGTTGCGTTACTTATATTGAATCGAAAAAGAACTTGGCGCACCCTTTCACAAAGTGTCTACCAAAGGATGTGCATTCAATAAAGTGTAAGGAGATGGGACTCAGGTCTGTGAAAGAAGTTTGACCGCCAATAACGGAAACCCAACTTATGTTATATTTTGAAAAAGATAAACTTAAGTTCAATGTGGTACTAACAAGTTATTGCAGTGGTTATGGTACACTAAACTAAAAAAATTTCCCATTGTCCTTCTAGTGTAGTGATTCTGCATGATCTTAGGGATGGATGAAAATCCTTAATAAGTCTAACTATTATCACAAGGTGTCTCGCAGAAACACCTTCGAGACTTACCTATATGAGTATTTGGAAATCATGCCGTTTCCTATGAGAAGAAGACCGTTCTCGAGAAAAGGACTCATGAATCCGGGGAGAAAGCACATGGCCATTAATGTGCGAGCTATGGAACACACTACTTCCTGAAATCAATATGTGTGGAGGTTCCGGCTTTATCACAAGGGGTACTTGGTTCAAGATATAATTCACCATAGGACCTCGATGAAGCTTTGAATATCTTACACTAAGTGGAGGTTCAAACCCAAAAGGTACCTATCATTTATGTATTGGTTTCCACGATGATGCTTTGTCTCAACTTAGCTTGGAACTACGATGGCTTGATCCCACTCGGGTACGTAGGCAGTCACTTCGGTGATGCAGCCACTCTGATTTAAAAGTTTTTTAACTTTGTTTTATGTTTTTGAAAATAAGGGGAGAATGTTGGAATATTTTCAACTATGCTATCCAAGGGAAGAATTTTGGTTTTACATAACTTTTCGACAATTGAAATCATATCCGAATCTTCGATTCCAACAGACGCCATTCATGTCTGTTGATGAAGAGACGCTTATTCCCAACAGATGCAAAAGCATCTATAAATAGCATCTCCTCCTACTCGTTTAATCACAACATCTCAAAAACTCTGTTTTCTTTCTTATAAGCATCATCGAAACAAAAACCAAGTGTGTTCTTGGTTGGATCAAGGTCGTACAAGCTTTGAATCCAACAACCGTTGTGGGGCTTCAAGTATCCTGACGGCAATATTCAATTGACCTGTTTGTACTCGCCAATTCAAATTGGGAAAGGGTCGAATAATTGTCGAAAAGAATCTTTCATAAGAGCCTTGAACCCTAATACAACATTCTTTTCTTCACCCTGTTTTACTGCCAATTTTCCAACATGAACTTATATATATATATATATATATATATATATATATATAGATAGTTGAGCTTGATGCTTAACTGTATCGTACTTCTGTACTTGACTAGTTGTAACTCGTGCGATTCATCCATGCCACAGCTACAAATTTCCTTCTTTACTAGTAAAAAAAAAGAAGGTGCGGTCTCCTATAAATCCTTGGAGTTTAGGTGCAAAATTTACATTCTAGACAACAAGAGGTGTAAATTGGGCCAGACCAGCACGTTTATGGCACAACAAAGCACGTTAATATTTGAGCACAGCACGTGACCGGCACAACACGGGCACAACACGTTAGTTTAATGTGTTGTGTTGTGCCCAACAAATAGGCACATCAGCACGGCACAGTACACGGCACAACACAACACGGTTAAAAGCACAGCACAGCACGGCGCAACACGGTTAAAAGCACATCACGTGTAAAGCACGCGTAAAGCACGTTAAGCACGGCCTACTAGTCAAATCCCGCATTATTTAACGGTCCATTACCTATAACCAAACCACGTAGCTAGAAGTAATGACACATACCTAGTTTCAATACTCCCGTTATCATGTTGTTACCTAGACACAACCCTATGTTTGACTAGTTTTATTATAAGACTGGGTCTTATGGGCATGCCCAAGCCCTTCCCAGCCAAGAAAAGTGTGACCAAAGGTGGGTCTTCCCGTAAGGCTTCCCCAGTGTGCGGGAATCCCAGCGGGAAGACTCCGGATACAGCTATCCATTAACCATTTTAAAAAAGCACAAAACGGCCCACCATTAACCGTTCTTCTTCATAATAACTGACAATCATTGTCCGTTCCATTGGAACGGCTAATCATCGACCGTTTTTCCTTTCTTAGAACGGTTAATGGATACCCGTTCCTGGACCTTTTTTCGTTTACACTCCATGTACATTCATTTGCAGTTTATGTTTTGTTTTAACAATAGCAATTACGCTAGACGGGTAGACACACCTGAGGTTAAATGTTGCACACAAATTTTTATTACAGTTGGATCCACTTGTCTTAGGTGCATTGTGCTCACCTTAATTAAAATTGACAATTTTTGTGGACTTGTTGTAGTGTACACGTAGAGTTGCTAAGTCGTATTTAGTTTGTAGAATATGTAAATATAAGTGACAAAGAAGTGTAAACAATTTTATTTTAGTACATTAAATTAAAATTACCGGAAATTAAATCTAACTCACGGTCGCATGCTCCATCTCCAACTCGATACTGCAATACTCTTATAGCATGCTCCACTCAGTCTAGAAATTGCGACCCAGCATGATGTTCCATATGTGGAATTTGCTTGCTGTGGCAGATAAGTGATCCGCCCGAGTTCTGATACTTTGCGGTTATTATTGTAGCTCAGACTTTCATTTTCTCCATGGTATCTCCAAAAAATTTAACAATCAGTGAAGGTAATTCAACTCAAAACATGAATGCATTAGGATGTTGTAATTAACCATTTAGCCGGTAGCATAAGAGGAAGAAAGTACCACAAAACATATCAATTAATGCATCTTGAAAATGAAGAACGTCTAGAATCAATTAGAAAACATCAACACTTGACAGTCCCAATAATAAACTAACCAATGCCCTAATAACTTGCTGAAACATTACAAAGATAAGATGCACAGAACTGCACCTTAATGCCCTAATAACTTGCTGAACAAGAGATTGCAGTTTGTCTGGAAATCCTACTAATCTTCCGATTGAATGCTGAAAGCGGTACTTCTTAATGATTCTTTAAAGGATAAGGCTTTCGCGAGAAAAGATGTACATAGTCTAGTACCTTTCCAACCATTAACTGAGGCTATCTCGTTGAATTCGATTTGCTTAAAACTTGTATCCCCGATACACCAAGAATAAAGAGATATAACAACTTTAGTTCCAGTGGCATTCTTTTTATGGGTTTCTAATAATATTTGGTCGGTTCCAGCAACTTTAGTTCCAGCAACGGCATGAAAAAAGAGATTTATACTTGCATCCCAAGTTCCCCAACCAACAGGTAAGAGGATAGTCATTTGAGTACGATTCTTGCCACCAATACCTGAATCTGTAACTTTACCCCTCCACTTGTTATCTTCTTTATATATCCATAGCCTGGCAGTATAACAACCACTCCTACGTAATATAGCGACACGATTTTGAAGATTTAATAGAAAAACATCATGGATGCTGTAGGAGAGACCAGACTCTAACTCGATGAAATCAGGGAGTTTGATCGTTCTAAATTTCTCACTTCCAACATCAAATGCCAATAAAAATCTTACATTAGAATTGCGCCTCAAAAGTTAAGAGGATACCAATAGATAGAACCGTTCACATAAACAGAAGGTGCATCTGGACTGATTTTAAAAATTGGGACTTGATTCATTCTTTTCCATGCATCGTTGTGTCTTCCTAAGGTCAGTATCTCCCAAATTTGGTAAGCACCAGTATTACCCTTGTTTATCACCCACTTACAGATAACTTTATGTTTCTTACTTGTAGGATCATATCCAAAACTATAAGCACTAGTGTAACTTACCGAGTTATACTGGATAGATTTTTGTGTTTCTTCCATCAATAATGTTGATTTTATCCACGGTGTTACTTCTCTCGTACCTATATTAAACAAACAAGCAGCATTCACTGAATCGTCAATAAAACATACCACACCATCTACGCCTCCAAGACATCGAGTATAAGAAAATGGGGTTGTGGTTGTAATATGCGAAATGGTTGATGCTACCTTCCCTTTTCCATTCCCTCCTCTTTCATCATAGAACACATCAGCTATCAAGAAAACCACTCTCCGTCCCTTAAAATCGATGTCTATGCTAAAGTTCCCACCTTTTCTATTACATCTCCGTCGTGGTACAACAACAAAAAGACGTTGACATGGTGGTGATCTCGATCGGTGGTTAAGATGTAAATCAATGAAATAAGGATCGTGGAATAAGTTAAGCCAATGTTTTGCAACGCACTTGAATCGCATCATTGATTTCAATGGGAGTCGGCTTAGTATATTACTAATTATGTTTTCCTCGTCGGTAACAGCTTTACTATCACCTGTTTCAACACTATCACTGCTGCTCTTGGTCTTCTTACTCATCATCTTTCCTTCCATTCCGTCTAAGATTATAAAAGAACCAATGCAGTTCTCAGAGAAATTATCACAAACACTTTCAGGACATTTCGCTTAGACCTTACTTCGCATTTCATTTATCCACTGAAAGAAAACCCAACAAACAATGGTTCACGGTTGATTAACAATCCACACTAACTAAAGAGAATCCCATAATATCGTGGCAGTTCACTAGATTACCGACTGTAAACGGAAATGCTAGATTGACAAGAAGAAAATCTGGTTGTCTTATCCAAATGATAAAATGATTGCGCAACCACCATTGATTCTTTGACGGATTATTTTCGAGAGAATTCTCGGCAGCCCAAAGTCACTTTGACGAAATTTAGAAAATGTCCTAAAATATAATCGCCAGATTACAATCAAATATTCACTGCTTCCAAACAAACAAAAAAAAAATCAATATTCGGCTATTCCCTATTAGTTCCTGATATTAGGCCGGGCTAGCCTGTAACCGGCCACGGGTATCCATGGGCTGTCGTGGGTAAGGGTGCACAGTACCGGGCCTAGGATTGCCGGGAAAAATTTACAGCCTTAGGTAAAACGACCACATTTTTTTTTTTGAAGCATGTATTTTATTAAGTTAAACTGAGATTACACGTGGGAATGTTATGCCCATAAAGTCTGCTATTACAATAGAACCGATGGGTGGGGAATTATATTGTCCCACACTGTCGTTGCAAGCTTTCCTATAGAGCAATTATCTGGCGCGGTCGATTTGCCAGACCAGTGCCGCTTGATTTCCTTCTCTGTCAACGTGCCTAATAGTATATTGCTGAATTTGGGTAAACATATACTTGATTTCCGTAATCTGGTTAGAAATATACCATGGAGCGTTGGCTTCCGAGGTTAGAAATCTCGTTAAGTTCTCCGAGTCTGTTTCAAATTGAACTTTGGCCATCCTCGTTCCGTTGCCGTTCTAGATGCGATGAGCATGGCCCAAGTTTCTGCTACAAGTGCAGTGGTGATACCCAATGGTTGTGCAATTGCTAAGATTGTACATGCCTCTTCGTTTCGGCATATAATACCTGCTCCCGCTATTCCAGGATATCCCCTTGCTGCTCCGTCCGTGTTAATTTTGAACCAATCTAAGTGGGGTTTGAGCCATCCCACGAAGATGGTTGTTGTTGCTAGAGTTTAGATAAGGTTGCATCCCTGGGAAATCGGCGGTAGGTGGTTTTGAGCCCGGGTATATTCCTGCTTTGGTGTTTAATGGTCATCTGAGTTATGTTTGTTGGATTTGGAAGTTGCTGACGATAGACTGCGTCGTTCCTAGCTATCCATAAGGACCAAAGAAAGAAGCAAAAAGATGTGGTGATTGGGACAGGAGCTTTTATTTTGAGGAGCATAGAGACTGTCGTCTGATGAGGCAGTGAGGTAGGTATGCTATGAGTAGAGTTTTGTTGTTTGTGAGATGAGCTAGTAGGAGGTTCCAGGAATCAATGGCTGTTTGACAATGAAGTAGAATGTGACTTGACTGGTTGGTTGCTCCGTGAGATGGGAATGCTGACGATTCGTTGAACTATGTGTTGAGGAAGTAGATTCAGCCTATCATGATTCTAGTTCCTTATTGACGGTTCGATGATGTCAGCAACCGATTGAATGGGATAGCATAAGACTAGGTTAATGTTGTTATTGAATTGTGGAATCCAGTTTGATTGGATAGGGGTGCTTTACCCATCTCCTATTTGATGGAAGAGATGATGTTTAAAGGTTGGTATGAGCGATGCTAGTTGTCTCCATTGTGGGCTAGGATATGATGGGAGGGGAGGGATGTTTTCGAATATGGGTGTTTGTTTGAGGTATTTTGCATTATATAATGTGGCTAGAATGGACGTAGGTTTTTCATGAATGTTCCAGATTGGTTTCATGAGAAGTGCTTTGTCGTGCTCCTTGCTGCCTCTGATGCCTAGTCCTCCCTGAGCTTTGGATTTGTATAGCTTGTCCCTTCCTAGAGAGTGGAGTTTCTTGATGGAAGAGTCATGGACCCAGAAGAAATTTGTTGTGATACGATCTATTTTTTTGTGGATGTGTGTGGGAAGGGTTTGTGTTTGCATGAGGTGATTGGTTGTAGGGGTAAGGGACGATGTAATGAGTGTGAATCTGCCATCTTGGTTTAGGCATTTAGTCATCCAACCTTTTGCCTTTCGAGTTAGGCGCTGAAGGATTGGGGCAAAGATATGGCTGGAAGATCTCACATGTTTAAATTGCACTCCTAGGTAGGTAGGGGGGTTTGATGTTGTTGGCATATTGAAGGCTTGTTTTAGTTCATCCAGTTGAGGTTGTTCTAGCTTTGGGTGATGGATGATTGTAGATTTTGATGTGTTTATGTGTTGACCCGCCGAATTTCCATAAGCTTGTAGCAGATGCTTGAGGTGATTGGTGCCTTCCGGAGTTGCTTTATATGTTATAAATAAGTCATCCGCGTACATGAGATGTAGTGTTGGCGGGGCCTTCTAGGAAATGCGGAGCCCTTCTATCTTTTTCTGGTTTTCAAGGATTCCCGAATTTGTGGATAGTATTTCCGCGCATATAATAAATATATAGGATGAGAGAGGATCTCCTTGCCTTATTCCCCTAGTTGGGGGGATGTATATAAGAAGTTTCAAATTCTTCATCCATGCTTTCATCTGATTGAAAATTTGAAGAAGAGGGAGAGCGAAATCTTCGTTTCTTTGAAGAAGGAACAGTTGATTTCTCCCTTACGAAGAGTACCTTTATCTTTTCCTTTGGTTTTCGCAGTCTTAATAGATTCTTCAACTTCTGGAATAATTCCTATTTCAACCTGCGTACACGCATGAAGATAAGAAATAGAGGCAACAATATTGTTATATTAATGCAAAAGAGTATTTATTACTTCATCCGTGATCGCACGCAATGTTGTTAAGACGTTTGCTTTCCTAATTTTGTTGTAATATTTTGTCAGCTTCACAATCTAAAAATTTCGCAAGATAAGAAAAGAATGGAATAGGAATAAATGGAGAATCACATATTGAGCGAAGTTTGGAAACATACTTCTGCGTTCTTTTCGGGCCACTTAAATACCCAGGGTTGATATGCAGCGAGATTTTCAGATAGCATGATAGAACCAGAGATGTAAGTCCCCTTCATAGTCAATGGGAAGACACACCATTTGTCATCTTTTGATTGGCGTGGAGTTTTATTAGTGCCAGAATTCCAATCAATATCTTGCATTAGCATCTTTTCGCTAGCAACATTTTATTTCTTCTTCAAGCGAACCCCCCAGCGAGTGCTTTCTTTCTTCATAGTGATTACTTCATAATTCTCAAAGAAACTCGCCACAGTGTATTTCTCAGGGATGATTTCTAGGTCAGCAAATTTAGGATCTCTAAGTTTCGACGGGTAAAGAGATCCCAAGCCTGCACCATGATAAGCAAATTCTAGTATAAGTCGGATGCAGTCTCCACACATTTGATAGATGGCTCGCGGAAAATTCGCATGGGAAAGGATCTCGTAAAACAATGGAAAACTGGGATTATAAAGAGGGATAGGAAGACCAGCAAGGAGTTGGCCGAGCGAGACTATAATTTATTCATTGCTACACTGATGATCAGAAATTAATTTAGCAGAAAGAATGGATTTAGGGCCATGATCGGGAATGGTAGACAATGTAAAACCCTTCTCTTTAAAGTCTTTTTGAATTTCTTCAAATTCACTACCATATTTACGACCACTTGGAGGCATTTTTGAGTATGAGAATGGAGAAGAAGAAAAGATTTAAAATTTTGCAGTAGCAAAAGTGGAAATTGCGGAAGAATAATGAAGAAAAGTTGCAGAGAAAATAAAAAAGAAAGTAAAAAGAAAGCAAAAGAAGACAAAGAAGGATATATATAGAGGGAAAGAAATCTCGAGAAGATAAACTCATTAATGCGAAGAGATGATGTGAACGGTTAAGAAATGACGGTTACTAAAGACGTGTCAAGAGATAAATGGTAAAAGAAACACGTACAATTTATTTCGTGGGAATCAAGGAAGATTGTCGGTGGAAAAGGATAGGGAAAAATGACCGGTTGCGGCATTTAGAGATAGAAATTCGCATATCATTCTCTTCTTCGCAGAGAAGACATGAGAAGAGGCAAGATGTAGGAACAGAATCTCGCAACGGTTATATCTCAGCGAAGCTCTAACTAAAAGATGGTTGCGTAGGTCATCGCAGAGTGTTAGAGAAATGATGTAGTGAGTGACGTCAGCTTAGTCATAAGGAAAGTGTGAAGATTCTGCGAAGATTGGGATTACCTTGCGAAGAAAATCCTTGTAAGCTTGCGAGAACGACCCAGATCAGATTCAGAAATAAAGGTTGTCTTAGCTGTCATCTACTATGTAATATCCTATATAAAGGACCAAGCAAAGTTGAGATGAGGGAGATCTTTTTTGAGAGTGAGAGGAGAACAAATAGGAGAGAGAAAGTCCAGAGTTATTTTGATTTCCTTGTATTCTCATTACTTTTGTAAGATTCATTAAAAAGATAAATAAAACTTTGTAAATTTATCATGGAATTTGGCTAGAATAGCATATAATCTTTGAGGGGTGTGGTTGTAGGAAATCCTGCAACCACACCCTCCAAACAAGGAAATTTGATACGGCTTCAATTGGCTTCGAGTCGAGTCATTAAGAAATATTATAGCTTTGGGTCAGTATTAAGTCCGTTAGATTAATAACAAATCTACGCTTCGAATAAAACGCATATTAAGTTAAAATGTTAAGTGACAGTAACCGGACCCAACATACATATCATCACTATTATCCAAAGGCCGAAAAAATCAGGTTTTCACTTAGGCAAGTCCAGGTTTCAATTAAATTTAATCCAATTATAAGGGATCTAATCAGACCTAAAGAAAAGTCCAAAACTCCACATGGCTGCTATTAACTTAATATTAACACCTTGTTTGTTTAGGCCTGACTCAGCGATTCGAATTTAACTCAAAGATCATCGATTTGCCTAAATCGATCTCGATTGTTTGTTTTTTCATTTTTCCGATATCAGACGCGAGGTGTAACTCGGCTCGTATGTCCGACTATGACTATTTGAGTTGGGTACAGATCTTATTAGATTAAAAAAAAAAAATCCACTCTGCTATCGAATAATTTTTGAGTCGGATTTAGACGAGCTAGTTGATTTGGAAGACACAAACAACTTGTAGTTCTTTTACATGTGAACTTCTCAATTTCTGGGAATATCAACTCGAAACATTTTGGTGTTTCTAGTAAAATAAAAGTTTGGTGTCCGTGCTCAATCACAGTCAAAATTATCCGGGGCCAAAGTGAACCAATTAAAGTATCCAGAACAAGCATCAATTGTATCAAAACGAGTATTAACTAATCTGTGAAGAATATGTGGATAACTATCTCTCAGCAAGCAGATCACTTGAGAAATTGGAGAGTTTGGATACTAAAGAAAAGCTGAATTGATTATGTAAGATTCCGTGCAAGGGCATGCAGAGCCAATAATTTTTTGTAGGAATACCAATTGGTCCTAGATATAATATATTAGGATGAGTCTAGTCCATTTGACCTACCAAATGTCCTGTTTGGTCCTATTTGGTAATATAAATTATAGTTTGGTCCTAAAAATTATTGTTTGGTCCTACGCTGATGTCATGGATTATGTAAATGTCACCTTGTAGTGGCAGAAATACCCTTTTGGATAAGGACCATATATATAGTAAAAAGGTAAGAGAGATGAAATCATTCTCAGATTTACTTTCTCTCTCTTCATTTCTAGAACTAGTTTTTCTTTTCCTCTCAAATCTTTTTTTCTAGGTTTTAATTGTAGAGATGATGTGAAGCAAGAAACAAAAATGATGATCTTTATCTTTTGTTGAAGTTCATCTTTCGTTCTTTCTTTCAAGATGTAAACGTAAGTTTTTTTCTTGATTTTCATCTGTTGCTGCATCTTTTTGATAAAGACGACGGCGACGAACTCGTGTGGTTGCTGTTGAAGATGAAGACAACGTCGAACTCGTGTGGTTGATGATGAAGATGACGGCGAACTCGTGTGTTTTCTGTTGAAGATGTTGGAAGACGACGATGAAGACGACGACGAACTTGTGTGGTTGTTGTAAACGAGTTTTTTTCTTGATTTTCATCTGCTGCGGCATCTGTTTGATAAAGACGACGGCGGCGAACTCGTGTGGTTGCTGTTGTAGATGAAGACAACGGCGAACTCGTGTGGTTGATGATGAAGATGACGGCGAACTCGTGTGTTTGTTGTTGAAGATGTTTGAAGACGACGAACTCGTGTGGTTGACGACGATGAACACAGCGAACTCGTGTATTTGCTTTTTTGTATGGACTTCATTCCTGGGAATGAAGTCTGTTTTTTTAGCTTTTTTATATGGACTTCATTCCTAGGAATGAAGTCTTTTTTTAGCTTTTTTGTATGGACTTCATTCCTGGAAATGAAGTCCTTTTTTTAGGTTTTTGTATGGACTTCATTCCTGGGAATGAAGTCTGTTTTTTTAGCTTTTTGTATGGACTTCATTCCTGGGAATGAAGTCTGTTTTTTTAGCTTTTTGTATGGACTTCATTCCTGGGAATGAAGTCTGTTTTTTAGCACGGAAGAACTGCTACAAAAATAAAAATTTAACACGGAAAGGTATTTTTGTCTATTTAAATATTTTTAAATAATTATGGACCAAACAGTAAAGGCGTTTGACCAAAGGACTAAATAGACATGGGCCCACCTAAAAAGGGACCAAAGGATATTTTTCCCTATTTTTTTTTTTGCTATGGGCAGGTAAAATTTTATTAGTGGGGATAAATAGGCTTGGGAAGCCAAACTTTCGAAATATTAGGCTTAGGGATGGTTGGTTGGTTCAAGGCGGGACTCGAGAGGTAGAATACACCACCAAGTAGAGAGTTGCTTTCTCTGGTAGAATAGACCACCGGTAGAGAGTTGCTTTACCAAAGACCCAATTTCCCAGACCAGTTTCAGACGTATCTACCTGAAGAAACTTTAAATCAAATTTGCAAGTCTTGCGAGCCTAGGGCGCTATATTTGGCGTGGGCCAATGGCATAGCGGCTTGGAAATATGGCTTGCGGTACGTGTTGGCATGTGCCAATGGCACGTACGGCCATGTTGACCTAGTTGCAAGTCTTGCAAGCCTAGGGCGCTATATTTGGCGTGCGCCAAAGGCATAGCGGCTTGGAAACATGGCTTGCGATACATGTTGGCATGTGCCAATGGCACGTACGGCCATGTTGATCTGGTTGCAAGTCTTGCGAGCCTAGGGCGTTATATTTGGCGTGGGCCAAAGGCATAGCGGTTTGGAAACATGGCTTGCGATACGTGTTGGCATGTGCCAATGGCACTTACGGCCATGTTGACCTAGTTGCAAGTCTTGCAAGCCTACGGCGCTATATTTGGCGTGGGACAAAGGCATAGCGGTTTGGAAACATGGCTTGCGATACGTGTTGGCATGTGCCAATGGCACTTACGGCCATGTTGACCTAGTTGCAAGTCTTGCAAGCCTAGGGCACTATATTTGGCGTGGGCCAATGGCATAGCGGTTTGGAAACATGGCTTGCGATACGTGTTGGCATGTGCCAATGGCACGTACGGCCATGTTGACCTAGTTGCAAGTCTTGCAAGCCTAGGGCGCTATATTTGGCATGGGCCAAAGGCATAGCGGTTTGGAAACATGGCTTGCGATACGTGTTGGCATGTGCCAATGGCACTTACGGCCATGTTGACCTAGTTGCAAGTCTTGCAAGCCTAGGGCGCTATATTTGGCGTGGGCCAATGGCATAGCGACTTGGAAATATGGCTTGTGGTACGTGTTGGCATGTGCCAATGGCACGTACGGCCATGTTGACCTAGTTGCAAGTCTTGCAAGCCTAGGGCCCTATATTTGGCGTAGGCCAATGGCATAGCGGCTTGGAAATATGGCTTGTGGTACGTGTTGGCATGTGCCAATGGCACGTACGGCCATGTTGACCTAGTTGCAAGTCTTGCAAAGCCTAGGCGCTATATTTGGCGTGGACCAATGGCATAGCGGCTTGGAAATATGGCTTGTGTTACGTGTTGGCATGTGCCAATGGCACGTACGGCCATGTTGACCTAGTTGCATGTCTTGCAAGCCTAGGGCGCTATATTTGGCGTAGGCCAAAGGCATAGCGGTTTGGAAACATGGCTTGCGATACGTGTTGGCATGTGCCAATGGCACGACTGACCATGTTGACCTAGTTGCAAGTCTTGCAAGCCTAGGGCGCTATATTTGGCGTGGGCCAAAGGCATAGCGGCTTGGAAATATGGCTTGTGGTACGTGTTGGCATGTGCCAATGGCACGATCGGCCATGTTGACCTAGTTGCAAGTCTTGCAAGCCTAGGGCGCTACATTTGGCGTGTGCCAAAGGCATAGCGGCTTGGAAATATGGCTCGCCGCCATGGTGCACAGTGTGCGGCTTGGTTTAACATTACGCGCCATGGTGCGCAGGGTGCGGCTTGGTTTGGCATTGTTGCCATGGTGCCTTGAAGATGCGGCTTGGTTTGGCATTGTTGCCATGGTGCCAGGTGCGGCTTGGTTTGGCATTGTTTCCATGGTAAAGATGCGGCTTGGTTTGGCATTGTTGCCATGGTGCGCAAGATGATGCGGCTTGGTTTGGCATCATTGCCATGGTGCGCATGTGCGGCTTGGTTTGGCATTGTTGCCATGGTGCGCTAAAGATGCGGCTTGATTTTGGAATTAGGGTTCTGCTTTTGAAAAACCCTAACTGGGTATTTCGAAAAAATACCCCTATTAATTATTTACACCTGAGTTAAATGCTCTTAGTTAATGTGTTGTGGGTAACACTAGGTCATGGGGTTTTACGATTTTACCCCTTGTTTAAAAACCACCATCAACATATCACTATTATCCAAAGGCCGAAAAAATCAGGTTTTCACTTAGGCAAGTCCAGGTTTTAATTAAATTTAATCCAACTATAGCCGGGATCTGATCCAGACCCTAAAGAAAAGTCCAAAACTCCACATGACCGTTCCTTTATGCTGCTATTAACCTAATATTAACGCCTTGTTTGTTTAGGTCTGACTCGCGATCCGAATTTAACTCAGCATCTGATTTGCCCTGAATCAGATCTCAGATCATTTGTTTTTTCATTTTTCTGATATCTGACGCGAGGTCTAACTCGGCTCGTATGTCCAACTATGAATATTTGAGTTGGGTACATATATTATTAGATTAAAAAAAATTCCACTATGCTATCGAATAATTTTTGAGTCGGATTCAGACGAGCTAGTTAATTTGGAAGACACAAACAACTTGTAGTTCTTTTACATGTGAACTTCTCAATTTCTGGGAATATCAACTCGAAACATTTTGGTGTTTCTAGTAAAAAGAAGTTTGGTGTCCGTGCTCAATCACTGTCAAAATTATCCAGGGCCAAAGTGAACCAATTAAAGTATCCAGAACAAGCATCAATTGTATCAAAACGAGTATTAACTAATCTGTGAAGAATATGACAACTATCTCTCGGCAGCAGTATCACTTAAGAAATTGGAGAGTTTGGATACTAAAGAAAAATAAATTGATTATGTAAGATTCCGTGCAAGGGCATGCAGATTGCAGAGACAATAATTTTTTTGCTATGGGGCAGGTAAAATTTTATTAGTGGGGATAAATAGCCTAGCATTTTTAGGGGCGACCCCGAAAGAATTAGGGGTGACACTAAAAGACAAAAAAGGTCACCCAAACGTAAATCTAAGCTACCCCTTATCTTCGATTTTTCGAAATGGCCAATATGCCCTTATATAATCGGTAGCCAACACCATAATCGGTAGGGTAAAGGTGAATCGGTAGGTTAAATTGAAAATATACCTACCGATTATTGTGTAGATACTTCGGCTAATAATCCCTTTTATAATCGGTAGCTTATCCAACTCGTAAGACTACCGATTATAAGGAGCCCCATATTCAACCTTGGCCAAATTCCATAGGTTTTGAGGGGTGCAGGGCCAACCATAACCGCTTGGCTTGAGCTGTGGATGTAGCCATAATCGGAAGTCTAATAGGTTACATAAACTACCGATTATAAGTTGCCCCAAAATGAGTTTTTTCTAAAATCCTTCGCGTAATGAATTTTGAAATCTACCATAATCGGTAGGGTATATAATTATATAACCCACCGATTATAACGAGACCCAGATCCAACCCTTGCCATATTCCATAGGTTTTGAGTGTACACATCCAGCCACAACCACTTGGTTCGCGTTTTGGATGCAGCGTTAATCGGGAGTTAAATATATTACCAAACCATCCGATTATGGGTTGCCCCAAAATGAGTTTTTTCTAAAATCCTTCATGTGATGAATTTTGAAATATACCATAATCGGTAGTATATTCAACTGAACAACCTACCGATTATAAGGAGCCCCAGATCGAACCCTTGCCAAATTCCATTGGTTCCGAGGTACTGGAGTGGCCATGCATAACCATGTGGTTCGTGATTTGGATGTAGCCATAATCGTAAGCCAAATAGGTTCCACAACCTACCGATTATAGGTTGCCCCAAATTTAGTTTTTTCTAAAATCCTTCATGTGATGAATTTTGAAATCTACTATAATCGGTAGTCTACTCAACTTAATATACTACCGATTGTAAGGAGCCCCAGATCGAACCCTTACCAAAATCCATAGGTTAAGAAGAGGGTACAAAGCCAGGCCTAACCATGTGGTTCGTGATTTGGATGTAGCCATAATCGTACGGAAGATAGGTTCCAAAACTTTTCCAAATATTAGGCTTATGGATGACGGTTGGCTGGTTGGGCAGACTGGAGAGTCTGGTAGAATACACCACCAGGCACCAGTAGAGAGTTGTGTAACTACAGAAAATCCATAGCTACACCTAACTTATCATTTCTAGATCTTGATTCTTTTCAACTTCAACTCATGGAACCATTTCTAGATCTAAACTTCTATGAACATGAAAATGATAATTAAAGGTACTAAAACGTAAAGGGACACTTGATTTTACATGGTTCGATCCATAATGGGATCTACATCCATGGTTCTTCACTATAATATTTGGTATTTACATGAAACTCCATTAATGAGTTTTTGGAGCTCTAAGGAGGAAGAAGATGTTAGAAAATAAAATCTGATCTCTTTCTCTCTCTTAAATATTTTCTTAAGTGACAAAGAGTAGAAATGAATTTATAAAAATATCCTTTACTTACAAATTAAAGAAAATAAGCTAAGATACTATGTACACAATCCTCTATTGCTAAGTTACTCTTGCTCTTGGATGCGCCACGCGAGTGTGGTTTTTGTTATCTACAAGTTGCTTTACTGGTAGAATACACCACCGGTAGAGAGTTGCTTTACCAAAGAACCAATTTCCCAGAGCAGTTTCAGACGTATCTACCTGAAGAAACTTTAAATCAAATTTGGTCTCATGAGTATTATGCTTAGTTGTGTTGTATCAAAAAGAAAACCAAAGAGATTATCAATCCGACTTCACCATCCCTTTCTTTCACTAACCTCCTTTCTTGTTCACGAAACTTCTTAGTTAATCATCTTTGACCACCAGGTAAAATCATAGACATCAAATGGTCAAAACTGGTACTAGTAGCTCGGACCTTCCATTCAGTGAAAAGATAAATGACTCATAAAAACTGTGCGCAATACTTTTTAAGTATATATATATGATCATCAACTAGAGAGAAAGAAACACAAGGACTTCACATTCTGAATTTCTGATAAGAAATCGATTCATTAATTAATTTAGAGAAATCATGGAGACTGCAAAACTTATGAAGCTAGGTAATGGAATGTCAATACCAAGTGTCCAAGAGTTGGCTAAACTCACGCTTGCAGAAGTTCCATCTCGATACGTATGCACCGAAGAAAACCTTCTGTTGCCTACGGGTGCATCTGTAGTAGATGATCATGAAACCGTTCCTGTCATCGATATAGAAAATTTAGTATCTCCAGAAGAATTGGACAGGCTGCATTATGCATGCAAAGAATGGGGTTTCTTTCAGGTACACACAAGCATTGTGATTGCATCCTGTTGTGTTTTATTACACTACTTATTAGCTAGTGCTAATCTTGTTTTACATATGTTGCAGGTAGTAAACCATGGAGTCGACGCTTTATTGGTGGATAATGTAAAATCAGAAATTCAAGGTTTCTTTAACCTTCCAATGAATGAGAAAACTAAATTTGGACAGAAAGATGGAGATATTGAAGGATTTGGACAAGACTTTATTGCATCGGAGGACCAAACACTTGACTGGGCAGACACGTTTATGATGCTCACTCTTCCTCTCCATTTAAGGAAGCCTCATTTATTTTCAAAACTCCCTCTGCCTCTCAGGTTATTATTTTGAGTCAATTTTTTGCAGGTTCTCATCTTTTAATTTAATTTTCAAAATTATTTAACTGGCGACGATATTCTTAGGCACGCATGGTATTGGGACAACCCCTTAACTAGCTAACTAATGAATAAAGGTTAAGATCCAATGACATGATTAGAATGACATAAAGTTGATATTTTGCAGTTATTTTTTTTTTTATAAAACCAAACGAAAACGAATTTGAAGTTAATTTTTCGCGACATGTTCCTCTTGTAAAGATCTATATTAATACTGAAAATAGGTGCATTCTGAAACATATAGGACCACAATCTGCCACTTTTAAAATTGGAAAATTTCAGTTTGATCGTATTTCATGTGGTCCCAAGTTAGTTTGGTGCACCAATAAAAAGGAAGTTTAGTTTGGTCCTTATTTATTCAAATATCGAAGTATCATTTTGTCTCTTTTATTTTATCTCACGTATTCACGTGGCTCGCATTTCGAATGAACTCGTAAATAGTAGGTCATATTTTAGAATGAACTCTTGATGTGTTCATGTTGTAAAATGAACTCTTAATGATATTTCATATGGTAGAATAAACTAGTAATAATAGTTCATTATACTAGTTCATTTTGTGAAATGAACGTAACTTTGTAGAATGAACTATCTAGTAGGATAGTTTATTCAAGTAGTTCATTTTGTAGAATGAAATCGCATGATAGTCCTAGGATAATGTAAAAATTAAAAGCCCTGAAATATAACAACAATGGTACTCGTTGGAAAGGTCTCGTCGAGAGCTTTTCAAATACATAAAATTTATTCTTTTTTGACTTATAGTTCAAAAGATATTTAAAATTTAAGTTTTTTTTTTATTTATTTTTATGAATAGAGAGAGCAAAGAGAAACAAAAGGCTGGTAATGAATAATTGCTCACAATAAATAATTTATTAAATTTTTATTATGAATGTCCTCTTAATTAATATAATGAATATATATTTTCATTAATAAATAATTTTAATAAAAATTATATCAATAAAAATTAGTGTTGGTAACGGAAGAAGTAGTGGCTGGTAGAAGTTGTGACGGGTGTTAGTGAGCTAGTGGTGGAGATGATAATATTAGTGGTGGTGGTTTTATGGTAGTGGGTGTTGGTGAATAGTCATGGACAACATTAGTTCTTTATATTTAACAACACGGGTAACATTGTATTGTGAGGGATGTAGTTGGTTGATTTTAGCACGGTTGATAAAAAGAGATAGCATGCTTTGGGATGATACCATACCATTTAGGAAAAAAATTTGATCATAACCGTTGGATCACCTAAACGGTGCCCCTACTACCTTTAGTACCCAACTGTATAAATCATGGTCTAACCGTTAAACTAAAATTAATTATAATACAAGAGAATATAAGAATAAAAAAATATAATGGAATAAATGGTACGACCAATGGCCAACGGGATAAATGGTACGACCTAAGTTCGTTCAAACAAAATTTTATACATGATGTTTGTGATTCAAAATTAGAAGACGTCCGATCAACGGCCAACGGGACGTGGGCGGTGGTTATGGTAAAGAAATAAATGGTATCATATAGTTTTATGGTGATGGCGGTGGTTGTTGAGTAGTAATAGACTATGTTAATTTCGTGTCACCACAAAATGGGTAACGTTAAATTAGAAGTTTTGGTTGATCGTCTTAATGGTAAAAAAAACTCAGTTAAAATACATGAAATATCAAAAAAAAAAAAAAATGTCACGTTATATAATTACTAAAAACAAACGGCAAAAGTCAAAATCAATACACAAAAAATTACTTATTATTGAGATCTGTCGTTACGTAAGGGTTCTACCCTAGCTAGGTATACTTTTCTTCCTATTTCTTTATAATGTATTTATAATTATAAAACGAAGATTTGCTAGGTTAGGAAGGTGAAAACCGGTCCTGAAAAAATCATGTAGTTATCGATAAAGATTAACGATTGAAATTAAAATCCGTATATGATAAAGTTTTGTATTTTAGATTTGGTCTTTTTTAGTAAAAAAATAGAGACATATAAAAGAAGCATACCACCAAAAAAAAAAAAAAAAAAAACGATACCAAAATGTCGAGATGGTGACATTTTTATGTTATGAGATCCTTCCCATTAAATAACATGCAAAATTAACAGTCTTTAAATAAGTAAGCACAAAAGTGGATTGCATTATTTTTCTCTCTGAATTTGGTTGGTCCGTAATAGTATGGTCTAGCTAGCTAGGTTTCTTTGGTAAGCTTCGGGTAATTCTATATTCTTGGAAGGATATCTATAAATTTTCAAAGTTAGTTAGGCCTGGGAGGATATCTATAAATTTGCCTGAAATTCACATTCTGAGGTACGTATGTAATATCAAGTAGATCGCGCTGAACTGGTTTTCAAAATGTGTCTGGCCACTGCAAATCCATTTAATTTAACATGATGCACTCTATATAATATTAGATGGAAAAATATTGGAGTTGCATGTGATTATTTATATATATGCAGGGAGACAATCGAATCCTACTCATCAGCAATGAAAAAATTATCCATGGTTCTCTTTGAGAAGATGGAAAAAGCTCTACAAGTACAAGTTGGTGAGATTAAGGGTTTATCAGAGTTGTTTAAAGATGGGACACAAGTAATGAGGATGAACTATTATCCTCCTTGTCCTCAACCAGAGCTCGCCATCGGTCTTACGTCACACTCGGATCTTACCGGTTTGACAATCCTCCTTCAAGTTAACGAAGTGGAAGGTTTACAGATAAAAAAACAAGGGAGATGGATTTCAGTAAAACCTCTACCTAATGCATTCATAGTGAATGTTGGAGACGTTTTGGAGGTATTTATTTAGGCTAGGGCAAAATGGCCTCCTTGTTTTGAGTACTGGTTTTGACTATACCCTAAAAATTGATTATTTTTTTTTCCTTTTACAGATAATGACTAATGGAATTTACCGTAGCGTCGATCACCGGGCAGTAGTGAACTCAACAAAGGAGAGGCTCTCAATCGTAACATTTCATGACACTAAGCCAGAGTTGGAAATAGGCCCAATATCGAGCTTGATCACTCCAGAGACACCTGCTTTGTTCAAAACTGGAACTCCGTATGGGGAACTTGTGGAGGAACTTCATTCGAAGAAGCTCGATGGAAAATCATTTCTTGACTCCAGGAGGATATTCTGAGAAACTGAGGAACACAATAATAGTACGTGACTGTATGCTAGTGTCAACTGTCCTTTCTCCAGCTTTATCATTGCTTTTTGATTCTAATAAAACTTTTCTCAAGAACTCTCATGTAATATTCCTGCTTTACTGCCAGAAAATAAAACGTATTCTATGATATTAAGAATAAAATGGCGTGTTTTCTATGACACTCATTCGGGCAACAATCTTTTCATCACTTAAAGACAGTTGTTGGAGCTGCCAATGGAGATTTGTATAAGTTATTTTGGCAATAACATACATATCATCACTATTATCCAAAGGCCGAAAAAAATCAGGTTTGCACTTGGGCAAGTCCAGGTTTCAATTAAATTTAATCCAACTATAGCCGGGATTTGATCCAGACCCTAAAGAAAAGTCCAAAACTCCACATGAACGTTCCTTAGGCTGATATTAACTTAATAGTAACACCTTATTTGTTTAGGTCTGACTCGCGATCTGAATTAGCATCTGATTTGCCCTGAATCAGATCTCAGATTGTTTGTTTTTACATTTTTCGGATATCTGACGCGAGGTCGAACTCAGCTCGTATGTCCGACTATGACTATTTGAGTTGGGTACATATCTTATTAGATTAAAAAAAATTCTACTATGCTATCGAATAATTTTTGAGTCGGATCACTACGGGAAAAACATTAATCTACAACTCCAAAAATAAGTTTTCGTACATGTACGACAACGCTTTTCCATAGGTTGCATAAGGGGGTTGTAGAAAGTCCTCAAATCTATACAACTCTTCAGATAGAGTCGTAAACATAGTTGTTGTTTAGTTTTGTACGATGCTATTGTCAGTTGTCAAAGTCTTTCGAAATTTGCTCTTAGTGCCTAACACAACTCTTACCTGGGTTGTGAAAATAACTCCTACACAACACTTGTTTGGGTTGTAAAACATTTGTCGACCACTATGGTTAGAGTTGTATGTCACTTCTTTGACAACTATGGGAAAAGTTGTATGTCATTTCCATGACAACATTTGTTTGAGTTGTAAGTCATTCCGTTGACAACTTTTCATAACCATTGTGGTTAATTTTCATTTGTGAAAAAAAAAATGAAATTTGTTACAACATTCAAAATATACCATTCAAACTATACCATTCAAACTATACCAACATTCATTCAAATGTAAACCATCAAACACTTAAAAAAGTATTTGGATCTACACTGCAAATTATTACAACCATTCTTACATGTGAAACTACAATATAAGTTAACGAGTTTGCATTAAGATTCGATGAAGGAGGTGGAGGTGCAGGTGCAATTGTTGGACTTAAACCAAGAAGACGATCAAGCGCAAAGGTAGGTCGTGGATTTCTTTGGAGTTTGATATTGTCAGTTGTGAAGTGGCCTAACCTACAAATCAACCTTCATGTAGAGCAACAGCTCAACCCTCATGTCAAGCTCAAATCAGTTAACACACAATTCATCTCGAAACCTTCATCCACTGCTATGACCCCAACTGATTGTAAGCCTCTTCTTTCTCCCTGTACAACACTCATTGTTCTGTCCATCTAAATATGGTCACAGCATCAACTCCTCTTTAGCTTCTCACTGTCTATCCTGCACCAATAACAACAGCTCATATAAATTAGCTAATTCACTGAAGTCTAGCCAATGTTATCCATCTCCACTTCTCAGCTTCCCGGCTCGAACCCCATTACGCAAAATCTCTCAATTCCCTCTGTTCATAGCCATGACCAACACCATTTCAGACCAAACCCATTCTTCATACAGACTGAGATAGTTGACAGAAGGAAGCTAAAAGAAATTGAAAATGATCTTTACAATACACAAATTAGGAAGAAAAAGACACATGTCTTATAGAGAACCGAACCCATAAAATGCCCATGCAATCATCATCTGCATCCATCTCAACAACTACCACAAATTAGACCCATCCACTTGAATCTTCGTAAACTGATTGCGGCAACTCGATTGCGGCAACTCAATCCCAAAAGTTGATTCATAACAGTTAACATTCAAACGCAAATTAGCTCACCCATTATTTATGTGTTTATGGTCTCAAGAAATAAGACCATACACAATTTCAGTCCACATACAATACCCCCAAGTCTTCACCGACTCTTGAGCACTTTTCTTGAAGTAAAACGCAGAAATCTATTAATGTCGTTGTCACGGATTCCACCACCAGTAACTCCAGTTCAAAGCCATCCAACCATAAAGATGTGTCTCCACCAAAATCAATTTGTATGAGTGGATCAAACGAAATCTGGTCCGTCCATTATTTTCATTCACCCATTCTTCTCTCGATCCCTCTTCTTCATCATCTTCTCAATCTCTCTCGTTAACTCCCCCTTTCTCTTCCCCCTTTCTCTCATCCGTAACAGTCAATTGTATGTGGAATTGATTACAAAAAATAAGGAATTTTCCCTCGTCCTCTTCATTATCTCAATAATTGTCATCGTCCTCTTCATTATCTCATCTCCCCCCAAAAAGAAAAACCCCTAATTTTCTTCTTCTCTCAGAAATTTTCCCTAATATTTTCTGTTCAATCCAAGATTATTCAATCCACCTTCCTCTCAATCAATCAATTTCTTCGAAGTTTGTAGCTAATCTAATCAGTAAGTACTTCGAAATCATCAAAATCCTTGATTTTTTTCGTTTTTTGTTTTTCTAGGGTTTGTTTGTTTGTTGATATTGATTTTTTGATGATTTTATTTGATTTTTAGAAGATGGCGGAGACTTTAAAACCACTTACATGTGAAGCGATTTCCCATACAGAGAAGAAGATGGACGATGCTGTTACAGGTAAAGATCGATGGATGTTTTCTGATATTTACTACGGGAAGTGGAACTCAGTAGATAGTCAAATTGTTTTTCAGGTAAATTGAATAATGTTAGTATGGTTTTGTGTTTTTCGGTGCATTTTGGTTCCTTGCTTGTTCGTTGATTCGAACATTGCAAAGATTTTGCACTAATTTCAGTGTACATTGTGTTTTTATAGGATAATTCTGAGTTTTACCGTCAATTTTCTTCCGGAATTGAGGTAAAAACATGTTCTTTCTGCTTCAACTACCCTCCATTTGTATGTTCTTGCATTTATTTCAGAATCTATAACAATTTATTGATAGGTGTTTCATATATTTTGTTGACATAAAATCAAATTATCAAGATGTCAAGAAACCAACACAAAGAGGAGGACTTAAAATCATCGAATTTTGTAAGTAATAATGATTTTCGATTATCTTGATTCTGAGTATGTATGATGGGATATGGGTTTTAGTGATATTGTATTAGTGTGGTGGTGGTGGATTGTGGAGGTAGAGGTGGTTGATCTTTGGTGGTAGGGGTGATGAAGGTGGTGGTGGTGGATGCTGATGTGGGTGGTGAATGGTGAGAGCTTTCTGAGTTATGTTGTATTTGTCTTGTTATACTTATGTAGAGTAATATGGTGGTTTGCAGAATAAAAACCAGAAATTTGATCTTGGTAGTCTCCAAGGGCATGGTGGTAGAGGAACCCTTTGAAAATGAGGCAGTTCATGGATTCTAGGTCATCTCTTGGACAGGTATCATGGAAGATGGGGCTTATTTCACCCTTGTGTTTTTATATTTATGAAAGTGTGTGTTTGGTTTGGGTTTTGTAAGGGGTTCTTTGAAATTTGTAATCATAAACGGCAGCACTTGCCCGGAAAAGGTCAAGTTTCCAATGGAATGACCATTTTCCTTTAGGCTACTGAGGTCGCGAAGAAAGCCGGGAGAAGCCCTTTCGCAAATATTATACCTTTTAACCGTTGCGGCGGGTAACTTGGAATAAGCAAAGGTAAGAAAATATTCTGGGGCTGTCTAGCTAGTTTTATATATTATATGTAGTAGTTATATAATGGAAATTACCAGCTTATGTTTTACACAGGCAATTGTGGGTGGAGACACATCTTTATGGTGGTGGCATCCGTGAACTGGTCCGTCCATTATTAGCAATGGACGGTTGAGATTGTCATACGTTGAGATTGTATTTGCAATGCTCATACGGATTGCAGCATGTGTGTTTCTCTTTGTGCTAATACGAACTCATGTTTTCAGTTTAATTATCAACTTTCGACATGAAAAAAAATCCAGAAAAAATATTAATAAATTTAGGACATTGTTATCGACATTTTCATATAAAAAAATCCAAAAAATGTATAAGAATGAATCGGGAAATGAAAAATGAATTCGATAATTGGCGTGTTTCTTTGTGCTTTCTCTTTGTGTTTTTGTGCTTTCTCGTCCTGCTTCCGGTTTGAATTTCGACTAGTTGCATAGGTCATGAAGTAATTTTTACAAGTAATACAGGCATGAAGTATCTTTAGTTCACACTGGTAAACTCAGGTTATAAGATTACTAGAGATGGACCACGAAATTCAGGATGGTTCTGACTTCAAACTTAGCTGGATACATCATTTACATAGATAAAATATGAAGCTCAGTGTTGATTCAAACTTCAAATGTGGTATAACAACAAAAAAACTATGAGACAACAAGCTCCGGGAGGGTTCTGACTTCAAACTTAGCATGATACATCATGGAAATCGATAAATATGAATCTCGGTGTTGATTCGAACTTCAAATGTGGTATAACGACATACTAATTATGAACTTAGAAGCTTCGGGAGGGTTCTGACTTCAAACTTAGCATGATACATCATGGAAATCGATAAATATGAATCTCAGTGTTGATTCGAACTTCAAATGTGGTATAACGACATAAAAATTATGAACTTAGAAGCTTCGGGAGAGTTCTGACTTCAAACTTAACATGATACATCATCGAAATCGATAAATATGAATCTCGGTGTTGATTCGAACTTCAAATGTGGTATAAAGACATACAAACTGTGAACCAAGAAGCTTCGGGAGGGTTCCGATTTCAAACTTAGCAGGATACATCATTGAAATCCATAAATATGAAGCTTAATGCCGATTCGAACTTCAAATGTAGTATAACACCATACAAACTACGAACCAAGAAGCTCGGGAGGGTTCGAGCTTTAAACTTAGCGGGATACATCATTGAAATCGATAAATATGAAGCTTAGTGTGATTCGAACTTCAAATGTGGTATAACCCCATACACACTATGAACCAAGAAGCTCGGGGAGGGTTCGGACTTCAAACTTGGTAAAACGATGAATTCATCCATTTCTGAGTAAGATTCCTTGTAATATTCTACGAAACCTTAAACAAACCCTATTCCGGCATATTGTATGCATACCATGGCTCGAGATCGCGGCAGGGAGTGGACTAATATAAGTCATAAGAACGATGAATCCATCTATTTAGAGGTAAGATTCCTTGAATATTCTACGAAACCTTAAACAAACCTATTCTGGCATATTGTATGCATACCCTGGCTCCGAGATCGAAACCTGGCCGTGAAAGGACTACTCTAAGTCGGAAACTTCGTAAGGACGATGAATACATTCATTTACATGTAAGATTCCTTCGGTATATTCCTTGAAACCTTAAACAAACCATATTCTGGCATATTGTACGCATACCCTGGCTCCGAGATCGAAACCTGGCCAGGAGTGGACTACTATAAGTCGGATAGATCATCGAAATCGATAGATGTGAAGCTCAGTGTGGATTTGAACTTCAAATGTGGTATAATGGCATACAAACTATGAACCAAGAAGCTCTGGGAGGGTTCGGACTTCAAACTTAGCATGATACATCATCGAAATCGATAAATATGAAGCTCAATGTCGATTCGAACTTCAAAAGTGGTATGACGGCATAAAAAATATGAACCAAGAAGCTCCTGGAGGGTTCAGACTTCAAATTTAGCATGATACATCATCGAAATAGATAAATATGAAGCTCAATGTCGATTCGAACTTCAAAAGTGGTATAACTGCATACGGAATATGAACCAAGAAGCTCTAAGAGGGTTCATACTTCAAACTTAGATGGATACATCATTGAAATCGATAAATGCGAAGCTTCTTGGTTCTGAGATCGAAACCTGTCTGGGAGTGGACTACTATAAGTCGGAAACTTGGTAAGAACGATGAATCCATCCATTTACAGGTAAGATTGCTTCGAAATATTCCCCGATGAATCCATCCATTTACATGTAAGATTCCTTTAGAATATTCCCTGAAACCTTAAACAAACCATATTCTGGCCTATTGTATGCATACCTTGGCTCCGAGATCGAAAACCGGCCGGGAGTGGACTACTATAAGTCAGAAACTTGGTAAAACGATGAATCCATCCATTTACAGGTAAGATTCCTTTAGAATATTCCCTGAAACCTTAAACAAACCATATTCTGGCCTATTGTATGCATACCTTGGCTCCGAGATCGAAATCTGGCCGGGAGTGGACTAGTATAAGTCGGAAACTTGGTAAAAACGATGAATTCATCCATTTACAAGTAAGATGCCTTCAGAATATTCCCTGAAACCTTAAACAAACCCTGTTATGGCATATTGTATGCATACACTGGCTCCGAGATCGAAATATGGATGGAAGTAGACGACGAGCCTGTTGATTTGGAAGACACAAACAACTTGTAGTTCTTTTACATGTGAACTTCTCAATAGTAAAAAAAAGTTTGTTGTCCGTGCTCAATCACAGTCAAAATTATCCAGGGCCAAAGTGAACCAATTAAAGTATCCAGAACAAACATCAATTGTATCAAAACAATATGTGGACAAACTATCTCTCGGCAGCAGTATCACTTAAGAAATTGGAGAGTTTGGATACTAAAGAAAAATGAATTGATTATGTAAGATTCCGTGCAAGGGCATGCAGAGCCAATAATTTTTTTGCTATGGGGCAGGTAAAATTTTATTAGTGGGGATAAATAGGCTTGGGAAGCCAAACTTTTCGAAATATTAGGCTTAGGGATGACCAAGTCTTTCGGTAGAGAGTTTCTTTACCAAAGAACCAATTTTCCAGACGTATCTACCTGAAGAACCTATAAATCAAATTTGGGCTCATGAGAATTATGCTTAGTTGTGTTGTATCAAAAAGAAAACCAAAGAGATTATCAATCCGACTTAACCATCCCTTTCTTTCACTAACCTCCTTTCTTGTTCACGAAACTTCTTAGTTAACACTTGGCAAAAGAATGCAAGAAATTCTATTCCCTTGTCGATAGAGGTTGAACTCGTAATAAGAACTTTTGCATTCCCTTGTCGATAGAGGTTCAACACGGCACCTTTTACTTTTAGGCTCTCACAATCACAATCACGACAGATCTAAACAAGAACTTGATCGTATTATTTTTGTTGTTGATTATCTTTGACCACCAGGTAAAATCATAGACATCAAATGTGGTCAAAACTGGTACTAGTAGCTCGGACCTTTCGTTCAGTGATAAGATAAATGACTCATAAAAACTGTGCGCAATAAGTATATATATGATCATCAACTAGAGAGAAAGAAACACAAGAACATTCTGAATTTCTGATAAGAAATTGATTTAATTAATTTAGAGAATTAAACCATGGAGACTGCAAAACTTATGAAGCTAGGTAATGGTATGTCAATACCAAGTGTTCAGGAATTGGCTAAACTCACGCTTGCAGAAGTTCCATCTCGATATGTATGCACCGAAAAAAACCTTCTGTTGCCTACGGGTGCATCTGTAGTAGATGATCATGAAACCGTTCCTGTCATCGATATACAAAATTTAATATCTCCAGAACCCATAATTGGAAAGTTAGAATTGGACAGGCTCCATTCTGCTTGCAAAGAATGGGGTTTCTTTCAGGTACACACAAGCATTGTGATTGCATCCTGTTGTGTTTTATTACACTACTTATTAGCTAGTGCTAATCTTGTTTTACATATGTTGCAGGTAGTAAACCATGGAGTCGACGCTTTATTGGTGGATAATGTAAAATCAGAAATTCAAGGTTTCTTCAACCTTTCAATGAATGAGAAAACTAAATTTGGACAGAAAGATGGAGATATTGAAGGATTTGGACAAGCCTTTATTGCATCAGAGGACCAAAGACTTGACTGGGCAGACGTATTTATGATGCTCACTCTTCCTCTCCATTTAAGGAAGCCTCATTTATTTTCAAAACTCCCTCCGCCTCTCAGGTTATTATTTTGAGTCAGATTTGGTTTTCAAAATATGTCTTGCCACTGCAAATCCATTTAATTTAACATCATGCATTCTCTATGATATTAGATGGAAAAGTATTGGAGTTGCATATGATCATCCCTAATATATGTATATATTCAGGGAGACGATGGAATCCTACACATCAGAAATGAAAAAATTATCCATGGTTCTCTTCGAGATGATGGAAAAAGCTCTGCAAGTACAAGTAGGTGAGGTTAATGGTATCTCGGAGGTGTTTAAAGATGGGACACAAGTAATTAGGATGAACTATTATCCTCCTTGTCCTCAACCAGAGCTCGCCATCGGTCTTACGCCACACTCGGATTTTGGCGGTGTGACAATCCTCCTTCAAGTCAACGAAGTGGAAGGATTACAGATAAAAAAAGAAGGGAAATGGATTTCAGTCAAACCTCTACCTAATGCGTTCGTAGCGAATGTTGGAGACGTTTTGGAGGTATTTAGGCAAAATGACCTTGCTACTGGACCTTGTTTTGAGTACTGGTTTTGACTCTACCCAAAAACTTGCTTATTGTTTTTTCTCTTACAGATAATGACTAATGGAATTTACCGTAGCGTCGATCACCGGGCAGTAGTAAACTCAACAAAAGAGAGGCTCTCCATTGCAACATTTCATGACCCTAATCTAGAGTCGGTAATAGGCCCGATGTCGAGCTTGATCACTCCTGAGACACCTGCTTTGTTCAAAAGTGGAAGTACGTATGGGGAACTTGTGGAGGATTTTCATTCAAGGAAGCTCGATGGAAAATCATTTCTTGACTCCATGAGGATGTGAGAAACTGAAGAACACAATAATACTACGTGATTGCATGCTAGTGTCAACTCTCCTTTCTGTCTTTGGTCGATTTTTTTTTTTTACGTTGCTTTTTGATTCTAATAAAACTTTTCTCAAGAACTCTCATGTAATATACCTGCTTTACTGCCAGAAAATAAAACGTATCTGATTCTTTAAAGGATATCATGCTTTCGCAGAAAGATGTACATAGTCTAGTATATGGAACGCTAGCTGAGAAGGGCATCCTTTTGAGTTGTCTAGTAAATTTCGGAACACTATCTGAGAAGGGCATCTCTTTGAGTTCTATCTGCCTGAAATTCTTATTCTCAAAACAGTAAGAATAAAGAGCTACAGAAACCGCAAGTCCGATTGCATTCTGTCGATGGGTTTCTAAGAATAATTGGTCGGTTCCGGCGTCCGTATGGAAAAAGAAAGCTTCACTTTCATCCCAGTTAACAGGTAAGATGATACCCCTTCGAGTCCACTTGTCATCTTCATATATTGATAGCCTGACAGTATAAGAACTAGTTCTACATAGTATAGCGACACGACTTTTCACCTCTACTAAACAAATTAAACACCGATTGTTGAAGGAGAGATAAGTTCTAACTGGTCGAAATCTGGGATTCGGATCATTCTAAACTTTTCACTTCCAAGGCACAAAGCCAATAAAAATCTGACTTTAGGATCGTCCCTCGAAAAGTTAAGTGGATACCAATAAATAGAACCATTCACATAGACAGAAGGTGCATTCATATCGAACTGACCATTTGGGACTTGATCCATTCTTCTCCATGGACTGTGTTTTCCTATGGTCAGTATTTCCCAAATTTGGTAAGCAGCAGTATCATCCTTCTTTATCACCCACTTACAAATCACTTTGTGTTTTTTACATATAGGATCATATATACCCAAAACTATAAGAACTAGTACTATTATTTATGTTTCTTCTAGACGGTCGTGTTCCTTCTTCTGTCGACAATAATCACTACACCAAATTCCCGAATTCGTAACTGCAATTCGTAACGGCTTTGTGGCCGTTACAAAATTCCCGTTACAAATGGCCGTTACGAAAAATTCGTAACAGGCTGAAGCCGTTACTAATTTTAAAAAAATTTGTAACATAGCTTAGTGATGTGGTTTTTATGTTGTTGTAGAAGTGGTAATAAAAGTTTGTTCAACTCAGACTTGTGAAGGATTTTTTTTAGACTTAAATTCAAAACTAAAATATAAAAATCACTAATAATTATAGCAAACACTAAAAAAAATTTGATATCAATATTAAAAGAACACTGAGGCTAAGATTCCAATATTTTTCCAAGTTCAAAAAGATTCAACCCAATATTTATATTCATGCAATTTTCTCGTTCAATTTGATTCTAAACTATTGCAACAAGTAGATTTTCAAAATAACAAGTGTAAATCCGAAGCATAGAACATCAAAAACCTAGGTCCAAGTATGATCTATCAAAAGAAATCACAATTGTTTAACAAAAATCATTCAAACAATTATAGATCAAGGAAAAATAATCATAAAAATAATTGCAATAAATAGATAAATAAGAATATGACACTTCTTGTTGGAAAAATAGCTTCCTCTATCGCCTCAGCAATGGGGTTTAGCTCCTCATATTAACCACTTGCTCAAAATACATGTTTGTTGCTCCAAAGTTGATTAAAAAGAAGAGAAGGTATAAAACAGCGTGTTTGTACATGATTATAATTGTTCTGGAACCACTGTTACAAAGAACCCTAACACAGAACTTTTGCGAACTTGATTAATTGTTGGAAAAATTGTTACAGAACTGTTACAAAGGTATTAAATTTGAAAGAAAAGGCCACAGGTTCTGCGACTTTCCTTAAGTGATGTTCTCTGTTCTTCTTCCTCCTCTCACCTGTAGAACTCTGCAACTCGACTGTGTCTCTCTGCTGTGTTCTAAAACTTCCACAAAGTATACGTGAAACTTCTATGACCTATCCTCACTCCTTATATAGCCAGCAAACCCTAACAAACCCGAGTTTATCTTTTTTTTTTCTTCCACGGCAAGCTCCGAGAATAATTCTCTCTAACTTTCCATGCACGCGTCTGCCGAGTTATCCTGACTCTCCCACACTCCCTTGAGACTGAATCAAGACCAAATACATCTAATCCTGGCGTAAAATCCTCTCCAAATCCTCCACAGAAATCCAAAACTCCGACAATATTTCTTCGCCTCTGTTTTGTTTCTCCCGGCTTATCTAGCCCAATTGGTTGGGTCAAAACACTCGTATCAACTCTGTTTGGTCAATTAGAGTCCAGCCCAACACAAATATGCGATCAAATCTCCTTGGAACATCTCTAGATTCGAATCAAAAGTCTGCCAGACGCTGCACACAGTTTCCCGCCAAAACTGATTTCAAATGGATAAGATGGTGTGCCCCTTATCCTCTGGTGGGGTGCGAATAGTAGTTGCCCTGAGGTGGCCCTTATCAACTGGGTACCCCTTATCCATTATGAGAGTCTGAATAGTAGGTGTCCTCCGGGTGCAACTTTTTGAGCCGATTTTTCCAAAAATGTTTATTGGCCAAAAATACCTATACACAAATAAAACACCATAATAAGTACAAAAATGAGCACTATTAATATAAAGAAGCGAGACAAATTAGACACAAAAATGTGTCTATCACTTAGCCGTTACGAAATTTTTTATAGGCGTGGGAGACACACGCTTGGTCACACATGGGTCGTAACACTTGGAGTATGTGCGTGTGCCATTCACATGCGCGCTTTCTAGCCTTTCATCTAGACCGTGTATTCCAAAAATGATATCTTTACCCTTCATTTTATTCTCGAAATGCATCTCAATCATAAAATCTAAGATTTTATTCCCACTCCACATTGTTACATCTTATCTTTTTCTCTCCGCCTCATCATCCCTCTTCCTGTCTCTCTTTCATCGTTCTTCCTTCTCTCTTTATCGATATCCCAGAAGAAAGAGGGCCTAAGATTTCTCTTCATCTTATTCGTCTTCTTCTTCGCTGTATTTCTTTTTCTTTCTTCTCAACTTCTTCTTTTTCGTTGTTTTTCGCTTTTTTTGTTCTCAAAAGCATGAACTGAGAAATCGTTCATATCAATTAAGAAGAAATATGGAGAAGTAAATGGATCAGGAAGGTGTTACTGAGTTTTTGAATTTGGTTTTGGTGAGGGTTATTATTGATTGAAGAACGACGAATCAGTAAGAAATAGATTTAGGCTTTCTGCAATTAGTATTGAGTTTGTGCAAAATCAAATGAGGAATTAGTGGATTAAATAACAGAAGGAGGAGATGGTGGAGTTATATTAACTCGGGTTATAGAGGATAGGGTAAATCATAGAGAGGAAGTTAGGGTTTGGAAATTGATTTAAGGTTCAATTTGTTGCCCGTCACATTGAGGCCGTATTGGGTATAATCCTTGATCTCTTTCTTATTTCCAATTTTTTTTGCTATGCTCTTTGTAAAAAAATGATTTATGTTAGTCATCCTTTGTTGAAGTTGTACATTAATCTGTATATGGGAATTGGCAGATATGAAGATGGAGCTGGTGGTTGAGTTCAAGTGTTGAAGATGCAGCTACTCTAAAAGCTACAGAAAGTGGAGATAGAATTGATGTGTGCTGTGTTGATGAGTCTGAGAAGATTAGAAGTAGGGTTATGGTAGGAGATTGTATGATATTGAAGTTGTAGAAGATGAATTCTGGTGGTGGATAAGAATCTGGTTTGAACTGAAGTTGATGGTTGAACTGAGTGCAGTCAATCCATGGCATTGCAGGTGGTCTGGAACTGAGATTGGTAAGGGTACACCTCGTGCTAGTTTTCCTATTGAGAAGTTGCTATTGCAGAGCTGAAGTGAATGGTGCTGGGAAGGCTGAATGAAAGAAATGGGTTGAGTACTAGCTGGAGATTGAAGCAGCTGCTGCAATGACTGAAGGTATAACCCATCCATTAGCTTATTTTTCGATATGATTAACCCTGTAAAGAGTTTCTAACTTAAAAAGACACTTATTCGCATGTGTCACTGTAGTATAATAGGAAAATTGTTAGGTGATGATACCAACAAGTGGCGGAGCCAGCTTTTGAGTTTGAGGGGTATAAAATAAAAATTATAATCTAGCTAGCTAGGTGGAGTAAACTCTAAGAATTTTAGAAATGGGGAATTAAATTCTAAAAACTAGAAGCTTAAACATAAACGATTAGAAAAATCAAGGGTTAAATACACGTTTTAAAAAGTTTTCAGGGGAGGGGATAGAGGCGGGGTTAGTCGACCCTTGGCTTCGCCCCCGATACTAGCGATCTGAAATCAAGACTCGCCATTATCGGATTTTTATGGTTTGGGTGTTTTAGCTTTCACTACTTTAGGGGAGCTTGGCGAAGATACTGTTTGTTTTTTCAAGCGTCTAAAAAATTGTTTAATTAGTAATGATGCTGGTAGTGGTCTTGGTAGTTTTATTTTTCATAGATTGGGGATTGCTATTCAAAAGGGTGTTGGTTCCCAGCTTGTTGCTCGGTTTCCAGCTAAAAACCCTAGTGTGTAATTAGTTTCATTGTATAATAATATAATTTAAAAATAAAATAAAAAATCAGAGTGGATATAAAATTAAATAATAAGTACTGAACTTTACCCCCTAAAACCATTTTAAAATCAAGGGTTCCCTAATATATCAATGTGGGGATTAAAAAAGTAAAAAACACTTAACTTCACCCACAAAACTTTAAGGTTGGGACTGGGGCGGAGCCAGGATTTCAAAAGAGGGTAGAAAAACTAAAAAGTATGCCCCAAAACAAAACAAAAAAAACTCAATTTTTTTTTTTTTTTTTTTGTACGCATGAAATATTATATTACAACACCTAATAGTGTTTTATAGAAACAAAAATACACAATGCAAGAGCATGTTAGCTAGTGAGTTCTTCTATGATTGCATTGTTCTCCAATCTTGTCGTTGCTAACCTTGAGAAAAAGTTCCCGCTCAATGTAGGTTGGTAAACAATAGTTCAACAACTCATTCCCAATAAGGCTTCGCAAACGATTTACTCCAAAAGAACCCTACCTCTTAATGATATTCACTACAAAACTTCAAAACAATTAACACTAACATTGATTCATTTGCCTAAAGGTTGGACAGTTACAACCTGTAGCGTTAAGGGGATTAGTCTTAACATATGATCTTAGTTCCATAATTTCTTGTGATGCCCAAACAAGAACATCATGAAGATTCTCATTCCTTATACGGAAACGACATCTCCTTTCCAGGTGACCTTTATTTCCGCAATAGTGGCAAACATAAGGAATGTTCTTACCTCGATCCATGTGTGCTGACTTTGGAGGTTGATGTACTTTGTTCTTTCGAACCTTAACTGCCGGTGAAGGTATTTCACTTTTGCCATCAGTGGAAACCTTTTGTTGAGAAGAATCACTATCCTTGACAAATTTACCTCTTTGCTAATACTTGGAGCATTTATTCCTTTATAGCCCAATCCTCGTGTATCACGATGATTTTTCCTTGCTCCTAGCATAGTGGTTAATTTGCTTGAACTGTATTAAACTTTTTCAAGTCATCTTCCAACATCTTGATTTTATCAAGAGCATCAGCTAAGTCAGCCTCCAGGCATTTTTCTTGAGCGACATGAGCGCTTTCTCTGTCATCAAAACTAAATTGTTGAGAGTTAAACCTTGCTTCAGATTCTGCAAGTTTATCTTCCAACGAAAGAAACTTTTGATAAAGATTATCACATTCAAGTGGCTTCATACGTAGGTTTTCCTCGGAATCCTTGAGGATCGATTCGTTAGAACGATTCGAAACATAAACACCTACGTAACATCTTCTCAATTGCTTGTTTTTCGATAGAGGGGAGTCAGAAGAGGTGTGACATGAGAAGTTTCCATCTTCTTCTTTTCCAACGAATTCAAAACCTTAACATGCTATGAGACTTCCTCATCAACCTCTCTATCAATATCTGAATCACCTTCATAAGAAAGTTCATCCAACTGTTCTTCTAGGAGTGTTTCCCAGTTATCAACAGTTTTCACATTAAGAAAATGTTTAGATATTGACATAGATGTGACAGTTCTCTCAGGTGGATCCAAGCTTTGAAAAATATCTGGTAATTTCTGACCTGGTACGTTATTAGAGATAGACTCGTCCATATTCAGATACCAATTGAATATGAGAGTCAAACCTTATTCTATTTTTAACATGAGAGTCAACCTGTCATTTTAGCCGTTACGAGGTCTTAGACCAAGTCACCCCTGTTTGAACATGAGAGTCAAACCTTATTCTATTTTTAGTATTACTTCTTAAATTACGTTTTCCCTATTTTAGAACTATTCTAGAACTTATTAAGTTTCCTAGTTTAGTAGGATTTCCTTTTTCTAGTTATATTACTTTTAGAAAATAGTGAAGCCTATATAAGAAGGCTTAGCATTGTAGAATTCCTACATATTCACATTATTTTCTTATTTGATTTATCAAACATAGTTTATTTAGTTATTGTTCTCTAGTTTTCTTATAGCTTTTGTGAATCTATTGATTTCACACTAGTTTTCACTATCTTTTGGATCCTTGATCCAAATTATTACGCTTCCGCTATGTTAAGTGGTATCAGAGCCTCGATTGAGAGCCTCCACTAACATGGGTGATAATAATATTTAAGAATTAGGGATTAGTTTGAAGAAGAAACTAGAAACCGATATGCAAGCAATGGGAATCCATATTGAAAAGAAGCTAACCACAGTAATAGATGAACGTCACGAAGATATCACAAAAAGAATCGAAAATATGTTTATTAAGTTCATGGGAGAAGAAGGAAAGAAGGTAATTGGAGAAAATTCTAAAACCCAAGCTGAAACTGTCCATCCCCATACTTCCGCCCCTCCCAATTCTACCACTCCCAATACTTCCACCCTTCCTAATTTCACCACTCATCTTCAAAACCCCCCAGCCTCTTCCCAACCTTCTTCCAGACATTATGCCTCCCTAAATAAATCATATTATCATCCATTACAATCCACTCCATCATACTCTACCCGTCCTTCATACACCACACCACAAACATCACAATTTGATTTTTGTGAGGATTTCAACTCTTATTCTATTCCACAAAACTGGCACAAAACTTTGCCACAACAACAAGCAATTGATGTTGAGGATTATGACCCATATTATTATCCTCCGCCACCGCACCAATAAAGGAACATGGGAAATCCACAAAACTATCGCCCCAAAGCTGATATAACTCTGTTTGATGGACTCTTACACATTGAAGATTTCTTAGATTGGTTGTGTACAATTGATCGCTTCCTTGCTTATATACGCATACCTGAAGATCAACAAGTAGAGCTTGTTGCTTTCAAGTTTACTGGACCAGCTTCCTCATGGTGGGATCATCTTCAAATAGAACGAGCCAATCAAGGATTGCGACCAGTTCAGTCCTGGACAGCCATGAAACAACTATTGAAGAGAAGATTTCTTCCTCCGGACTACATGCAAACCTTGTTCATCGGTTTACAAAACCGTCGCCAAGGCAATCGCACAAAGATAAGAATATGTAATGCAATTTTTCGTCACGTTATCTCGGAACCAGCTGAATGAGACAGTTGATCAGAAAATTGGGTGGTTCATCAATGAACTTGATTGGAGTATACAAGAAAGTTTAGTTATTCAACAATACACTTCTCTTCATGCTGTCATTAATAATGCTCTAAAGATAGAATCTTTCATGCTTTCTCCACAACCATACCAAAAATCGTCATTCTCTTACCCTAGAAAACCTTCGTTTCAAAATTTTCCTAATAGGAAACAACCTTCTCCATCTCAGTCCCGTACTTCTCCTACTCCCATTACCACTACCACCCAACCATCTTCTTCCCAAATACCACCTACCACTAAGACTTTACCACCTCCACCCCAGCCTAGTAATGCTCCACTCATTCGACCAAAACCTCAACACCCTTATGCATACCCAACTGAAAAAAAGTTTTATAAGTGTAAGCAACCAGGTCATACATCAAACCAGTGTAGAAGTGGGCGTACATTGATGACCGAAGAAGAGTCTGTTGTGTATGAGGAAGAGAGTGAAGATATTCATGGAAATATCTCAGATATACAAGCATATGCGGATGAAGGAGATGAAAGAGATCATGTCTCTGATGTTGTTCGAAATCTATTATCCATTCCTCGTGTTGATTATCCAACTCGTAATCGTCTATTCCGCACTCAATGTCGTGTGCAAGACAAGATATGTGATGTAATCATTGACAGTGGAAGTTGTCAAAATATTGTTTCATCTAGATTGGTGGATAAGCTACAATTATCAACTCATCCACATCCTAAACCATACTTTATTGGCTGGATTGATGATAATAACAAGAATACTGTAGATTCTCAATGCTTTGTGTCATTTAAAATTGGAGCACATAACGAGACAGTGGTTTGTGATGTTGTGGATATTATTGCTTGCCACATATTACTTGGACGCCATGGATCTATGATGTAGATGTCACTTATAGAGGTAAAGCTAATACGTATTCTTTCATGTACAATGGAAACATAATCACATTGCAACCATATTACGCGAAACCTAAGACAAGTCTACAACAAGAAGAGACTACAATGCTGGTTTCCCCGGATATCTTAGAAGATGCACAAGAATCAGGTATTATTTATGCTTTAGTTGTACAACCTTCTACCCCGGACCTTCCGACAACTATTCCTACTCAAGTGCAGTCCTTATTAGATGAGTTTGCATGTGTTTTACCATCTTATATGCCCGATTCTTTGCCTCCTATGAGAAATATCAACACCAAATAGATATCACGCCTGGTACAAGTCTACCTAATCTTCCCCACTACCGTATGAGCCCTAAGGAACATGATATACTTCGAGGACAGGTTGATGAATTGCTTTCGAAAGGTTTCATACAACCTAGTTTGAGCCCTTGTGTTGTTCCCTCCCTTCTTGTGCCTAAAAAAGATGGAACTTGGCATATGTGTATTCATAGTAGAGCTGTTAATAAGATCACAATTCGCTATCGCTTCCCATTCCCAAGATTAGACGATATGCGTGATATGCTCTCCAGTTCCATAATATTTTATAAGATTGATCTTAAAAGTGGATATCATCATATCCGAATTCGACTTGGGGATGAATGGAAGACTACATTTAAGACAAAAGATGGTCTCTTCGAGTGGCTTGTTATGCCATTTGGTTTGTCTAATGCTCCAAGTACATTCATGAGACTTATGAATCAAGTCTTAAAGTCCTTCATTGGTAAATTTGTTGTGGTTTATTTCGATGACATCCTTATCTGTTCTAAATCTAAAGATGAACATCGCTCTCACTTAAGGGCTGTTTTCAATGCTCTCAAGGAGAATGAGTTATTTATCAATATGAAGAAGTGTCAATTTTTCACTTTAAAGGTTCTGTTTTTTGGTTACGTTGTTTCTGCTGATGGTATTCAAGTAGATAATTCAAAGATCGCAGTTATTCATGATTGGCCTACTCCTAAAATAGCTTCCGAAGCTCGAAGTTTTCATGGTTTAGCTTCCTTTTACCATCGATTTATAAGAGATTTCGGATCTATTGCAGCCCCTATTACTGACAGTTAGAAGGATAAAAGGTTTGTATGGACAAATAAAGCTGCATCGAGTTTTCAATTACTCAAAGAAAGGCTTACTTCCGCTCCTATCATTGCACTACCTGATTCAACAAGCTTTTTGAGAATCAATCACCATCCAATAGAATGCATGCAATTTGGATCTCTACTTTACAAGAATATACGTTCTCTATTCAGCAAAAATCTGGTTTGAACAACAAGGTTGCGGATGCAATAAGACGTTTCACAAATCATAGTGCTCGTGACTTACTCCTTATTACTATCCGTGCTGAAGTGGTTGCTTTTGACTTCCTTAAAGAGTTATATCCTAACGATCCAGACTTTTCCTTACTATGGAAGAAATGTTCCTCCGCACAATAAGGTACGGGTGATTTTGCTCAACATAATGGGTTTCTTTTTAAGGGTAGTCGTTTATGCATTCCCGATTGTTCCATTCGTGAACACCTTATTAAGGAGTTACATAGTAGTGGTCTTTCTGGTCATTTCGGGCGAGATAAGACTATTTCTCTTGTGGAAACTCGTTACTTTTGGAATTCTCTCAAAAAGTATGTCCATGATTTTGTACGACGTTGTATGATTTGTCAACAAAGTAAAGGTCATGCACAAAATACTTGGTTATATATTCCTCTCCCAGTTCCGGATGCTCCTTGCGAAGATATATCAATGGATTTTGTTCTAGGTTTTACCAAGAAGGCACACTTTATTCCTTGAAAGAAGACTATGGACGTTGTAACCACATCAAATCTTTTCTTCCGTGAGATAGTCCGTTTGCATGGATTCCAAAGACCATTACTTTTGATCGAGACACTAAGTTCTTAAGTTGGTTTTGGAAGACACTTTGGACTCGTCTCCAAACCAAACTGCAGTTTAGTAGCACAACTCTCCCTCAAACAGATGGGCAAACGAAAGTAGTAAACCGATCATTAGGGAATCTTATTTGTTGTTTATCCGGAGACAATCCTCGACAATGGGATTTATCTCTTGCTCAAGCTGAGTTTGCCTAAAATTCAGTTTCTAATCGGTCTACAGGTTATGCACCTTTTCAAATTGTTTACTCCAAGGTTCCTAACCACACATTGGATCTTATCTCTTTACCATCCATTCCTAGTTCCAATGCTGCAGCTGATTACATGATTGAGTCTCTACATGTCCTACATGATAAGGTAAAGAAAAATTTGGAAGCTTCTAATACCAAGTACAAGCTAGATGCCGATCGTCGACGTCGTTTTCAGTCCTATGAAGTTGGTGATCTAGTTATGGTGTACTTAAGCAAGGATCGTTTTCCTACGGGTACTTATAACAAGACGAAGTACAAGAAGATTGGCCATATGTGCATACTGAGAAAGATCAGCGACAATGCATATATTGTCGACCTCCCAACTAGTATGAACATCTCATCTACATTCAACATTAAGGATATCTTTCCTTACTTTCCAGGCAATGAAGTTTCTCTTCCAACACTGAACTCGTGGTCGAGTTATTTTCAAGAAGGGGGGCCTGATGTAGGACATCTAGACCAAGTCACCCCTGTTTGAACATGAGAGTCAAACCTTATTCTATTTTTAGTATTACTTCTTAAATTACGTTTTCCCAATTTTAGAACTATTCTAGAACTTATTAAGTTTCCTAGTTTAGTATGATTTCCTTTTTCTAGTTATATTACTTTTAGGAAATAGTGAAGCCTATATAAGAAGGTTTAGCATTGTAGAATTCCTACACATTCACATTATTATCTTATTTTATTTATCAAAGATATTTTATTTAGTTATTGTTCTCTAGTTTTCTTATAGCTTTTGTGAATCTATTGATTTCACACTAGTTTTCACTATCTTTTGGATCCTTGATCCAAATTATTACGCTTCCTCTACGTTACAAACTCCAGTAGATTTTCTTGGGAAGAGAACCTCCGACAGTACGCGGACTAGGTTCGCGGACTCTGTTCTGGTTTCCTGAGCAGCAAAGTAAACAAACTTTGGTTCAAGGAATAAGGACTTATACATGTATGTGATTCCACATAATGCTTATATCCAACAATGGTTATATAATTTAAACTCTCATTTCAATCATTGAAACATTCTTAGAGGATGTTATATAGTTGTTATTCACAAACTATTTTTCGTCCAAGCCATTTTCAAGTAATTGAAACATAACATGATTTTCGTCACTAGGTAAAGATGAACTTGGCCAAAGCGAAAGCTTACCAACACATATTTCGAGAAATAGATAAGCGAGATAAACTCGGCTCGAAATAGCAAATGTGTAAAATCAAAGTCTATATAGTAAAACGACTTTTGTCTCAAGATAGGAGATAGAGTAGATAGACTTCTGAGTGATAGATAAGTTCAAGTCTCCATATACCTTTTAGTCGATGAAATTCCACCAGTTCCTTGAGTAGTTCTTCGTCTTGTATGATGATCTCCATGGAGTTCTTGAGCTCAACTACACTTTCTATCCTAGTCCGAGACTTAGCTATATTAGACTAGAAATCAAGACTTATAGTTTTGATCACTAACATTGACAAACATGCTTGATATAACAACGTATGCCAGTTCGACTGACCAGTGCTCTAACAGATTCCTTGACAATCTTTAACCTTTTGACCAGTGCTCGCAGTAATCCATAAAATGTCACAGATTTTTATGATACACAACTACACAAACAAATGTGCTCCAGTTTTATTGTTCCTTTCCCATCCACGAATAAGAGCACGGAAAGGATGAGAGTGCACAATTTTGATACAACTAAGTTGCATCGGAGTAAGATTTTTCTAGCTTACAGTGAATATCAGAAACATAGTTCATGTTTCTCTTTGGGAATTTCTTCCCAAAATATTTTCACCCAAGACGATATTGATCTTTTCTAACTCTAGAATATGATCATGTGGAGAAACTGTACTGACGTTAGAATTTTCAGAGATAGATAAATCTCTCTTAATTATTTCAATGAGATTTTCATAAGATTTTCTCATTCTAAGGACTTTCTTATGATCCACATCAGTGTGATTATCTGAAATAATTATCAGAAATTCTTGATCGTTTCTTTTTGCAGAGTTTCTCTCTTTTCCTTCCTTCTGGAGTCGTTCTTCATCAAAACAAGAATTGTTTCGATATGGGTGAGGATGAACCTTTTTCCAGAAGAGATTATCAACTCTTTCCTCTGATTCTTTTGAGTTGATCTTATAGGGTAGTGGTATAATCTGTCTTTCTACTGAGGAATGGTCTTTCAGTTTTTAAGACAAGAACTTCTTTCAATATTTTTACCACAGTATGTTGAAGAAGTATAAGTTCCCTGTCAAGTGACTGAAAATGGTATTCCTTAAGATCACTTTCACGGAATCGGTTCAAAGTTTCCTTCGGACAAGATTTCGATCATCAGTAGATATAGAAGATGGTATCTTATCCTCTTCTGACTTGATGTAGTTAGGCAAACTACCATCATCTTGATCTGTTTCAGATCTGACTAAATCGGTTTTATCACAGTCTGTAAAAGTCGAGCAAGGACTTTTAGTTTCCTCAACATCAGAAGAAATCACAACAACATCATTAGTCATAGTCATAGGACGTGTCTCCTTTTCTTGAGAAAGAGATTTACCAAGAGCTTCTAATTTGACAGTAAGATCCATATTCTCTATGACTAGAATATTCAGTTGAATGTCTTTATTTTTGATCTCCTGTTTAAGAAGATTTGTCTCTATCTTTAATATCAGCACTTTAGAAGACAGAGAATTTATATGCTATAGGAGTTTTACAAACTCTTTATCAGCATCTTCCTCTCCATCAGAGATGGACACACATGTTTCGCAACTCCTGGATCATGAGTCAACGAAGTAGTAACATCTTCAACTTTTGAGTAGTCATACTCTTGCATAACGTTAAATGAATCAGATATAGATTCAATTTCTTATAGGTTGGATCGCACCAAACACAGATTGTTAGATCTTTTCTTGTTTGCCTGCTCTGATACCAATTGAAAAGACGAGGGTACCCAAATATACCTCAAACTAAAACTATTCCACCTATAAGTCCTTTCTCCGAAAGTGAATGTCTATGGACTGAGTCGAGACAATACAAAAAAATCAGTTCACACTTCGTGTGATTGTCTATGGATACGAGATCGAGACAATACAACGACGAATTATGTTTACTTGATAAAAAGTTTTGGACTTAACCAAACATAATAGGATTACTTATCAAGTAAATAGGAATTAACGTTTGTGTAATTTACTTTAAATTATAATTGAGGAAAATAAAAGTAAATGACACAGCAAGATTTTGTTAACGAGAAAAAAGCAAATGTAGAAAACCCCAGGACCTTGTCCAGAATTGAATACTCTCAGGATTAAGTCAGTATACAAAATCAAACCAACTTCGTATAGTTGAGACCAAGCAACTAAACCTATAGTTCACCTAGTTCCGTCTGTATTCCCACGCCTCCGACCTGTAATAAGTCACGTACTTAGAACAATTCCTTTGGTTCGTATTCCAAACAGTAAAGGCAACAATTCTGTTTGGTATGAACTCTTTTCAGCCAAGTGATATGAGTTCGACAAAGGCTCTTCTGTTTATCTCAATAAACTCCTTTGTCAGGTTCTTAGATATATCTTATTATCAACTACCAATGGTAATTGTTAAGATTTTGCAATCAAAACTTTTAATCACAAAATTTTTTATTGATGCCGATCTACAAAACTAATTAATATAATCTACCACAAGGATAAACCGATTATAGTTGGATCCTCTTTTACCGAAACAAGTATTGTGCACACCAAAGATTATGAATCCCAAATCAGAAATCTTCAAAGTCTTCTTTGTCTTCAAATCTTATTAGAACACCTGCACGGAGTCTATTAAGAATCTCTTTATCTATTAATAAACACCTACACACAATCAACTTGAATCTATTGTGATCATTCACGCATAGAACGAAGTCTATTAAGAATAGATTATCACAAGACGTCTTTAGATCTACAAATATTCTAAATATCCCCGTCGAAACTTCGATCTAGTTTGAGTGAATCTTATATCAGAAGAGAAGATTCTCAAGCATAAACAAACTAGGTGCAATCAAATTTCAACCACCGTTAGTCAATCAAATCAATCGAAAACAAAAGATAAACCGCAATTATCTAGTTTCCCACCAATGGTACTAATAGAGATTCTCAATCCCAAAGAAGACTTTAAACTGAGCGGTCGTAAGAGATTTCTCCTAATTAGGTTACTCTCCTCTCCAAATAGGCGGCTTCACCAACAGCAGCAAAAACAAGATAATTTTGTTGTAAAAGGATTAGTTTGCTCGAAATGCAAACTTTCATATTTATAGACCAAGGAAGTTTGGACACCAAGGAATTTCCAAAACCAAAAATATTCTCAAGATATGCAATATATTCCAAATTCGGTTTCCATAATTCCCGGAAATGCTTTGTCCAAATAATAACCAAAAATCTCTTAGAAAATCTCCAACTAGAAAATGCACATTACTAATTTTCATTTTCCAAAAATAAAATTAAAAACTTTAAATAAAAGATTCTCAATTTATTTTATTCGATCCGGGATTTTCTTCCTTTAGCTATTAAGGAATAACTTTGAACAACTAAAATTAAGCGTTACTGCACATGTTCAAAGTATGTCGACATCCTTACTTTGTAAGTCCTCTTTCATACTTACAATATTGAAACCAATTTGCCACACTTCCAAACAAGTTTAGAATTTGTTCATATGACTTTCAATAACTACATGATTGATCAAGAACACTCAATCACAAATCATGGGTTTCACGGTTCTACCAAAATAAGTTTCCGTTCTACCACCATGTGAGTACTTTTCATAGTCACGCTAGTTACCAAAACTCGGTTTACTATGTACTAGGATCGCTTACCCACATATATATGGTATCTAACTTGTACTTGCTGCACATGTCCATAGGATCGGTTCCCATTTGCCTAAAAACGTATTGCACATGTCCATAGGATCGATTCCCCTTTCTTTTAAAAACTTGATGCACTCATACAAGGATCGATTCCCCTTTGTGATAGGTTGCACCTCTTACTAGGATCGGTTCCCCTTTACCCAGAGTCGGTCATACCAATAACACAAAATCGATAATACCATTTCAGGTGATTACTTAAGATCGCTTTCACTAATAAGAGTCGCACCAATACAAAAGTTAGGCCTTTGTGAATAGTTTTACCAAGAACATAAACAAGTCATGAGCGGTTATACTAATAACACATATTGGTAGTTTAAAAGATATGCAATGAATAACAATACCAATAATGCCTGGCGATTTATCTTTTGATTCACAAAACAAGTTCATGAATTTACTTCTCTAAAACAAATGTAAAACATTGTTTCCTAGGATGAAATCTTCACCTTATACCCATACATAAATAGCATTAAAACGATTATGTCGATGTCTTATATACAAAGTTTAATGGTTAAGCAATAAACCTCGTATTGTATTCCTTAATACTATGTCTAACTATAGTATATCATTCATGCTTCGCAGTTTTGTTTTCAATATGCATGACTTGAAAGATACGTTAAATATTACTAACCTCAAGTGGAAGGATGATGTTGTCATTGTAGCTTCTTACTTCTTCACTTCTTCAAGTCTTCGCAATACTTGTAATGTCTCCTATCCTAATACTTCAAGCTAACCTATACAAAATTGACTCTAGTACATAATCAAGCGACTCTTAAAATGAGTTTTGGCTCACTTAAATATGACAACCAAACTTGACATACCAACGCTTGGTGGGTTCAACCGAGCAATTCTCTAATAATCTCCCCCTTTGTCAATTTTAGTGACAAAACTCTTACATCATATGGATAAACAAATTACAAGAATTCATTACACATACGCTTGATTCTCGAATTCAACAGCACAATAACCTGTATACATTCAATCCATAAATGCCGTTGTTGACATTATAATAACAAAGCTAATACTCCCTCTAAAGGTAAGATAGGTAGATTTTATCAATCCGCACGTCTTTTTTATTCCCTTGTAGTCCATATTCTAGAAGTATAATATGATATGTTACTCCCCCTTAGTCTATGCGTTTACTCTTTCGTTAGATAAACATTTAAGCACCATTGTCATTTCCCTTAGTGATACCAATCAATATAAATCAATACCAGTATCACTTGTTGACTCCATATATTTCTCCCACTTTTTGTCACAAAATGACAAAGAAATGAAAAAATAAAGGACAAACCGAAAGGATCTTACAAATCTCAAAATAGACTTGCAACCTATAGAGTTAAGCACGAGGGTTCCACACACCATTTTTGATAACCAATACCAAAGCAAAACTACAAAGTAATTGTGTTTTGATATGTTATCAAGGAAACAATTGCCCGAAGAAATATTCCCTAATAGTTTAGCAAACCAAAAATCAACTAAGCACTTTAGTTCCTTTGCTAAACCGATTGTACAAATACAATCGCTTGTTCGATAAGACCAAAATAAAGATAACTTTATTTTTCTCACCAGGTTCTAATTATTCATATAACTTAGACCTTTAACTTTTAAACAAGACATGTAATAGGTTAGTTAACTAGCATTTCTTTTTAAGGCATTCGATTAGACTTGAATAGCCGAAAACTCCACTTTGATAAGTCTAACTAAGATCATAATTAACTTAGTTTATCTTATCCGAAATCGAATTGGACTAAACAATTCATCCCGTAAACCTTTTCTTTCGTTAAGCCATAGATAATTCATACAAACCAAAATCAATCAACTTGCATAATTATTCACCTCAACCAAAAGCAATTGAAACAACATAGACATTAAAGCACCGCAATTGCACCGAAATTTTGTAAGTCTAAACAATTGATTACACACAATAAAGCAAGATAACAATAGTTTTTCTTAACCGGAAACAATTGAATCACACACACATAATGGAATAAAACATCAAGTGTACCGAAATTTTGTTAAGAAAAAGCAATAAGTATATGAAATAAAATCAGGCTTTTCTTAAACAGGAAAACGATTAACTAACAAATTCGTTACCTCAAATTTCACATCCTCTTCTCCAATATGTTTGCATCTTCTTCCAGGGAGAATTGATATCGAAATATCATTATGTTGTCATCCTTATGCAAAACAAAAGAATAACAACAACCACCTTTACCAGAGAAAGGTTGAAAACCGGTTTTTAACTATTGCAAGAAAAAGTTGAAAAACCCTCGAAACACATATGCTTTTATGCTAAACCAAAACCGATTCAGCATATTGTGATTTTTTAAAAAATTGTTTCTATCAGAATCCCTCATGATCCTTTGATAAAGCCTATCAACATGGTCTAGAACTTAATCCTGCTAAATCAAAAAGTCACCCAAACCATAAGGGTTCACAACATTATGAGATCGAATATCAAGGTAATAAAACCAAAATCAAACATCCCATAAACATACATAGCAATAATAAAACATTCAAGCACAGGCTATGTAAATCAAAAAGATATCACAAGAAAAATTATAAGTCAAATAATTTTATTCATAAAATAGACCTTACAAAATTATTGAAAGAAATCAAACAATGATGTCTATTTTCCTGGATTAAGTATTACAACATATAACTTAATCTCTAGTGGTGCTCTTGTTGTTCACTGAGGTTTCTTCAGTGTTCAAACTTTTGAAGCATGTCCCAAGAGACTTGTCTGCAACCACTTCTTGTTTCTCAAGATTTTCAACTTGAATTTTCATATCAACAATATCATCTTTTGTTTCCTCAATCTTATCCTTGAGCCAGTCCTGATTTCGAACCGTTATTATGAGATTGGTTCTTAGTTCTTCAAAACCTTGGATATAGTCAATCATACTATCAGAACGAATCCATTTGTTTTTGGTTGGATCTTTAGGTTGTAAGCCAACAGACATGACTCATCTTGTGATCCAACTGAACTATCAGAATCATAATCAGACATGACCATTGATATGTTTTTCTTCTTCCTCTCTATATTGATTCCTTGACAATCTTTAGCCTTTTGAGATTCCTCCTTATTAGCCTTTGTGATACTAAGAGTTACTGGAGGCATGCTCGGTTATATAAATAAGGATTAATCAGGGTTTCAATAATACAAGCAAGAGATATTTTCCCTTTAAGAAGAGACAACTTTCGGACCGAAAATATTACAGAAATATATTTCGTTTCCTTTGTCTGAACTTCTCATGCTGGAAGGTTTATTAAAATTCGAAAATTCTAAATAAAACCTATTTTTGGAAGAACATGATAAACATGAACAATTTTTAGTCAGTCATGTATTTGCAGTAATCCATAAAATCTCACATATTTTTCTGATACACACCTACACAAACAAATGTGCTCCAGTTTTATTGTGCATTTCCCATCCACGAATAAGAGCACGAAAAGGATGAGAGTGCACAATTTTGATACAACTAAGTTGCATCGGAGTAAGCTTTTTCTAGCTTACAGTGAATATCAGAAACATAGTTCATGTTTCTTTCGGGAATTTCTGCCCAAAATATTTTCTCCCAAGACGATATTGATATTTTCGAACTTTAGAATATGATCATGTGGAGAAACTGTACTAACGTGAGAATCTTCAGAGATAGATAAATATCTCTTAATTCTTTCAATGAGATTTTTAGAAGATTTTCTCATTCTAAGTACTTCCTTATGATCCACATCAGTGTGATTATTTGAAACAATTATCGGAAATTCCTGATTGTTTCTTTTGGCAGAGATTCTCTCTTTCCCTTCCTTCTGGAGTCGTTCTTCATCAAAACAAGAATTGTTTCGATACGGGTGAGGAGGAACCTTTTTCCAGAAGCGATTATCAACTCTTTCCTATGACTCTTTTGAGTTGATCTTATAGGGTAGTGGTATAATCTGTCTTTCTACTAAGGAATGATCTTTCAGTTTTTTAAGGCAAGAAACTTCTTTAAATATTTTTACTACCGTATGTTGAAGAAGTATAAGTTTCCTGTCAAGTGACTGAAAATGGTATTCCTTAAGATCACTTTCACGGAATCGGTTCAAAGTTTCCTTCGAACAAGATTTCGTTTGATCATCAGTAGATATAGAAGATGGTATGTTATCCTCTTCTGACTTTATGTAATTAAGAAAACTACCATCATCTTGTTTTGTTTCAGATGTGACTAAACTGGTTTTATCACACTCTGTAAAAGTCGAGCAAGGACTTTTAGTTTCCTCAACATTAGAAGAAATCACAACAACATCATTAGTCAGAGTCATAGGACATGTCTCTTTTTCTTGAGAAAGAGATTTACCAAGAGCTTCTAATTTGACAGTGAGATTCATATTCTCTATGGCTAGAATATTCAGTTAAATGTCTTTATCTCTGATCTCCTTTTTAAGAAGATTTGTCTCTGTCTTTAATATCAGCACTTTAGAAGACAGAGATTTTATATGCTTTAGGAGTTTTACCAACTCTTTATCATCATCTTCCTTTCCATCAGAGATGGACACAGATGTTTTCGCAACTCCTGGATCATGAGTCAACATAGTAGTAACATCTTAAACTTTTGAGTAGTCATACTCTTGCATAACGTTAACTGAATCAGACATAGATTCAATTTCTTATAGGTTGGATCGCACCAAACAAAGATTATTAGATCTTTTCGTGTTTGCCTGCTTTGATACCAATTGAAAAGACGAGGGTACCCAAATATACCTCAAACCAAAACTTTTCCACCTATAAGTACTTTCTCCTAAATTGATTTTCTATGGACTGAGTCGAGATAATACAACAAATCGGTTCACACTTCGTGCGATCGTCTATGGATACAAGATCGAGACAATACAACGACGAAGTATGTTTACTTGATAAAAAGGTTCGGACTTAACCAAACACAATAGGATTACTTATCAAGTAAATAGGAATTAACATTTGTGTAATTTACTTTAAATTATAATAACAATAATTATAATTGCGGAAAATAAAAGTAAATGACACATCAAGATTTTTTTAACGAGGAAACAGCAAATGCAGAAAAACCCCGGGATCTTGTCCAGAATTGAATACTCTCAGGATTAAGTCGCTATACAAAATCAAACCAACTTCGTATAGTTGAGACCAAGCAACTAAACTTATAGTTCACCTAGTTCCGTCTGTATTCCCATGCCTCCGACCTGTAATAAATCACGTACTTGGAACAATTCCTTTGGTTCGTATTCCAAATAGTAAAGGAACAACAAATCTGTTTGGTAGCAACTCTTTTCAACCAATTGATATGAGTTCGACAAAGGCTCTTCTGTTTTATCTCAATAAACTCTTTTTTCAGGTTCTTAGATCTATATTATTATCAACTACCAAAGGTAATTATTAAGATTTTGCAATCAAAACTTTTAGTCGCAAAGAGTTGTATTGATGCCGATCTACACAACTAATCAATCTAATCTACCACTAGGATAAACCGATTATAGTTGGATCCTATTTTACCGAAACAAGTATTATGCAAACCAAATATTATGAATCCCAAATCAGAAATCTTCAAAGTCTACTTTGTCTTCAAATCTTCTTAAATCTTCAATAAACACCTGCACACAATCAACTTGAATCTCTTGTAATTAATCATGCACAGGACAGAGTCTGTTGAGATAGGATTATCACAAGACGTCTTTAGATCTACAAACATTCTAAATATTCCCGTCGAAACTTCGATCTAGTTTGAGTGAATCTTATATCAGAAGAGAAGATTCTCAAGCATAAACAAACTAGGTGCAATCAAAGTTCAACTACCATTAGTCAATCAAATCAATTGAAAACAAAAGATAAACCGCAATTATCTAGTTTCCTACCAACGGTACTAATGGAGCTTCTCAATCCCAAAGAAGACTTTAAACTGAGAGGCCGTAAGAGATTTCGCCTAATTAGGTTACTGTCCCCTCCGAATAGGCGGCTTCACCAGTAGCCACAAAAACAAGATAGTTTTGTTGTACAAGGATTAGTTTTCTCGAAATGCAACTTTCATATTTATAGACCAAGGAAGTTTGGGCACCAAGGAATTTCCAAAACCGAAAATATTCTCAAGATATGCAATATATTCCAAATTCGGTTTCCATAATTCCTGTAAATGCTTTGTCCAAATAATGACCGAAAATCTCTTAGAAAATCTCCAACTAGCAAATGCACATTACTAATTTTTATTTTCCCAAAATAAAATTAAAAACTTTAAATAAAAGATTCTCAATTTATTTTATTCGATTCGGTATTTTCTTCCTTTAGCTATTAAGGAATAACTTTGAACAATTAAAGATAAGTGTTACTGCAGATGTTCAAAATATGTCGACATCCTTACTTTGTAAGTCCTCTTTTATACTTACAATATTGAAACCGATTTGCCACACTTCCAAACAAGTTTAGAATTGGTTCATCTGACTTTCAAGAACTACGTGATTGATCAAGAACACTCAATCGCAAATCATGGGTTTCACGGTTCTACTTAAACAAGTTTCGGTTCTACCTCCATGTGAGTACTTTGCATAGTCACGCTAGTTACAAAAATTCGGTTGACTAGGTACTAGGATCGGTTCCCCCACATATATATGGTATCTAACTTGTACTTGTTGCACATGTCCATAGGATCAGTTCCCCTTTGCCTAAAAACGTGTTGCACATGTCCATACGATCGGTTCCCCTTTCTTCTAAAAACTTACTGCACCTCATACAAGGATCAATTCCCCTTTGTGATAGGTTGCTCCTCTTACTAGGATCGGTTCCCCTTTACCCAGAGTCGATCATACCAATAAAATTAAATCGACCATACCATCTCAGGTAATTACTTAAGATCGGTTTCACTAATAAAAGTCATACCAATACGAAAGTCGGGCCTTTGTGAATAGTTTTACCAAGAACATAAACAGGTCATAAGAGGTTATACTAATCACACATATTGGTAGTTCAAAAGATATGCAATGAATAACAATACGAATAATGCCTGGCGATTTTTCTTTCGATTCACAAAATAGTTTCATCAATTTACTTCCTTAAAACAAATGTAAAACATTCTTTCCTAGGATGAAATCTTCACCTTATACCCATACATAATCACAATAGCATTCAAACGATTATGTCGATGTCTTATATACAAAGTTTAATGGTTAAGCAATAAACCTCGTATTGTATTCCTTAATACTATATCTAACTAAAATATATTATTCATGCTTCGGAGTTTTGTTTTCAATATGCACGACTTGAAAGATACGTTAGGGAATGAAACAGTTCAAGTCAAATATCACTAACCTCAAGTGGAAGGATGATGTTGTCGTTGTAGCTCCTTACTTCTTCACTTCTTCAAGTCTTCGCAATACTTGTAATGTCTCATATCCTAATACTTTCAAGCTAACCTATACGAAGTTGAATCTAGTACGTAATCAAGCGACTCTTAAAATAAGTTTTGGCTCACTAAAATATGACAACCAAACTTGACATACCAACGCTTGGTGGGTTCAATCGAGCAATGCTCTAACAAATAGTAAACAATGTACCTAATCTATTGTCTTTGAGGAAGTTTCTGTAAGCATTAGGCTTCAATGGTACTAAAGTTACTAGAAAATGATGTATGCTCTACTAGAACAACGATACCCTTCACAACAAAACTATATCTCAACCTCTTTGACTCGTGATTCAGGTGTGACTCCGATTGGCCAAGATGTACAAAGACTGACCCGTCTTCGAGAAACCACAAATCTATGAAATCACAAAACTGGGTTAATGAGCATAACAACCAAATTCAAGTACAAGTTAGAAAAGATTGAATAAAACCCTCTAAATTATCAGTACTTGTTAGTGCTCAGTTACCTTATAACTTACACACCTAGGTCCATTTTTAACGGCTTTACTAAGTCTCAAGTAATGACCAACATTATACGGGATGTCTGATTTTAGATGACACAAAGTAAAAATACCACTTAAAGTGAAGAGAGTGCGGATACTATGAACTGAGCATGTAGTACCGACAAAAACGATAGCTACAAGTACTTGGCAAGAGTAAAGATACCAAACAACTGTTTCCTAGTGAAATATATCAATGTATAAGGTACTACCAATAACAACACTTTCTTCAATTCAACAGACCAATTTACTACAATGTAGTATAAAAAAGAACAAAAATCAACTTACATCCAAGTTTTACCTCAGTTTCTTTATGCATAAGGAGATATGTTTCTAAAAACTGCAGAAGCAAAATCAACGATTCCACAACACATATACTCCAATTTCTTTATTATACGTACCTAGGGCAGGACTTCTCTTACTGGCTCAAGTAAGTAAATCAATTTCTGAGCTAATTATACACGCTATTCATACAAATTTATGGAATTAACAGCTTCAAAAACAACAATCAATTGAATCATGTAAAAATCAATCAATTTAACCATCAATTTCACAAACAGATTCAATCAAAACCATAACCACGTTTATATTATTTTGAATTAACAGCTGCAAACAATAAAGATTTCTCATTTGACAAATCCCTAAAATTCACATCACCCCCATTATCAATCAAATCAGAAACAAACCTATGGGTTCCCTTATCAACAACATAGAAAACCGAAGATGTAATATGAGTTTCAGTAAAATTACCAATAGCTTTAGAAAACATAAATTACTCTCGATTATTGTTGATGACCCTCTTCGACTATTCTTCATCGATTTAGAACAAATATTCAAGAACTAATGTTGCTGATGGGTTTTGCTGGTGAATCTCCCTTTCAGTTGGTGTTAATTAAAAATAATAGGGAAAGTCTGATGCTATTGATGGACTTTGTAGACGAATCTTCGTTTTCAGTAGGTGTTGATGAAGAGAATAGAGATGGAGATAAGAACAAGATGGAGGTGCTGCTCCTGATCGATGAAAGAAGAAGATAAGTAAGGGAGTTAGGTTTGGATATAAGATAATGAAAAAAATGTGGAATAAGCTTTCTCGTGTAAAAGGATTTTATATGTTTGGGTTGAAAAATAGAACTAGTGTGACCACCCACTCAGCCGGATCACACACTTGAAAACTGTGGTGTTACCTTGCACACAAGCAGGTTGCACTTGTGGTAAGGTCAGCCATTGTGAATTGCAATAAGGCTAAAAAATTCGCAACTGCTCGCTACGGTTGCGGAATTTGTAACTACAGTAAGCAGTTGCTAATTTTTGAGTTGTTGCGAATTTAGTTGCAAATTAGCAACTGCTTAAGAGTTGTTGCAAAATTTTGTTGCTAATCGGGAAAAATGGTGTAGTGGAAGCTATTTCTTGGGCCAAGTCTCTAAATATATCGAATGTTATGTTTGAAACATATTGTATAAATGTGGAAAATTCTCTGAATAGTGCAACCCTGTATGTACAGTGGGAGAATTAGGGTATTATTATAGAAATAAAGTACCTTCTGGAAAGTATAACTGGTAGTTCAGTAAACTATATATTTAAAGAGGTCTGCTAATAATGCAACTCATAAACTAGCTAACAAGGCTAGAACCACTATGTTGGAGCATTGATCGGTCGAACTCGCATCCGTTGCTATCTCAAGCATGTTTGTTAATGTTAGTGATCAAAACTATAAGTATTGATTTCTAGTCTACTATAGCTAAGTCTCGGACTAGGATAGAAAGTGTAGTTGAGCTCAAGAACTCCATGGCAATCATCATATAAGACGAAGAACTACTCAAGGAACTGGTGGAACTTCATCGACTAAAAGGTATGTAGAGACTTGAACTTATCTATCACTCAAAAGTCTATCTACTCTATCTCCTATTTTGAGACAAAAGTCATTTTTCTATATAGACTTTGATTATACACATTTGCTATTTCGAGCCGAGTTTATCTCACCTATCTATTTCTCAAAATATGTGTTGGTAAGCTTTTTCTTTGGCCAAGTTCATCTTTACCTGGTGACGAAAGTCGTGATATGTTTCAATCACTTTGAAAATTGCTTACTTTGACGAAAAATAGTTTGTGAATAACAACTATATTATAACGTCCTCTAAGAATGTTTCAATGATTGAAATTGAGAGTTTAGAATATATTACCAATGTTGGATATAATCATTGTGTGGTAACACATATATGTATAAGTCATTTTTTTCCTTAAACCGAAATTTGCAAACTTTGTTGATCAAGAGAACCAGAACAAGAGCTGTGAACTCAGTCCACGAACTGGCGGAAGTTCTCGACCTGAGAAAATCATCTGGTGTTTGAGAACTCCTTCCGGGAACTTAAGTCCCCGAACTAAGTCTGCGAACTTAAGTTGGTTATATCTAAAGACGGTTGTTTGTGAACTTATATTTATATTAACTAAGGAATGCAAAATGCAAACCGTGGCTACAAAGTTCATGAACCGATTCGAGTGAATCAAATCGTTTTTGCTTCGATTGTGTCTTGTGTAGTTACATAATATTTCCTTGCAATTGAACAACTCTCTAACTAGTTCATTTGAGTCATTTGAACTATTTATGGTGAAGAAGAATATGGTTGATATGAAAGTGCTCATATGGCTAACCATTTGGTTAACTATTGTTGAACCAACAAATGTACATGTTTGGGTACGGTTACACAAACCTAAAATCGTGCATTTTGATGTAGTTTTGAAGTGGTAAGTAGAGTATCGTTCGCTCGGACTCGTTGAGGTTGATTTTAAGACTTACTTAAATAAAATACTAGAAACAAAGAAAAGATTTTAACAAAGTTGAGAGTTACTGGGACTCAGGATTCCACCAAACTCATGTTCTATGGTTCAATTATAGCTCCAAAAATAATAGTTATTGACTCTAAATCTTTGCCAAGGTAGATTTTATAAAACATTAATTGTAAATGGTAAGCATGGATTATCAAAACACCTAAGCTAAGCATAACCCATCAAACTAAATCACAACTAATTAATTTAAAATCATAATTCAAATTATATTAATGCAAAAGTCGTAAAAAGAATTAAATAAAGTTACCACAGTGATGAGAATTGGCTTCCTCCGTCATCCCAGCGATGGGGTTTAGCTCCTCATATCAAAAACACGCACAAAATAATAATCCATAGCTCAAAAAGGTATTTTATTGAAGAAATTGTATAAAGCAGAGATTTGTAACGCTGTAGTGGTGTTACAAGCGTCACTGTTACAAGTTTCTAAGACCGTCGAAGAACGATCCCTAAGGGTTTTTACTGGGACCTCATCATCCTTTTCCTCAACCATTTTGGCAAAAATAGAAGTATTGAGGATATTTTCCTCACAGTGAGAAGAACGTCCAAAAATAGGGCTTTCTAGATTAAGGTAGTCGAGATTCTTGTTTCCTAAAATATCACTTCTAGGTTTTCACGCATAAACCGTCCTAGAGCGTCTCTCTTACGTTCTGGCATACAAGAATTCAACAAAATGTGCACATGCAAATGCTGGGCTAACTAATTTAGGTAAGCTTGGGTTACCTACAGCGAAATATACCCAAAGGTACGAGGCCGAGGTTTGTGGACTTTCACTGGTAACTCCCATAAGGCCCAAGGCACGGGTTCAGCTTACTAATCCACCAATTTTCCTAAACTCGGTAGTCTGACGAAGATGCAATTGGTGTGTGCAGTGTTTTTTTTTTTTTATATAAATAAAGTACTAAAAATAAACACAAACAAATAAAAGAAAATTACAAGTCCAAAAATAAATAAAGAAACTACCAAAAATAAAAGTCCTTAAAAATAAAATCTTCGGCTTTCTCCTTTTATGGCAAGTCCAACTTTTCAACTTCCGTTTCAAGCAAAACCTGCACAACAAAAACAAAAATACCAAAGACGTAAAATAGAACAAAAGAATAATCTAAAAAAAATAAAAATAAAATATATACAAAACCTAAAAAAAAATGCAAAACCTAAAACCTAAACCTAATTACAAGTTCGCGTCGGCGGCGCCAAAAACTGATGTAGTTTTGAAGTGGTAAGTAGAGTATCGTTCGCTCGGACTCGTTGAGGTTGATTTTAAGACTTACTTAAATAAAATACTAGAAACAAAGAAAAGATTTTAACAAAGTTGAGAGATACTGGGACTCAGGATTCCACCAAACTCATGTTCTATGGTTCAATTATTAATTCTTTGACAATTATAGCTCCAAAAATAATAGTTATTGACTCTAAATCTTTGCCAAGGTAGATTTTATAAAACATTAATTGTAAATGGTAAGCATGGATTATCAAAACACCTAAGCTAAGCATAACCAATCAAACTAAATCACAACTAATTAATTTAAAATCATAATTCAAATTATATTAATGCAAAAGTCGTAAAAAGAATTAAATAAAGTTACCACAGTGATGAGAATTGGCTTCCTCCGTCATCCCAGCGATGGGGTTTAGCTCCTCATATCAAAAACACGCACAAAATAATAATCCATAGCTCAAAAAGGTGTTTTATTGAAGAAATTGTATAAAACAGAGATTTGTAATTTGTAGTGGTGTTACAAGTGTCACTGTTACAAGTTTCTAAGACTGTCGAAGAACGATAGTTGTTTGGCTCTGTCGTTGTATTTAAGATCGTCATGCGAAATCTGTTCTTCGTGTTCTTCAGAACGACACTTCTGAAGTGTCGTCTGCAACTCCTTCTCTTCTTCTTCTTCCTGCTGCTGCTACAACTCCTCTGCAGCTTGATATATTGCCTTATTTTCTCAATACGTAGCTTCCAAGGAACTCAATACTCAAGATATTTTTTTTCCGGCAAATATACTTTCCCTGTTTATGAAAATCAAAAGAAATCTTCCCTTAAGGATCTGAACCCATTATCAATCCTATTTACTCGTAACAAGTTTGTGCTAGTCCAAACAGCCAACAAAAGTCCGTGCAACTCCTCCAAATCGAATAATTTCTTCCCAGTTTTCACGAGATTGGAATAGTAACTTCCTTTTTTATCGAATCCCAAACGTATACCAACCCTGTTTTCAAGAACCAGCTTATCCAGCCCAATTCCGTTGAATAAAATACCCAATACAACTCTGTTTATCTCATGCAAGTCCAGCCCATCACAATCCCGCCATTGAATCTCGCTAAATCTCTCCTCAAATTCGAACAGAATTATGCAGAAGTGAAGTTTAGGTTCCCGCCAAATTTAAACATTTAAACTGTTGAAGATGGAGTACCCTTATCCTCTGATGGGGTGCCGATAGTACATGCCCTGTGGGGTTACCCCTTATCAACTGGGTACCCCTTATCCAAAATGAGAGTCCGAATAGTAATTTTCTCCCACGAGCGCAAAAACCACTTTTCGAGCCAATTTCGCCGCAAAAGCTTATTTCTCCAAAAACACCTACAAAGACATAAAATACCAAAATAAGCGCAAAATCGAGTACTAACATTACAGAGAATTGAGACTAAAATAGACACATAAATGCATCCATCACATTTTATTTATGTGTAACAAGCTAAGTTTTCAATCCAACGGTTGAAAGATATTAGCTTGAATCTAATCAGGTTTTCATGTAACGGTGAATATTGAATGTTTTGTTACTAAGCTAACACTAACATTGATTGCAAACCCCGATTTGAAAGACACTATAAGGGAGAAGTCTAGCAACTGGGAAACCTAATCCCCACACCTCATGTGTGATACTAGTTGTATTAGCTAGAGTCGATTCTCCTTTAACCTTAGGTTTCTTCTTGAAAACCAGGTTAACGACTTAAAGACTTTATTGGGATTTTGAAGCCAGATCGATACTACTTTCTTGTAGTTATGTGATCTGATCTTGTTGATTCTATCGTGTTGAGTATACAATCGTAACGAGTGGCTTGAGATTAATATCTCCGATAGGCAAGATATAAAAGTATTCACAAACATCTTCGTCTCATCGTTTGTGATTCCACAATATCTTCTTTCGCTGCGTCGATTAAGATTCTTGTGAGGTGATTGATAATACTAGGCTGTTCTTCGGGAATATAAGTCCGGGTTATCAATTGGTTCTTGCTCACCTTGATTTATCAAAAGACGGATAAAACTTGTAGGTATTTCTATGGGAGATAGATTTATCTATTATTGTAGACTTTTCTGTGTGATACATATTTGTTTATTAAAGTCTTCGACTTTGGGTCGTAGCAACTCTTAGTTGTGGGTGAGATCAGCTAAGGGAATCAAGTGCGTAGTATCCTGCTGGGATCGGAGACGTAAGGAATGCAACTATACCTTGGATCAGTGTGAGATTGATTGGGGTTCAACTACAGTCCATACCGAAGTTAGTTTGTAGTAGGCTAGTGTCTGTAGCTGTTTAATACAGTGTGTGTTCAATCTGGACTAGGTCCCAGGGTTTTGCTGTATTTGCGGTTTTCTCGTTAACAAAACTTCTGGTGTCTGTGTTATTTCTTTTCCGCAATATATTTTGTTATATAACTAAAATATCACAGGTTGAGCGTTTGAATCAATCAATTGGGAAATCCGACCTTTGGTTGTTGATTGAAATTAATTGATCCTTGAACATTGGTCTTTGGTACCGTTCAAGTGATTTCTCTTGTATTCAATTAGACTCGCAGATTTCTATTTTCTTGAGTAAGAATTAATTCAAGAAAGAGAGATATAACTCCTTGATATACTTTATTAAGATTAAGTCTAGTTGATTCTCTTGAAAGTATATTAGAGTTAGTCCATTCAGATTGATAATCGAAATATTGGGTGTGGTTGTTGTACCCTGGTCGGTTGTCAATCCGTCAAGTATAATTTCACTTTCTCAATCAACTAGATATAAATATAGTATACGATAAGAAAGAGTTCGTATCCACAGGGAGGCTTTCGTTGTTATAAACTTTCAGTTTCTAAATAACCACGGGGTATGTTTGTTGTATCTAAGCAAATAAAAATAATTGAAAGCAAAGTAAATAATTGGAATTATCAATAAGGAGAAGATATTGGTCACGGGATAGTATCATTCACAAACATGTATTTTCATCAATGATTAGAATTGGTATTTTAATCTCGTATTTATTAAAAGTCCTAGGATACCTTGATCGCAAGTATAACCCGTTAATTCCCTGTTTTCATCACAACCACATTAAAAGATGCATATGTGAATTCTTCGTAGAAAGCAACCTAAAGTGTAAAAGCACAATTAAGTTTAACTCCCTAAAAGCATTAAGTTTTATGGAATAGGACTCATCAATGCAAACGAATGTGTAAAAGCACTAAACATTTTAACAAAAGTTACGATTCACTTGTGACTAGTAGGATATATCACTACAAGCACTAACCACAATTATGCTACTTAGAATCAGGGATAAACAACTTTTTCGTATTGAAAACCCTAATATAGCTCTAGAGATGAACACAAATTGGATTGATTCCGGACTCAACCTAACAAGTTTTCAAATCTTATAACCCTAATAATTGTGAATCACAAACAATAATTACTGAGACAAAACTAATTCATTGAATCAAAAGCATGTTGATAAATCAACTTTTATCCCATAACCAATAAGATGTTTAGCTACTCATAGCTTTTGAGTTCATCATAATCAATATTCAATAGTAAAATAATGAAGAAGAAGAACAAAACCAAACCCTAGAAGCGTAAACAAAACGGCTCTCCAAAAACTCCAAGAATAATATATATTATAAGTTGTAGAAGACCTTCCTTTTATAGCTTTTCTCCAACTTCTAAAATTAGGTCTAGTCTTCAAAGTCCATTAGATGAAAATCCACCAAGCCCATAAGGAGGAGAGACCCATGTAGAAAATACGCCCCAAAAGTGGTCGTCGGAAAGCTGGTATTGTGGCCGGAAAGGTCGCCGGAAAACATCCCAGGTGACCGGCAAAGTCCGCCCGGTCACCGGTCAACGGGTCGGATCGGGTCAACGGGTCGGATCGGCGGGTCAACTCGGTCAGCACCGAGTTAGGGTGAGTCAAGTTCATGAGTCAGAACCAGTACGTCTGAGTTAGAGTGAGTCAGGGCTGATTCTGGTGAGCTAACTGGTTGTCAGGCCAAAGCCATTTTGCCAGGCCAACTTGCGGGCTCGATCTCTCGCAAAGGCAATCATTGCACTTCAGCCAAGATGGCTGTAACTTCCCTGCACCATCTGAGCAACTCTGCGTGCATAACTTCCCAGCTGCAATTCTCTTGCGGCGTCATCCAATTCAGGAAACATCAAAACATCTCTGCAATCTTCCATTCCTTTTCAATCTAATCAACCCACTCACTTCCGGTTCCCGCCTTGCTCCAGCTTAACCACCACTACCATTACCTGAATTTCAAATAGCAGCAGCACTCCACCACTAATCTTTCCTGTGACATCCATTTTACAGCAAACCCAATTCAACAACACCATCTTAACCTAGCAGACTCTTTGAATCCCACCAGCAATACCAGCTGCAACCAACCACTGCAGCTTTTTTGGGTTCAGTGAGATTGCCTCAAGCCATTCAATACAGCTCATAACACCACTCCTTCCTACCAATTCATGGCCTTTAGCTTTATGCACAAATGTGACTCCACGGAACCAACACTCAGCTAAAACAAATATCTTCACTGCCTTCTCACACTCACCAGCAAAGGCTCATCACTGAGCCAGTCCACTTGCAATCAATCAAATTCACTTCAGCTAATCAGTAGGTACCAGCAACAACTCGCTGCCAGTTCAACTCAAAGCAACAGCTTCAGGCTAACCAACACTACCACCTGATGCTTACATTAACTTCAACAACCACAGCACAATACCAAGGTTGTATTCTCACCTGAGTTTCAACCACCACTTGTAACAGCAACCTCCAATTTCTTGAACTGCAACTCCACCAGAGCTACTACCACCTGCAGCTTCCCTGCTCAAGCTCATATCAGACCATACCCATTAGCTTCGCTGCACTTCCCAATCCTCAACTCCAGCTGCTGCGACTACAACTCTCAAACTCTGCCTTACTGCCAACTTGACCTGCTCTACGCCTAATTGCAGTTGCACTACCCATCCTAGTCTTCTCAGCATGCTCCGCATCATCTTGCAACTCCAACAGAACCAGCAGTTCCATCTGCAACAACACCCTGGCACCTTAGCAATCACCAGCTCAATGAATCCACAAACAAAACACCATTTAAGCCATCTCATCTGCATCAGGCCAGCACCACCATTTCTTTGCTAGCTCATAACAGAACCCATTTTATATCAAATCTTCATCTGAGTTCAAACACCAATTCAATCTCATGTAATTCCACCAGAAACCCATTAATTCACAGTGTCATTCTTCAATTGCAGAGACGAACCCTAATTTCGTCAATTTTATCACCACAATCAATCTCTAGTCTTGGTTCTTCTCTAAATCTCATTTACCACCAATTCTTCAATCCCTAACTTCAGATTCATCTCACCTGGCTCCATTTAGATCTCAAATTCTCTCATCTCTCAACGGCAGTAACTTCTTATTTATCTTAGCAACACAGCCAGCATCATCTCTCAATGCCACCTGAGACCCGTATGCAATCTCCATTGAATTTATTCCAACAACCTCATCTTAACAACCAACCCTAGGTTCAATTTCTTCCCTATCAAGAACAGACCCTAGACTCAATTGAAATTAACTCAAACCCATACCTTCAAAACCTTTGTACATCATGCTTCTGAATTTCTCCATCTTCTTCCCAACAACAGGCGAGCATCAATAACCCATCTTGAATCTGTTCCAGTTCCACCAATTCAACCACCAGAATCGATCTTCTCTCAGCATCTCACACATCACAAACCACCAACATCCTATCTCCCCCGTTGAATCAAACCCTAACCCATCTTCCATCTTTCTCAGGTTCAAATCAATCCTCTCGATCTCTCTCAGTTTCAGGTTGAAGAGGAAAATGAAAATAATGAGAAATTAATTTCTCACTGAACTCTAGGTCTTGTGTAGGAAAAATGAAAGTAGATAAAGCCACCCTGGTCTGGCAGATAAGGGGTTATGGGAGTAAGGTTATATCCAGTGTCCAGTCATCTTGATAAGGGCTACCCAGCTGGCAGCCCCTTAACATTTGCTGGCTGTCATCCAATATTTCTCCAAGAGGGTTGCCCCTTAAGCTTGACTAGGCTCCAGATAGCACATGCCTGTGAAATGACACTCTTGCCCTTCTTGCTCAAATAAAGTGATTTCTTCTTCTTTTCCTCCGTGTGGCTCTAGAGTACCTAATAACTCAAAAACACACGTAAAGTGCATAATTCACAAGAAAAATAGCAAAGAAAGCGTAACTACTAGATAGTAAATACGGTGTATTCTACACCTATCATACCCCCTCTTTTTCACACTAAAACATCTTTTGACTTTTTTGGATACATCCCGGATAATTATGTCGAACTCTTAAAGGATGTTGATGTTCTAAGATGTAATATTTCCTAATAGTAATATATTCTGTTGTTTGTGTCAAAAAAAAAATAAAAAAAAAATTGAGTTTTCTAAAGGGGTGCAAAGTTATTCCTAGAGGGGTACAAAAAGTCTAAATTTTAAATTTGGGCTTAGAAAAATTGATACCCGTCGGAAGAGTTTGACAACCAAGGGTGGGCAATTGCATACCCACCCTTCCATGTGCCTCCGCCTCTGTGTGGGGATTACAAAAATAAATAAATAAAACTTAATTTCACCCCCAAAACCTCCTGAAAATCAAGGAAATGCAATCTGAATAGTGTGTTGGATGATGAATCTTGGTAAGCACACAGCTTATCTTGTCCAACAACAACTAATTCCTGGAACACATTGTTCAATCAACCTATAAATTCCCCAAACCCCAATCCTAACCAACCTTTCACATTAACACAAAACACAACCATTTCCCAAATCCTCCAACAACCTGCATCAACATCGGTGATCTCATCTTGTTGTTTTCTCTTCTGGATTTTATGGTTGGCTAGGAATGATGTTATATACCAACAAAAGCATTCATCGTCGTAAGAAATCCTAGCTTGGGCGTAAACTACAACAAGAATACTACCCAGCCATACAATCCACACCACCAATTTTTCCAGGAGATATACCAAAATTTAATCATTCAATAAGAGATAAAAAATTATCCACAATATCAATAGGATGGACCATACTGAACATCAACTGGATCAAAATTAACACAGATGGAGCAGCTAGAGGTCATCCAGGATTTGCAGGAGCGGGATTCATCTGCAGAGACTCAGATGCACGAACCTTATTAGCTCTAGCACAACCACTGGGAATTACGACTGCGTTAACGGCGGAAACTTGGGCAATGCTCTTAGCTTCAAGAACAACAACAGAAAGACAATGGCCAAAAGTTATCTTTGAAACCGACTCAGAAAATCTACTACGTTTCATCACATCTTCTACCCCACCACCTTGGCACATAGCAGGAATGATTGAGGAATAAAAATTAGATTCCAACAGATCCCGCAAGCAGCCATTCAGCACAACTACAGAGAAGGAAACCAAGCAGCCGACAGACTGGCCAATCACGCAGCAGATGAAAGTCAAGCGGGAAACTCAACGACCAAAATATGGGACCAGGCAATCCCAATCTTCATTAGCCAAATCTTATTTTTCGACTCAGTGGGCACCACATACCCGCGACAAATTGTAAAATAATTCTCTATAAATAATTAGCATGCTTCAAAAAATAAAAAAAAATAAATACAAATATTTTTTTTCGAGTTCAGCGAATGAGCAAGAAATAGCCACTAAAATCTATACGAAAATTTTGTTTCTTCACTGTTCAACAATGACGGGACTTCGAAACTCGTCGATACCAGTTATCTTTATATTAATAATGTTAGTAATCAACCAGAGTTCAAAATTCGTCGATACTAGATGTCGATCGTGGGAAAAATGTCGGGAATTTGTATAAAGTACCCTGTTTTGAAAATAAAATGTCCCTGTTTTTTTTGCACTTTTCAAAGTACATTTTTTGACCGTTTTTTCAAATAACGGTTTCCATCCAGTTAAGTGCAAGGTGGCAGGTATCTCACTCATCAAAAATTCATATTTACCCCTGAACCACATCACCTTTGTTTGGGAGGGTAAATGATTCCATAGTCCTGAAAGTAACGTAACGATCCTGAACCAGGCTCGACGAACCTGAAAACGGTGTAACGATCCTAAACCAGGCTCGACGAACTTGAAAAGTGTTGTAGAAGGTTGATTCTCGGCCAACCAAAAACCCCAAGACACTTGGAACGATGAGCCCTTTATGGAAAATGATGTAACGAACCTTAAAATGGTGAAACAATCCTAAACCGAACTCGACGAACCTAAACAAAAATGAAGTAGAAGTAAACATGACAACAAATGGAAGATAAATAAAGAAGGTTTAAAAAAAAAAAAAAAACTAGTGTTGGCTAACTTACATGGAAAACTTACCAGTACCGGTACATGTAAAAAAAACGGGGGCAACTTATTAAACCGGATTATGAGAATGGGGTATTTTATCAAAATTCTCAAAAATGTCTTCGCTTTTTTGTAAGGGTAATTTCGTCATTTCCAAATTATCCCCAAGTGGACAACATGGACGCCCTTTTCCTCCCCTATTTCCTTCCGGAAGGAGCAATACCATTATTTCCACCCTACACTCGCAAACACTTCCTTCCGCCAGTCGAGAGAGACTCCCTCCCCCAGAAACACCTTTTTCTTTTTTTTCTTCACCGAGAAATAAAATTGGATTTTCAAGATCCGATGACTCGATTCAAACATCACTAACCCTAAAATTTTTCATCAGATCAAACATCATCCAATCTCTTTCCACACATACACACCAGATCTCAGGTAAGTTTTACTAGTTCTTTTCAATTTTTTCTGATTTTTTTAGGGTTTTTATTTTCGATTCTGTAAGTTTTTGTTCTTAGGGTTTTTATTTTCGATTCTGTAAGTTTTTGTTCGATGATTCTGAATCTTTATGGAAATTTGATTGATGTTTCTTGTGTTTAGAAGGTTAATTGAGTATAGATTGTATGAAGAATTTTAGTTTGATTTTATGATCGGAAAGTGTTTTGGTTAGGGTTTCAACAATCGACATTATTGTGTTTATATCCTGATAGTAAAAATTCCAAGGGGGGAAAGAAATGGAAAACTGTGTTCTAGTTTAAGGATTTTTGCTTCGTTTTAGAGTAATTTTAGTTCTGGTTAGTAAGAGGTTATCAGTAGTCAATAATCGACATTATTGAGTTATAATTTGCTGGGTTTTCACTAATTTGGTTGCTGGGTTAGGTTACTTCTAGGGGTTTTTTAGGCGAGGTTAGTTGAGGCGAGACTTATCTTGTAAAATGGGAATTGGGGGTTGTTTGACTCCGGTGAAGTGAAAGTGAGACTGTCGCATTAGGCAGAGTGGATGATATTAGCGTTCTTTGGCAACTTTCGCATTTAAGTTGGTTGCTAACTGTTAATACTGAATTAAACTAGGTACTCATGGGTGTGGGGTACTGTATGTTCTGCTATTATTCTATTCCTTAGATAGGCAGGTGTGGTATAAGTAAGCCGCTAGGCCGGTAGCTGATTCATACTCTGCCTTTGTGTTTTTTTGATTATGTTCGCAAGGATAGATAGGCGTGGCTTGATTTGCTTAAGCTCTGACAGTTTTTTGTATAACTATTATTACTCTAGATTGTTTTTTTTTCTTCTTTTTGTCTTTGTTTTTTCTGTGCTAAATTTAACCAATTTTATTTATGTTTTCTTTGTTTTAGGTACACAAGTTTACCACATTTGAAGTTGCACTTGTGGAAGAAAGAAAAAAATTTTGTTTAGGATTTATCGTCTTGTTGAATCATTTGAAGCTGTTGATTGAATGGCTGACAGTTCTTGCATCAAGCGCCTTCAGAAGGAGTACAGAGCACTTTGTAAAGTATGTCCCGAAGAAGCAATTTGCCTCTAGTGTTTTTTTATATATCATTGTTTTTTTCTTTTGCTGTTTTTTTTTTGTCTGAGGTTGCTTACCTTGATATATCTATCTGATGATTTTGTAGGAACCAGTTTCGCACATCGTTGCCCGTCCTTCACCAAGTGACATTCTTGAGTGGCGTGAGTTATTTTGATCTTTTCCAAGTTTCTTGTCTTAACATAATATGGATTTGGTTCTCCAAGGATTTTTATTACCTCTATTGTTGACTGTGAATGGCTTTGTCAATACTTGCGCTCCTTTTTATCACATCAAAGGGAAATTGTAGTTGGTAGAAGACTGGAATGAATTACTAAAGACAGAGCAAAATTGTGGAAGAAAATTCTTTTTAACTTTTCATTTTTTTTTACCATTACGTTGTTTAGTGTCACATTCATATGAAGTTGACTGTCATTTGACACATGTATGTACTCCTGGTCGCCGACCGTCTGGATTTGCACCCCTGTTCTTTTTGTTGTCTTATGCATCTGGTTCCTTATTTCTTCTACTTTTGACTTTACTTTTCAGATTATGTTCTGGAAGGAAGTGAAGGCACACCGTTTGCAGGTATATTAAATGATTCGTACTGTCCAATAAGAAGATACAGTGTTACATTTCAATTTTGAACTCTACTTTCAAGGATCCTTGTTGGTCACTAGCTCATCTGATATGGATGACTCTTGAGCTTTACCCGCATCTGTTGTTCCTGACTTTTCCTTTTTATTCATCAAAATAAGGTGGATTCTACCACGGGAAGATTAAGTTTCCTCCGGAGTACCCATTTAAACCACCAGGCATCAGGTATTATGGTTACCCACTATTCACTCGTTCCACCAGTCTTGCTTGTTAGTTTTACTGGTAATTTCCTATACCTGTTGATACTGACTTGGTTCTGTTCCAACTTATAATCGTTCAGCATGATAACACCGAATGGACGTTTTATCACTCAAAAGAAAATATGCTTGTCCATGAGCGACTGTAAGTTATTCTTTAATTGAAGGTTCTTTTTGTACCTCATGGTGCTTGGTGTCTAGACTTGAGTGCTGATCTACATTTTTTGTGCTTCTTTTTCCCTTCTTTTTCAGTTCATCCAGAGAGTTGGAACCCAATGTGGTCTGTATCAAGGTATGCATTTTTGCAACTGTGAGCATGCTCTTTGGTGTTTGAAGCACGTACTATTATTATTCTTCTTCTGCAAACTAATTTGTTAAGTATCAATGATGCAGTATTCTCACAGGACTTCTGTCATTCATGGTGAGTTCAATATAGCTGCATATACTTTACTTTCCTTTGTGTTACAAGGGTCGTTTTGTTCAGGAATTACAAATGAGCTCCTTAGCCACTTTCAATAATGAAAAAAAAAAAAAAAAACAATCCTTTTCAAATTATGTGTTTTGTCAGTTCTGAAATTTGAATGTTGCCTCGGTTATCTTAGTAATCATAAGGAGAATTTCGTATTGGATTGATTGGAAACTTATTGGTTTACAATGTGTATGAGTATGAAGATTGGGAAGAGAGTGTGATTTCCTATCAGGAATAAGAAATTATGGTTGTTGATGAAATCGAGGTTTTAGGTTTTAATCCGGTAGATAAATTGTTCGGTTATGATTTGGTGTTTCGACTGAGAACATTCAAATTGTAATATGATATCTTCTAGTTGATTGTTGTAATTCCAATCATAACTGAACAAAATAACATTTTTATTCCCCGGATTGAAACTTAAAACCTTGACTTCATCAATAGCCGTATTTTCTCCTTTGTGGTAGACAGTGACACTTTTTTCTCCTGCAAATCTTAATGCTCATTCACATTGAATTTTCCAAACATTTCTAATATGAGATTACGTAAGTTAGTATCCCTGTGTAGTAAACGCTAATCCTCCTTACCCTCCCTAAGTTTACTGGCTTGTCGAAATTCCAACTTGACAGAGCAAACCTTCTGATTTTAAAGATAATAAAAAGTTGCTTTCACCAAGAAATTTATTAGTTTACCTTCTGATTACTTGCACTATTATATTAAGCAACCCATAAGTTCTCTGTCAATGTCAAAGAACAGAGTTGTAAGAGCATTTTGTTTATCTCAATGCAGATGGATAACAGTCCCACCACTGGAAGTGTCTCAACTACTGCAGCTGAGAAGCAGAGACTTGCAAAGGCTTCTCTTGCTTTTAATTGTAAAAGGTATGTTTCTGATACAGGGTTTTCCTATCACTTTCTTCATGTTGTATAGTTTTTGATGGACCATTAAACCATTTTACATTCTGTCCTTACCATGAGTGTTAAACTCCACTTAAAGGAACTAATACCATGGGTGGGAATTGGGCCTAAATCAAAGGCTTAGATTTATGGAGAAGATTTTAATCTAGGCATGTCAGGTCAATCCTTCACTGAGTATGTAATGCATTTCATAAACTACCCACATAAAACTTTTGGCTATCTTGTGTAAGGAAAAAATCCCTATTAATTAAAATCAAGTAAATCTTTCAAACCCAAAAACTTTGAACTGTTACCTGGTAGAATGACTGAAAAAATGACATGGGTGTGAATTTGTTCCTGGTATATTCATATTATTCCTAGTAGTTAATGAATTTTATTCTCCCTAATGGAATGACAGCCCGGTATTCCGGAAAATGTTCCCTGACTACATCGAGAAGTTCAACCAGCAACAGCTTGCGGAGCAGTCAGTTTCAAACCAGTCATTACCAGCCCACCAAAAAAGGTGACGATTCTTCTCCACTTCTTGCAGTACCAGCAGGAAGGAATGGAACAACATTGCAAGAAGGTCAAGTTAACGGTGAAATTCGAAATGAAGCAGTGAAAAACAACAAAAAGGGATCCAAGAACTTCCCCGTCTGGTTGCTGTTTGTGCTATTCTCTATATTTGGAGCTGTGATGGCCTTGCCTCTTCTTCAACCTTGATAATCTTGTGGCGAAGAAAGTCTTTTTTTATAGAAGGGAGTCTGTTGGTTTGTTAGACATGGAAAACCAGCAAACTTTTGTATAGGCGTGATGAGGGGTTAAAGCAAAGGGAGTTAAAAGGGGTTTGTTTTCAGTTGTTGTCGAACTCACAGCTAAATGGGGGCAATAAATAGCAGGAATGGTCATGCAAAAGTAGCCTGTTGTAGCTGTGTTTTGACATAACAAAAACAAAACAATGTGTTCAAAGTGTTATTCTAGCTGTTACTTAGGCCATCTAAGTTTCTAAACATGAAAACACTTTTTTTTTTTCTGGTGATGTCGTATATATACCTATAGTTTCTCTTTGGGTTTTTCATTTTCTCAGTGAGTGTGTTTAACTAGTTTTGTTTCCAAGTAAGCTGAAGACTAAAATTGACATATCTGTGTACATGTTTAGGTCTTTAAACCATGTGAACCCGAAATAAGTTTTTTCCTTCTTTTTTTCTATTGTGTTCTTATACAGGCAGTGTGTTATGCATTCCTCAGCCACCAGCACCACCACAAGTTGAAGTTTTTTATCACTATGTTTTTTTAACAAGTCGATGGATGTGGATTCTACTTTCGGTTATTCGAACAAAGACTTGGTATAGTTTACTCATTTGGAAATCTCTTGGAAGCTTACCTAAAGTGCCAATGACTTTTTAGGTGCAAATGAGCCTCCTGCTCAGCAGTCTACATCCCATTCACAGGTCAATGGCCGACTGTGACAAGTCTTGCTCGTCAATGGCCGACTGTGACAAGTCTTGCTCGAAATGTAAAGGGGAATTTTTTTTGAACAAGCTGCATGGCACAACGCGCAAAATGGGACAAACATGGAAACTTAATATCTATGTTATTTTTATTACACCAACCAATTGTGTTAAAGTCAGTAACAGGGCCAGCCATTTCAACTGATTAGGTACTGACTTTGGTATAGTTTATTCTCTTCTTGTTTATATATATTATGGATAGTGAAGTTCACCGTCACACATTCTATACTCTGTACTAGAGAAATGGAATAGTCTATAAATAGGTCTTGTTACAAGCAAAGAAATTGTACAACAATACAAGAAAAACATATATCCAGAGACTAACTGCAACAACATATACTACTTCATTGCCGAGTTATATTCTTCAAATTACAGTCGTAGTGTTTGGTATGTGGTGTCGTACGTTTCCTTTGTTTTTACATGCTTCTGGAAGTTAGTTATTCAATCTCTGACACAATTTTGTTCATGTTATCTGAACTGTTAAAGGCAAAGAGGTATGATGATTGGAAATGGTGTTGTTGGTATTCTCTCCGAGTCTAGAAACAAGTGGGAAAGAAGAGCTCCATTAACTCCGTCACAATGTGCACGTCTTTTACATGGACACAATGTGGAATCCGGAATGACACGTATAATCGTTCAACCATCTATGAAACGTATTCATTCCACGGGGTTGTATGAGGATGTTGGTTGTGAGATTTCGGAAAATCTCTCGGAATGTGGGCTTATTTTGGGGATTGAACCACCAGAGGTATAACCCGGCCATGAATGATAAACATCAGATTTTAGCCTTCAAATTCATCTGTGATTTTAGTTGTGCCTAACTCTCGATTATATGTTTGGTTGTTTGTGTACTGAAATGCAGTTGGAGATGATTCTTCCGAACAAGGCATATGCGTTCTTCTCGCATACCCATAAGGCGCAAAAGGAAAACATGCCTTTGTTAGACAAAGTACGTGGTCTCATTTCAAGTTGGTAGCAATCATTTATTAGTGATTTCATATCTATTAATTCTTATTGAAATTTAAATGTGTATGCCTTTAGATTATAGCAGAGAAGGCATCTTTGTTTGACTATGAGCTTATAGCTGGAGATCACGGCAAAAGGTTGCATGAGTTGGGAAAATTTGCTGGTAGAGCTGGACTTATCGACTTCTTACATGGTTTAGGAATTCGTGAGTAAATTACTGAACCTCCTGTAACATGTTATATATATATATATACACACGTCTTATTTGACTCAAATCTTTATGCATGTTATTCGATTTGATTTCAGGATATCTTAGCATGGGATATTCTACACCTTTCCTCTCACTTGGTGCATCTTACATGTATCCATCTCTTGGTGCTGCTAAGGCTGCAGTGAGTTATGTGGGTGAAGAGATAGCTACACAAGGATTGCCATCTGAAATATGTCCGCTAGTTTTCGTATTCACTGGAGATGGCAATGGTATGATTAATATGACTGTCCTTTGGTCTTCCTTTCATTAAATTTTTTTGGTTGGCGCATGTATTTCAGCTTTTAGTAATTCAGATATGTGCTGCAGTTTGTCAGGGTGCACATGAGATATTTAAGCTACTTCCTCATACATTTGTGGATCCTCTCGGACTATCCGAGCTCTCTCAAGCAGTAAGTCCAGGTTTCAAAATTACATCAAAGAGAGTCTATCAAGTATATGGATGTATTGTAACTTCAAAAGACATGGTCGAACCCAAGGACCCAACCAGAACTTTCGACAAAGTATGTTCTCTCGATTTTTAGCTTTCTTTTCCTTGCGTTGGAATGAAATTTTGCGAGTATTCTGTAATATGATATTCAATATTCACCTTGTATCCACTGTTAGGCTGACTATTATGCACATCCTGAAGACTACAACCCCATTTTCCATGAACAAATAGCTCCATATGCTTCTGTGATTGGTAAGTTATTTGGTGGCATGTACATTCTTGTAGTTTTATCATGCTCTATTTTAATCTGGAACTTCAATGTGCATTAACAGTTAACTGCATGTATTGGGAGAAACGATTCCCGCGATTGCTAAGTACTAAGCAAGTTCAAGAACTAATGGAAAACGGATGCCCGCTTGTTGGAATTGCTGATATAACTTGTGATATTGGAGGCTCAATAGAGTTTATCAACCAGACCACACAAATAGAGAGGCCTTTCTTCAGGTACCATACAAAATTCGTTCATTCGCCTTGCTAAAACCAAACAAATTCAATTTTTGTTACATCTGCCAATAATATGGTTGAACATGTTTTTTTTTTTAGGTATGATCCACTTTCTAACTCATACCATGAGGACTTGGAAGGAAATGGTGTCATATGTCTAGCAGTCGACATTCTTCCAACAGAGTTCGCAAAAGAGGTAAAGTATATCCATCCTTAACAGTATATATATGCTTTCTTCAGCTTGGATCTGTTTCTGTACTTCTGCAAATTGAAGGACATTGTGTCATATCACCTATCTTGTTTTATTTCTTTCAATGAAGTATTCTCAACATTGCGGAGATATTCTATTGGAATTTGTTGGCAACTTGGCTTCTGCCAAAGATGTTTCAGAACTGCCCTCCCACTTAAGAAGCGCTTGCGTTGCCAGTGAAGGAGCTCTTACTTCTTTGTATAAGTATATCCCTCGAATGCGAAGATCTGATCTGGAGTAAGTTTCTGGTTATTGCTTTGAAGTAATAACTGCGTAACGCGATATTTACTTTTGATTTCATACTTTTCATTTAAAGAAACTTTCTTTATTTTCAGTGATTCTTCAGAAAGTATAGTGCATGGCAACCTGAAACAAAAGAAACACAACAAACCAGTTGGTCTTGATGATTTAAGCAACCATGTCAGTGGCCTTGCTAGTCCAGATTCAGGAACTGTAACTGACACTATCAGGGAACAAGATCAACTAGCTGATATTTGTTGGGACAATCTTGGATTCAGCCTCGTGGCCACCGATCTAATGTACATGTCTAAATATTCCGCTGAGGGGGAAGCTTCTCCAAAGGCGAATTACTACATTATGGGAACATCGAGTTGAGTCCAGCATCTGGAGTATTAAACTATGGGCAGGGATTATTTGAAGGTTTGAAGGCATACAGGAAAGCAACTGGTTCGGTTCTGCTATTTCGTCCCATGGAAAATGCTTCAAGAATGGTTCAAGGTGCTGAGAGGATGTGCATGCCCTCTCCTACTGTTGAACAATTCGTTGAGGCTGTGAAGCTTACAGTGCTGGCGAATAAGCGTTGGATTCCGCCTGTAGGTAAAGGCTCGTTATACATCCGGCCACTTCTCATTGGAAGCGGAGCAGTTCTTGGCGTTGCACCAGCTCCAGAGTACACATTTCTCATTTATGTGTCACCAGTCGGAAATTACTTCAAAGGGCTGTTGGCACCGATAAATTTGGTGGTTGAAAACGATTTCCATCGTTCAACTCCCGGTGGAACTGGAGGTGTAAAGACTATAGGGAACTATGCTGCGGTCATGAAAGCACAATCTGCAGCTAAAGCGAAAGGCTACTCTGATGTTTTATATCTGGATTCTGTTCACAATAAGTATCTGGAGGAGGCCTCTTCTTCTAATATATTTCTTGTTAAGGGTAACACAATATCTACTCCAGCAACCAATGGGACAATTCTACCTGGCATTACGCGTAAAAGTATAATTGAGGTTGCCCGGATACATGGATACGAGGTTGAGGAGCGACTTATCTCAGTAGATGAATTACCTGAGGCTGATGAAGTCTTCTGTACCGGAACGGCAGTGGTGGTGTCTCCAGTGGGTAGCATAACTTACCTCGGCAAAAAGATTTCATACGGCGGGGAGAGAGGAAAAGTTGGTGTTGTTTCTCGACAACTCTATTCAACTCTTACAAATTTACAAATGGGACTTACAGAAGACAAGTTGGGTTGGACTGTAGAGTTATAATGTTGCCACAGTAGCAAATTGCAGCTGTATGTCAGCAGAAGTAAACGAAACACAGCTGCATAATCCACTGTCAGGAGAGCAACCGAACCATTGGATCACGAACACTACTTTCTTAACTTTATGCGCATTTCTTAAGTTTGCACTAATGTGTTATCAAGCAATCAGTACACCATTATTCAGATAATAACTAAAAGTACTTGCGTTTCTAGAAAAGACTCAAAAGAGATGCTATCAGCTTAAAATAGGCCAAATTGGAAAAGTGATAGTACCAGGAACGAAGGGAGTATAAAGTTGATAAACAAAAAATCAATAAATAATCGAACTGAATATCTTGTTTTAATTCAAGCATTCTGATGATTTCCAGCTAAAATCTGAACCCATTAAGATACTACTTAAAAAAACAATATTTCTGACAACTGAGGATTTATGTTAAACCTGAAATGTAAAAATAAGCACAAGGACCTGCTTTAACCACAGGGTAGAAGAGGAACAAGTGTGCTTTAGTTGCAGGGGAGCCGCTGCAAAGCTTGCACTCTGAATTGATCCCATGTATGAACTTGCGCATTATGTCCATTGCTGCACAACTGTAAAAAATTTAAACAAATGAATTTATGAATTTGGTCGAAGGTCAGTTCAGCTACCTTCCAGATGATGGATCCTGACGAGCTGGTCCTTGTTTTTTAACTTTACCATGCTGAATAGTCTGGACAGGCAATAAAGTGTCGAAGAAAGGTGTAATAGAATAGTTACCAGACTTACCACCAGAAGTACCAGTTGGTTCTAATAAAATCTCAAACGATTTTTCATAAAATTTCTTCTCTCTTCGATCATAATAATGGAGAAATTCAGAACGATATTGGTCACCGTGACGATATCCCCTTAAGATCTTCATGACTACTAGGCTTGTACCAGTAATGGCTTTAAAAGTTAATTTATGTATTTTATCCCAGGGAAAAGGCAGTTGCATTGTTTCTTTAATCCAACCGTCCATAGCACTACTGACTTCATCAACATTGTAAATCCATATATTGAGAATGTTATCTCCCTCTCTGACCAATATAGCTAAGTGTCCGTCAACCTCTGCCAATTCATGAACCAATTTTTTTTTCCATTCAAGCTCCATGGATCAACTACCATTAAGCTCCAGAGATCAAGGATAGAGTTTGGGATTTTTATCGATCTAAATGTCTCACTTTCAAAATCAAACACCATTACACCATATTGACTTCGCAGCATCTTGCTAGGCATCCAATATATTGAACCACACACATGAACAGAATTTCTCTTAATTGCAGTGTTATGTGGAACTTGGCCAATCTTTCTCCATGTGTTCTTGCCTACTGTAAAGACCCCGCAAACCAATTCACGGCGAAGAATAGATTCACGTACAATAATCTCAATTATGCACAATACTTTGTGTTGATTGGTAGCCGGATCTATTCCAAATCCAAACATATATTTGTAAGAGCTTTGCACACTCTTTCCGCGACAGCCTCTCAGTTTTAGTCCAAAAAGCTTTCTGAATGCTGCACTTGTTACTGTGTCGATCCATTCTGTTTTCTCTCGGGTGCTAGGATTATAAATAAGAAGAGAAGAATGCTCAATAGCACCACCACCACCCTTGACAAAACAAACCAAACCATTTACAGGTTCAAGCATTAACATTGGTCTCTCATTAAGATTCACATTATTACTAGTGACAACAGCAGCAGCAGTGTATGATGATTCATGATCTAGACTACCCTCAAACGTTAAACCTTTCCGATTGAACGAAAACCTCTTGATTGGCATAAGTTCATTAACTTGGCGTGTAGGATAAATGAGAAAGGTATGTTCATCAAGTAGACGTGTTTTCGACCATGTAAAATGCAAATCGATAAAGCGTTTGTCATGTTTGAATAAATACATCCAATATTTGCATACTAACTTCAATTTCATTAGCAATTCCACAGGTAATCTAACTAAAATGTTAAACAGCAAATCATTACCCCCGGAAAAGAAGCATTGCATTTGCTCCGCTGTGTTGACATTACTTCTGCTGATGCTGCCGCTCTGCTCTTCTAATCTTCTTCGTTTCAGTGCAGCTGCTAGATTTATCATTTTTTTTTCCTGATCTGAAGATCACTCTTTTGATTGGCGAGGGATTATAGTTTGGAACTTGAGAGAATAATAACGTAGACGAATTGTTTGATAAAAGTACTAAAGGAAAGGAGTAGAAATGAGAGTGAGTCACACAGTCTCACTCCAGACATAAGACCCGGCTACAGTTGTGTGACATAATATATACTGGTTTTGACAAAGTCAAAATTTTAAAGATATATGTTCCTTAATCGTGCCCAGCTTATTGTTTGGCTGCCTACTAAAATCCCTACAATCTCTCGTGGGTAATTTCTTCTATTTTAATACAGTAGGAAATATAATTTTCTTTATTATATTTTAATTATTTGATTGATTGATATAATAGGAAATGGAAAAGAAAGGAAACACAAATCTCTAAAATTTAAAATTTTCGCTCAATGAAATAATTATATAAGTGGAAAAACTTTATAATTAGGGAAAAAGAAAAAAAAAAAAAAGGAAAGAAACCGAAGATAAGTTTCTTTCTTCAAGTAGATATTCCATTGAATGCATTTATACACCGAGATACTCCAAAACATTAAAGGGGTTTTTAATAAAGTGCCACACTTCCAATTTCCGGTTTAAGAAAATGCCACCGTTTTTTTCAGAATTTATTTAGTGCCATACATTTGACCTTTTCCATCCAGTTTTTTTCAAACAACAGTTAACATCCGTTAGTGCATAGGTGGCGATAGTTGACTTAATAAAAGACATTTACACCCTTGAATCATCTCACTATAGTTCGTGTCTTCTTTGGGTCATTTCATCGAACATATAGACCACGTCGAGCTCATCCAATTTCAGTCCACCTAAACATGGCCACATCCACCATCAATTTGATTCAGCTCGCTCCCATCTTCTCCCGTGTCTTCGTAAGGTAATCATCAACATATATTTCAAAACCGAGCTCTCCACACGGCCAAGATAATTCTCCACCAATTGCAATAACATCTCTCCATTCACATCCATACACCAATTTCAGAAAGCACTAACCCTTCTTCACGTGATTCAAAGTAAATCAATTAACCCCAAAATAACAAATCACTTGACAAGCACAATTTCACTTGATAAGACACCACTGTTGCTTGATTTCCGCCATTAGAAATCAATACCCCTTTCTTCTTTATGCCTTCTAACATCTTCCGCATTCAATCGAACACCCACAGATCCATTGTTCTTCGCTTTAATTTTGTAACGAGAGCTGTCACTTAAACCCAATTTCGGATAATACAAAGAACCCTTCAAATTCACTCGTGTTGTTGTTGACGAGAATTGAAGAAATTATCTTGAATCTCAACCCCAAAACACCACAGATCCCGTATCGTCGGTTCCTTGCTCTTCTCCGATTTCTTGGATTGTAATCTGATCGATACCCTTTGATAAATCAAACCCACATTAATCATCACAAAGCATCCTCAGATCAATATCTTGATCTCGTCGGAAAAATCAAACCCAATGTTCAATTCGTTCTCAATCGTCCACGGCTGTAGCTCAGTTCATTTTCATCACCATACCCCACCGATTCTTCTTCATCTTCCATTTCTAGAGATCGGAAACAACATCAACTCTCAATTTCTTGCTCGATTTCCATCTCTCAATTTCTCAATCTATTACTCGATCTAGTTTCTAAGCAATAAAGAAGAATTGCTTTGCTTTTCATCTTTTTTAATGGTTTGTGAAGGGTAAATAAGTAATGTTGACACATTTTCTTGACTTGTTCAACGATTATGGACCAGTTTGGTGGGACCTGACGGAATATATAACAGTTGTGGCACTTTATAAATTTTGAAAAAAAACAGTGGCATTTTCTTAAACCGGAAATTGGAAGTGTGGCATTTTATTAAAAACCCCAACATTAAATGCCTACATATTTCGAATTGCAGGCATTTACACCAACCTTATGTTTCATTTTATGTGTCCAACTATTGAAGTATTAATTTTCTTATGGTTTTGCTGTGCTCACTATTTTTGAGATTTCCGTGCTCACTAATTTTGAGGGTAGTCTAGATCATGGCAATCTTATTTTTTTTCTTGACAATTTAAACAACCATGTCAACTTTCTCTTGTTAATCCGATATTAGAAATTCTGCAGATCAGTAGCGAAACTATTAGGGAACAAGATCAACTAGACTAGATGATATATGTTGGGACAATCTTGGATTCAGCTTCGTACCGAATGTACATGTCTAACTGTTCAGCAGGGGGGAACTTTTCCGAAGGAACATTGAGTGGAGTCCAACATCTGGAGTTTTAAATCACCTAGTGGAGATCTTCTAGCAAGGCCATTTGAGAGAACTACGGTCGGGTTTGATTCCTATTGAGGATACGTAGGCAGTCAGTGATGGTTCAATCGACGTTGGAAGGTGGAGGTGATTTTATCTATTGATCGTCTCATGCATGAATGCATGATCCGAGGTGGAGAATTGTTGGTAGGTCAGTCAAGGTCTAGTTTAGGAAATCTAGTTGGTTAAGGAAACCAAGTACTTGTGTCCTAAGTATAAAGCTTAAGAGGTTTGTCTCTTAGAGCTAAGTTAGGAAACCCTATACTAGGAAAGTAATCCTTGTTAAGTAATGTGTCCAGTCCTATTGATGTGTATAAATAGCCATAGAGAGAACTAGAGAAAACACACCAGAACTAAGTAAAAGTTCGCTTCTTCTCTGCTTAGGCTTTGTATATTCCAACCTATACGGTGATATATAAAATTGCTTATTCCTTCACGTGGATTCAACCTCGTTAAATACTTGTTCTTCTTGTGTGATTGTGTTCTTGGCAATATTGAGATACCTCGTAGTAGTGCAAACCTAACACTTCCGCAGGCTTTGGCGCAACATATGATGTATACCCAAAAACAAGGGTTCTAATAAATGTAAGTGCAATAGGGAGAGACCCTAAGTATTGGCAAAATCCCGAAGAATTTTTGCCAGATAGGTTTGAAGATAGCTCCATTGATTTTGGCGGAAGCCAAAATTTGAATACTTACCTTTTGGGGGAGGTCGAAGGGGTTTCCCGGAATTAACATGGGACTTGTAATCACATAGCTCGTCCTTGCCAATGTATTTAATAGAATGCATATTATCCTGTTTACCTTATTTAGAATAAGGAGAATTATCTCCGACTTAACTCTTGTATTCTCCAGGGATATTATTGATTTTGAATATAATATTGTTTCCCAGAGAACATAATTCTCTAAGGGAAATTATCCCCAACCCAAGATGGTATCAGCCAACCATCGATTCTTCTTCTAAACATCTTAAACAATGGCAGGAGAAAAGAAATCCCTTCACCCGGCTTTTGCCATCACAAACATCAAAAACCTAATCCCTGATATCCTTGATATCAAACCTAATCCCTGATATCCTTGATGAATATTCGTCTTGGGTTTTCTCTTTGAACTCCATCTCTAAGCACACGGATTGATTTTTCTCATTGATGGATCAACAAAACCTGCGGATATTGATGCCGTCATCGAAAAATAACTAGATGCTCTCTGTCGTCAATGGATGTTCGCCACCATGACCAAGGATTTGATGCTTACCGTTGTCAAGAAAGGAAAAACTGCAAAGGAGATTTGGGATCACCTTAAGACTCTTTTTCAAGACAACAAAGGCAGCCGTGCTGCACATCTCGAAAGTAAGTTTGTCAATCTTAAATTTTCTGATTGTGCTAGTGTTGATGATTATTGTGACAAGCTAAAATCATTGTCCGATCGTTTGAGTGATCTTGATTTTCCAATGAACGACAAACGACTTGTTATTCAATTGGTTAACGGTCTTCCGGAGGATTACAACACCGTAGCATCGTTTATACAGCAGTCCATGCCCTCGTTTGACGCTGCAAGATCACAGCTTCGCACTGAAGAGATCAGACGAGCACAACATTCAATCACAGCAGATCCAATTGCCCTAGCTGCTGCCTCTTCCCCAACGAACAGAACCAACTCTCGTTCTCATCCGCACAGCAGCTCCAACTCCAACAAACGTGGTCACAAAGCCCAGTCTGGTGACAGGCATTATGGACCAAGCCCAACTACGTCTTCATCTGCAAGCCCACCTCTGCTGCTGACTCCAACTGGCCCACGTCCCTCCATGCCAGGATACCCACCGTACTGGCCACCATTTTGGGCCGTACCACCCTGCCCCTATCCCACTCAGTCGCCCTAGAAGCCATTTGTGCATCAACGCAGGCTACCTAATACCAACTTCCGCAACAACCAACGTGGTCGTTCCCTAGAAGTGGTCGTGGACAAGCATACATTGCTCTTACAACCGAATCATTGCAACCAGCGGACATTGCTGAGGAGCATAACTACATGCATCTCCAACAACCTGATGATGCCTTCTACATGGACACCGATTCCACTTCGCATCTTACCGCTGATTCAGGTACTTTACATAACGTTTTCAATTCTAGCAATGTACGATCCATATTAGTTGGCAATGGCAAGAGCATTCCAGTTACGGCTAGTGGTACCAAGCTTATAACCCTTCATTCTCGCACCTTTCAACTCAAAAATACTCTTGTTGTTCCCGATATCATTAAAAACTTAATTTCCGTTAAGTAAGTTCACCACTGATAATCGTGTTTTGTTGAGTTTGATCCTTTTGGTTTTTTCGTGAAGGATGCGAGTTCGAGGAAGATTATCCTTCGATGTTATAGTTACGGGGAGCTCTACCCTATCACCAACTCTGCCGTGCCACCTACAAATTCGTCCCAGTCTTCTCCCATTTCCCTTGCTGTCTTTTCGCCAGATATTTGGCATAGTCGCCTCGGCCACCCTGGCAAGGCCATTTTAGATGTCTTACGCAAAAATAATTCTATTCATTGTAATAAGAATAATTCTTCTCAACTTTGTCATTCATGTCAAGTTAGCAAACATGTTCGATTGCCATTTTATGAATCTAAATCCATTACTTTTGCACCTTTTGATATCATACATAGCGATTTATGGACCTCTCCATTACATATCGATACCGGTTTTCGATATTATCTTATATTGCTTGATGATTTTACCAACTATCTATGGGTATACCCTTTGAAATTCAAGTCCCAAGTTTACAACAAATTTTTGGAATTTCGTTCTTTCGTTCAAACTCAATTTGAACGTAAAATAAAATGTTTTCAATGCGACATGGGCCGTGAATTTGACAACTCTTCCTTCCATACCTTTGCTCGTGACAATGGTCTTGTTTTTCGTTTCTCTTGCCCCCAAACTTCATACCAAAATGGCAAGGCCGAACGCATGATACGCCGTATCAATGATATCACCCGTACCCTTATGTCTCATGCTTCCGTTCCCCCAAAATATTGGGTATACTCTCTCCATATGGCTGTCTATCTACATAATCTTCTACCCACCAAAGTCCTTAATTTTCACTCACCCGTGTCTATTCTTTATCAATGACAACCAACGTATGAACATCTCCGTACTTTTGGTTTCCTTTGCTGTCCTAATCTCTCATCCACAACTCCTCACAAACTTTCCCCTCGTTCCACTAGGTGTGTCTTTCTTGGTTTTCCTCCTAACCACCGTGGATACCGCTGCCTTGATCTTGCCACAAACAAAATTATCATCTCTCGTCATGTAACTTTTGATGAAAATGTCTTTCCCTTCACAAATCTACATCCAAATACTTCTCCCAATGATGAGTCTCCCTCTTATCTCACTCATCCCTCCTATAATCTATCATACCCATCTACTCAGACTCCTCCTAATGTCGAGACTCCACCTACTATCCAGCCCACTGCAATTTTTCCTGGACCGTACACCCCTCCACACCGTCGGTCCAACTTCCAAAATCACAAGCAAGCTCCATCTCCCCTACATCTGTCCAACTTACATTCTTCTGTTCAATCCAGTTCTCCACGTCCATCCAACTTCTCCTCCCTGTGTAAGTCCATCCATACATCTGTCCTCACTCCACCAACCTCTCCAGAACTGACGTCTTTCCCTCCACCTACTACAACAACTTCTACAAATTATCTTTCACCTACTACAACTACTCCAACATCACTACTTCCATCCACCGAACACTGTCCCCCCCACTACGGTCTCTCCACCCACACCTGTCCCTCCACCCACTACTGCCCCTCTTGTCCATCCACCTACTACAGCCTCTCCAACTACAGACTCTCCACCCTCACCTCCTGTTCCTTCACGCCTTGTAATGAGAGTTTCCCACAGCATTCAAAAACCAATTCATCGACTCAATCTTAATGTCCAAACACTACGACATATATCCCCAATTCCTCGCTCTCATTTATATGCTCTTAGGGATATAAATTGGAATGCCGCCATGAAAGATGAGTACAATGCTATGTTGAAAACTCATACGTGGGAACTTGTACCACGACCACGTGATGCTCATGTTATTCGTTCTATGTGGCTGTTTCGTCACAAATATAATGCCGATGGTTCTTTGCAGCGACACAAGGCTCGCCTTGTTGATAATGGTAAATCTCAGTAGTCCGGTTGTCAAACCTGCTACTATTCGTGCTGTTCTTACTATTGCCACTTCGCGTTCTTGGCCAATTCATCAGCTCGATGTTAAGAATGCGTTTTTCCATGGTGATCTGAGCGAGACAGTTTATATGCATCAGCCTCCAGGATTTGTTGATCCTGATCACCCTGATTACGTATGTCGACTACGCAGATCACTATATGGCCTCAAGCAGGCTCCTCGGGCGTGGTTTCAGAGGTTTGCCAAGTTTATTACTAATTGTGGTTTTCTTGGTAGTGTGTGTGATCCATCTCTCTTTGTTTATCAATCCGGCTCAGATACGGCATACTTACTGCTATATGTAGATGATATTGTTTTGACTGCCTCTAACAATACTCTCATACACCGCTTCATTGATTTGATGAAACCGGAATTTGCCATGTCTGACATTGGACCGCTACATCATTTTCTAGGTATTACTGTAACTCGGTCATCTTCAGGGTTATATTTATCTCAGTCATTATATGCTCAAGACATCATTAATTGATCGTGCCTCCATGACAAAATGTAACCCAGTGGCTACTCCGGTCGACACCAACTCCAAGCTCAGTGCTACTTCTGGTCCTGCGATTAAGGATCCCACTCTGTACAGAAGCCTGGCTGGAGCATTACATTACCTCACCTTCAACCGGCCAGATATTTCATATGCAGTTCAACAGGTATGTTTATTCATGCACGACCCACGAGAGCCTCACATGCAGGCCCTTAAGCGAATCATTCGCTATCTTTGGCACAATTCATCACGGTTTATTTATCTCGGTCTCCGCTTACGGATTAACATCATACTACGATGTCGGGCGGGCGGGATGTCCCGATTCTCGTCGATCGACTTCGGGTTCTCGCGTCTTTCTTGGTGACAACCTCATTTCTGGTCATCCAAACGTCGCAGCAATGTTTCTCGATCCGATCTGAAGGCCCGAATACTTAGGGGGTGGCAAATGTTGTTGTTGAAACTACATGGCTTCGCAACCTCCTTCTAGAGCTTCATCTTCCTCTACGACGTGCTACTATTGTATACTGTGATAATGTGAGTGTGATTTATATGTCTGGAGATCCTGTTCAACATCGTCGTACACCAAGCATGTGGAAATTGATATACACTTTGTACGTGAACGTGTTCGTATTGGTGACATTCAAGTTCTACACGTCCCCTCGAAAACAAAAGTATCCGACATCTTCACCAAGGATCTACCTCGTCGCCTATTTGCTCGTTTCGGTCTAGTCTTAGCGTTTGCTCCTCTCCCGCTCAGACTAAGGGGGTGTATAGAATGCATATTATCCTGTTTACCTTATTTAGAATAAGGAGAATTATCTCCGACTTAACTCTTGTATTCTCCAGGGATATTATTGATTTTGAATATAATACTGTTTCCCAGAGAAAATTATCCCCAACCCAAGAGCATTTTATGCTTTCGATTGGGAATTACCAAAAGGTATCAGTAAGGAAGACCTAAACATGGAGGAATTATCAGGGCTTAGTCTTCATAAGAAAATACCACTTGAGCTGTACCCATCAAGAATATGATGGTTTAGGGAAATTTGATTAGGAGAAAATAAAACTTTGCTCCTTTTGTGTGCATGACAGCATGTGCTCTCTTGAGTATATCAAAGGACACCGACACTCGGAATAAATTATCTCCCAGCGTTTACTTATTTATGCCCATTTCTTAAGATTCGCACTAATTTATTAGCAAGCAGTCGTCAGTATGCCATTATTATTGAGACAACTTATATAAACAAACAATGATGTAGTGTAGTTAAATCTAAGAGATAAAAAAAAAAAAAAAAAAAAAAAAAAAATGATAATTATTTTACAGTCTCATCGAGACCATTCAACCAAGAATGGAAGTGCAGATAATACTGACAAGTAAATACAAATCGAGGCATACATATGATTCATATAAACCTAGCTAAAAAGAAGAAATTAAGCTTGTAGAAGTAGAAGTACTACCACCCCAGACAAAAGCAATGGGACTCCTTACAACATGCACTCCATCATACCACTCAATTGATCCGAATGCCTCTTTCAGATTTGTTGGTCCAGATGACTCGAATGTGATTTCATAAGGCAAACTTGTTACACCATTACTAAACACAAGTTTAGCTGGTGAAGCACGAATCTTAACATAGGGAGTTTGAGAGCGAACTATAAGTTTGTAAACTGCACTTGCTGAACTTCCAACATTTGTAACCACTCTCTTATACTTAACTGTCTGAGTTTTTCCAGATTCAAAAACAACAGAAAATGAAGGATAGTTTATATCACCTACGCTAGATAACCTGGCGGAAGCACAATCAACCCTTCTATCCTTGACAAAAAGCTTCATCTGGGCATCGTTGTACCCAACCGTGCAAAGAAAAGCTTCGTAATCGCTAGGCGCAATATCGTATACCAAACCAGGATTTAGAGATTTGTTTGCGTCTACATGTCCGGACCCATGTTGGAATGGTGTTGAAAATTTTTCACTGGAAACGGAAGTAATATACTTACCTGAATTATCAACAGTATAAGCAGTTGTCATTAGAGCCGATTTGATCGCAGCAGGAGACCACCTGGGAAATGCCTTTCGGAGCAGGGCAGCCAATCCGCTCACATGAGGACATGCCATGGAAGTACCAGTCATCATTACGAACTCAGCATCAGACCCAGCCCGAGCAGCCAAGATGTTTACCCCAGGTGCAATAACATCTGGTTTGAGAATCTCCGGGGTAATCGGATTCGGGCCGGTGCTAGAAAAGTAATAAACTCTAGGAGCCGACGACGTGGAAGACCCTGTCACAGTTCCTCGGAAAATGATTTTAGCTGTTGGTGAAAGATTACTGGTAATATAAGTTACAATTTTGAGGCCAGATTTTTTAGTGACTTCAGTCGCGGGAATCGGATAGGGATTCGCCTCCAATGCTTCAAACTGGTCAATCCCTTGGATGTGAATCATTCCAACACCACCAGCCGCCTTGACAACACTCGCTTTATCCATTGCAGCACTTCCACCAGCTACACAGACGACAATTTTCCCAGCAACTTGAGTAGCACTTAGTGATCCTTGTAAGCACATGTTAGAAGAACCATCATTGCTTTGGATGTAAACAATCTCCAAGAAAGTCGTATTGTATGGTAGTGAATCCCCATAATACAATGAAACACCCGGGAAAACTTGACCATCGCCTAAAATCACATCAGCGCGAGATTCCCTGTCAATAGTTGATGCTCCGACAGTTAACATCCACGGTGCCACATTATCAATTGCTTTTGGACCTTGGTTTCCAGCAGCACAAGAAACCAAAATTCCCTTCTCCATTGCACCAAAAGTTCCGATTGACACAGGGTCTTTGTCGAATGGAGTTCCAGGGCCGGGACCCATTGATAAAGACATGACATCCACTCCATCTTTTACAGCTTGTTCAAGACCAGCTAGAACATCAGAATCAACTGTTCCACTATTCCACATGACCTTGTAAGCAGCAACTCTAGCTCTTGTTGCGATTCCTTTAGCTTCTCCAACTGAATAGTTATGAAACCCAGCGTTGTTGACCGAAGATCCACCTGCAATACCTGCACAATGTGTACCATGTCCGCTAATATCCCTTGGTGATCTTGAATCCTTACCGTCCACATCAACTCGGTGACCGAGCTGTGCTTCTATTCCTTTGTAAAAAGCTTGAGCACCGATTAATTTCCGGTTACAGGACGGGAAGTCAGGCCCTGTCTCGCAAATGCCTTTCCATCGTGTCGGTACAGAAGGCAAACCCAAGTCGTTGAAACTTTGATGTTCCGGCCAGATACCACCGTCGAAAACACCGATGATGACGTCATCGCCGTAATTTGAATTAGGCCAGAGACCAGAACCATCATTTAGCCCAAGGAACTGGGGAGAACGAGTGGTATATGGTTGGTGAAAACGTTCAGGGATGACCGAGAGTATTCCCGGTAAGTTTTCGAGATGAGAAGCTTGAGAAGGTGTTAGCCTCGCTGCGAAACCATGAGCAACGTGGTCGTAACTATAAATGACTTGTCGAGAAGGAGATCGAAAATGATCTGAAGATACTGATATCGGTGAAGGTGGGAGAGATTGGAGAGTTGCGCTGTACCAATCGAGATGAGAGTTGAAAACTGAAGGCTTGTCGGACTTAGAAACGAACACTATGAAAGTCTTTAGCTCATGATCATCATGATCAGATGATTGATCCTGAGAATAGGATGGGATGATCAATAGATAGACTAGAAATAAAAGTGAAACCATCCATGATGAAGTTTTCGTTGACATTTTTCTTTGGATTTGGTTGCTTATTCTTGTTGATATAAATGACAGGATCCTGGAATCATGCCCCTCAACTACTAATTTGATCATATTATTATATTAAATAAAATCACGTTTTAGGAGGGAATTCAGTAAAATACTATATTACATTCCATCTATGGAGTGGACTCACCGCCCTCTTATCTTGGCCAAATTATGGAGTGCCATATTAATGGTCGATGAATTATTTTGTGACCATTCTTGTATATTATTATCGTGAAGTTTGACGTTTTTAAATATCTCAGTTGTAGCCCCAATGACAAGAAAGGATAATCGAATTTAACATGTACAACGTGCAACATAATGTGTCCTATTTTCTATTTTTAGCATCTTAATATCAAGTTGCGTTTCTATCGTATATATTCATACATCTAGAAGTGTAAAATCTGCCGGGCAGACCAAGTTGCGAGCATAACATGTGGTGTGTTGTGATGTGTTATGTTGTGCCAAAAGGTTAAGGCAATGCTGTGCGTGTGTTGTGCTGCCCGCACCTTGCCTAGCATAACACAACATTGATGGGAGAGATCGAAGAGTTACACTACATCGAGATGAGAGTTAAAACACTACACCAAATTCCCGGATTCGTAACAGAAATTCGTAACGGCTTGTGGCCGTTACAAATGCCCATTATAAAATATTCGTAAGAGGCAGAAGCCGTTACTAATATTTTAAAAATTCGTAACAGAGTTAAGCCGTTACGAATATTTTTGTAGGGTGCCAGTCACACGCTTGGTCACACTTGGGTCGTAACACTTGGAGTTTTTAGGCATGCCATTCACATGTGTGATATATGTTTTCCACCCCACACTCGTTGAACTAGAGTATGTTTCCACCCTGTGTGTGTGCCATTCACATGTTTGCAATTCACAATCACCCATTTCTCCCCCTTATCTCGAATTTTCAACTCATTCTTCATTTTCTTTCTCCTTTTCTTCTCCCCGCCTCTATTCTCTTCCCTCTCAACCGTGTAAGGTTAATCATCTGATCTGATCTTTGAAGAACTATGTAACGTTAATCGACTTCAAGATTTCGATCTGTGTAAGTCATTATCAGTTTTTCGATTTTAGGTTTTCCTCTCTGTTAAATCAGATTTTAGGGTTTTATCTAATATCTTTTTTTTTTCAATTTCATTTTAGGGTTCGTTAGATCTGCAACTTTGATTAACTGATCTTGAATCTCAGCTTAGAAGGTATATGTTTTTATCTTTTGTCTGTTATAGTTTAGGGTTTCAGTATTTCATCATCTCTTTTCTTTTCAGTGAAGAACAACATCGAAAAAATAAAGAGATTCATTAACAAATTCCAACAATTGGGGTAAGTTTCATCTCTTTTGATTCTTAATTCGATTGTTTTTCAGATGGCATTGGATTATGTTCAATAAAAATTCAAAAATTTATTTTAGGGTTTCAAAAACCTAAAACATTGAATTCACTTCTAATTCCTTATTGGATTTTCTAGGGTTCCTGTTTCTGACTACTTCAGTTCACTTGTAGTTACTATTTTTCTCTCTTTATAAATTGAATTTTTTTAGTGCCCTTTCCTCAATTTCTAAAGTCTCTCTGTGTTGTTAATCGAGAGGAGGTATTACAGAGAATGGATGTATCAAAGTGAAGTCAGTGAAGTAGAGAAGTTACAAGAGAACATGAGATGTTTTAGAAATCGGTAAAAAGAGGGAACATGAGATGTTTTCTCAGAATCGAATTGTAAATCGGTATTAAGGTGGATTTCGGTGGTTGCCGGTGTCTGTAATAAGACAAGAAGTAGTTGCTGGGAAGGAATTTTATGGTGGACAAATGGGTGATTGTGAAATATTTAATGGGTTCCAGTTTCATGAATTTGGTCATCATCTTTGTGTTAAGTAAGGTAAATCCCTTTACTTTTATGAAACTGATACTTGAATGGTATAACGGCTACTATTTGAATGTGAACAGAGTACATTGGATTGATCTGCCAGTATTTGGCTATTGATACTACTAGGTAGGTTTAAACTCCATTTCTTGTTAAATTTTTGAGTCCTAGCTATTTTAGATAAAATGTCCGCAACTTTGTTTCCCTGTTTTGGAATCCACAGATTATTATTCTTAAAAACTTCAATAACGTCTTCTACTTCATGTTGAATCCTCCATGTTATATTTCTTTTACCCTTTGTAACTGCATTGACTATCAGCTTCGAATCCATTTCAAAGTTCACTCTCCCCAGATTAAGTTGTTATGCCCAATGAACTGTTGCTGATAATGCTTGCTGTTCTGCATGTTACACATTCATTGGCCTGGCGAGATACGCACATTTACCTCCTCTTGAGATACCCGCACAATGAAGAATGATTGGTCTGATACCCCCTGAGTTGCTAAACTTTTTATAAGAACCACCTATATTAATAGTCAGTTCACCATGTTTAGGAGGTAACCAAGTGTGGTTAGAGACACTTATCCTGTTGGCAGTTTTGATTTGTCTAATTTTGATTGAGAAAAATCCCATCGTTCCAATTTTTGCTTGATTGAAATTGAAGTTGTCTAATTTTGATTTGTCTGTCCTTCATTGTATTGAATTTGCATACAATAGATGTTTAATTGCACTTTCATGCATAATAGACTAGGGCCCCATGGCCACATCCGTATGTTGACCATCTTTTAAACTTTGAGGTTGTTTTAGCCAATCGTATCCACTCACTTTGAATAGTGTTGGTTTCTTACTGGTACCAAGCTTTTCACGTGGGTTTTTTGCTGGACCAGCCATTGGAATATGACGGGAAATAACTTCCCAAGATTATTTCCCAAAATATAGTTCAATGAGGAAATCATTCTTCAATTTCAAAGATATTTTACCAGGATTTCAACTAGATAGAACATGTATTGTTTTTTGCTAATATTTTCTTTTTGTCCATTCCTAAATCCTAATATATCCTAAATGGTCCTGCATAACTTATGTGTTCATATTTAGTTGTACAAATATTATTGAAAGCCACCATCATTATTACTGTTGCTTTATGCTTCTTGTTCGAGGCCTGGACTTCCTGAAATGTGGATTAAAAAGTTAAAAACAACATCATGCAAAATGACAATCGTTAGAATGCTATTGCCTGACATTTATTTCAGTAGCTTTTGTTCCCATCCACAATGCTTGGCTGTAATCTCATTTTTCTTGAACACTCTTTACTGTATGATGTATGTCAATAATTTTTTGCTGGAAAACAACCTCATTTCTACTATTCCAAATTGTCCATGCAGTGATAGATCTTTTGATAATTTCAGTTTCAGAAATATATCCTGAGTGAGAATCTTCAAACCAGCTGATTATCCACTCTTTTAGATCCTGATTCTGGTCACTGATTCTGCCCATGACAGCAAGCCAAACTTCCCTTGCAAAGTTGCAGGACATTAACAAATGTGAAGAATTTTCGGCTGCGTTACAACCCATAGGACAAGAAACATCTAAGTTTCAGTTTGCCACAGAAATCCTAATTCTTGTTGGAAGAGCATCATGCAGTAAGACATTTCCAAATGAATTGTTGGATTCTAGGAAGGACTGGTAATTTCCATAAGTGCCTTTATATATTCTTCATTCTTTGATCAGCTAACTCGGAGTTGTATTTTTCTTCATATAATTTTCTGTATGCTGACTTTACTGAGAATTCTCAGTTTCTAAATTAAGATATATGTTTTTTTTTTTTATGTGATGCAGATTGAACCTACAATGGAAAGACCACAGTTGATGTTTTCGATGATGCTCCAAAGCTCATTACTGGAAAAAGAGAACAACTTAGTGAACTGTTGCATTGCATATAGGTATGCATTTTATTTGTAACTCATGGAACTTGAATATAGAATAACTGAACTATTTATTTGAAATTCCTTGAGTATGTGGTTCTAGTAGAGGCTTGTGTAGGAAATGATGGCCTCTACCATGCATAACCATGGGATGTTGAAATTAGGGGAAAATATATATCCTATGTTTTTAGTTGATTTTGTTGTAGTTGTTGCAGTTAACTTGTTTGGCTAAGAAAGTGTTTGTGGACTATTTTTCATTGAATTTTCTAAATGATATAATTTTAAATCCTTGACACCTGTTGGGCGTAACTTCGTTCTCTTTTTTGAATTGGATTAGGTACCAACTCACTTCCTCTAGGTGTTGAGATGTATCGTTGGAGCAGGTGAGGCGAATGGTTGCAGATTTGCGAGAGAAACATTACGCAAGAGAAGGCAGAGACAATTACGTGAGTTCTGCGTTTGTTAGTTTTATCTTATATGCTCTCAGGTGTAAACAAATGTTGTATGAGCTTTAGGCCGCACATAACTTAGGCATTCTCTTGGGTTTCTAAGAAGATGTTGTATTCTACCAAAACTTAGGAATTCTTTTAAGTTGTTGAAAGAATAGAACAAGTTATTATTATTATTATACAATGTGTAATAGAATTTGTAGGGACTAAACGACAAATTTGTGCGGCTAATTATTTTGGAATTCCGGCTTACTTCCGGCAGAAAAATTACTGCCGGTCATCCTTGACCTGGTCAAGGTTGACTGGCAGTTATTTTTTTGTTGTTACAAAAAAGTTCGTAACGGCTCGGAAACGTTACGACAACGATGTTACAAAAAAAATTCGTAACGGCCCGGAGCTGTTACCACGTGGCAAATTCATAACGGCTCATAGCTGTTACGAGGGCCGTTACAACAAAAATTCGTAACGGCCACAAAGCCGTTACAAAACAAATGTAACACCCTCTTTTGCAACAGGCAAGAGCCGTTACAACCCGTTTTAGTAACGGCTTCGTCCTGTTTCTAATCCCAGAATTTGGTGTAGTGAAAACTGAGGGCTTATCCTAATTAGAAACAAACACTATAGAAGTCTTTAGCTCATGTTTATCATAAGATGGTGATGATGATGAGAATTGATCATGAGAATAAGATGGGATCATCAATAGTGAGACTACAAACGAAGGAAAATCTATCCATGATGAAATTTTCGTTGACATTTTTCTTTGATGATTGCTTATTCTTGCTGCTAGCTGTTTGTAGCTACGTACACATATATTAACTACATCATGTGGTGGAAGATTAATAAAATAATATTTTAGATCTACGTGAATATCCACTTGGAATCATGCCCAACAACTACTCCCTCCGTCCCACTATTAAATGACATATTTACTTTTACATTTTGTCCCACTATTAAGTGACCTATATCAATCCTGGCTTAATTGGGGTATACTCAAACTAATTGGGGTATATCCAATAAGACAAAATCTGGTCATTATGAAGTAAAACCAAGCCACCCCTTAACCTTGTTTTTTCTAAATGGCTAATATGCCCTTGGTTAATTAATACTAAAATTCGATTAGGTTAATTACTTGAGTTTAGATTAAAATTTTGAAATTTTGAATTCAAGTAGATTAACCTTTTGATCCGTCTTTGAGTTCGATTTCGATCCAAAAATTTTGGTTTTGAAAATGCATAAAGCCGGCAAGGTCGTGGTTTGAATAAGCTTCCACCATACATCCATAGGGAATGTTAAACTTTGAATAAGCTGCCGATCCCTCTTCCGCCGGCAGTGTCAACTTTGTATAATCTACCGACCATATATCCGCCGGAATGGTCCTCGGATGAAGAACACGCCGACTATCTTGGGCAGCAATCTTGCGGTCGGCATGTAAATATTTCCTACCCTTCCGGCTATATTAATATCGGCATGCAAAAAAATACAACCTTGCCTACTGACATAATATGGAAGATGTAATTTACTTTATTCATTCAATTTTGGTTACTACATTGATTGAAACATAATCCTTGTCGACGGAAAAACGAATGCACTTAGCATGTGCATCAAGCCTTTGAACCCCTAGGCGACCCTAGTGGACGAGTTATAGTCTCGCGAGGGTTTACATAGAGGTATAACCACAAAACCTACACTAAAACTTCTAAAGACATCAATCTTCCTCCTCTCAAGACGATACACCCTCCATCATCTCGGGGGCATACTCCGGGATTTTGGATTCCATGAATTGGTAGCTTGCATCGAATGCGAATGCTTCCCCCTTTTCCTCCAAGTAGCGCGCTTTGGCGACTTCATGCTACAAAAACAAAACACAAACTTACTTTGTTAGTGCGGTTTAAGTTGGAAAATCAAACAACATGGATCACGTAAAATAAGCCACAAAAAAACTTACAAATTGTTCAATGGACAAGTTAAAGTGGGGAGCGTTGAAAATTGGTTTTTGGATAGCTAAATAAGCAAGTATCGCATTTTCAATGACTATGTGCCTATCATGCACTTGTTGAACACTTCTTGAGTTAGGATTCCCACACTCTTGGCTAAAAGTGTTGTGAACCCTAGCCCAAAAGGTTGTGGAATCCACCCTTATGGGGGACTGCCTTCGAACTCTAGTCTCCGCATACCAAGCTTTGGTGATTGTCAAATCTTCATTAAAATCAAATGAAGCCATTTCTTGTGTGTAGAGAGCTATTGGGTGAGTTAGATGGAGTGTGTGATGATATGAGCTTTGGAGAGTATATGCAAATAGTTGTGTGTTGTTTTGTGGAGATAAGTAGTGCATTTATAGGATGGTGCCCAAATTTGGCCGTTATAGTGTCCAAGTACAAGTGAATCAATGCAATTGTACTTGCAAAAATTTGAATTTTGAACACGCCGGCAGGGTCGTAAATTTGCTACAATGCCGGGGTCCCAAAACGGCCGTAATTGTATGGGTTCATTAGCATGCCGGACAAAATACCGCCGGCATTTTCTTGTTTTGTTTCCCTCCCGACCTTACATGATTTTAGGCATCAGAAGAATGGTTTTTTTTCAAGATATGGCCAGCAGGGTATCTATTTTAGTACCCTTCCGGCTACACGAACGCCGGCTTTTTGGAATCATATTACCTTGTCGGCCCTGGTAACTACACAGTTTTTTGTTGACAGGGCCGGCAGTATGACATTTCACAACCTTGCCGGCCCTGGTAACTACACAATTTTTTGTTGACAGGGCCGGCAATTTCTCATTTCACAACCTTGCCGGCCCTGGGACAGCCGACAGGGGGTAGCTAAAAAAAAGCATGCCTAAGCAAATGTATTGACACTTTATATAGCTAAACAAACCATTCATTCATCCAAAATGTTTTGTCCAAAATACGAAACATGTCCCATAAACCGTAAAAAAAAACATTTGTCCACACCATTAACTTAAACATTTGTCCACCAAAACATAAAGAAATGAACTAGGAAAGAATTCATTGGCCACAACCACGACCACGGCCCCGTTTAGGAACACTACCTTCACCACCACGACCACTGCTGCTACCTTCACCACCAGGAGCACTACGAGTCCTCTTTTTATCAGCCTTTGTCTTGGCTTGTGCATCCTTAATAGCTTTTTCTTCCGCCTTTACTTGAGCCTGAAGTTGCTTGAACAATAGATGGGCATCCTCATTGTCAACATTGCAAGCATAGTCAATGTGCTTGCTTTGCACGGAGTTCTCCTCTATCTTTCGCGCAACATAAAACCCTCACAAAGGTCTTCAACTGATCCTTCTATATTCAATTAAACAATAAACAATTAATAGAATGATTCGGTAATGCAATCAATCTTAAAATAGTAAGAGCAACTCTAAAATACTTACAAATATCTTAAGCAATGTTCTTTGGGTCTTTCGATTCCATCTTCTTCTTACGAGCCAGTTCTTGGTAGTCATTGGCCTAATCACGGTGGGACGAGCCCAACCCAAGTACCACGCCATGTATTTCTCAATAGCTTCATGACCGGTGGTCACCTCGTCCAAAAGACTCACATCGATGTTACGGACCCCGTCTATTGTCCCAATGTTCTTGAGTTGGCGCCGGATCGTAAGAGACGTTAATAGTTTTTTGGGAGGTGGTGCAGTCATCCCGGTTCACGGTAAAGAACGGTTCTTCATCGAAATGAGGTTCTACTTGGACGTAACCCAATTGTCGCATTACCAGATGTGGATCGTACATTGAAAATCCTTCGAACACAGTCATCAAGGGTCCATAGTATAATGCAACAACTTCATTTCTCCTTGGGATTAAACCTTGATTTCTATCCTCCCGATACGGATCAAATATCACCTCTTCCGTGATCAAATTGTCGATGGCGGCTCGGAGTTTCATAAGATTTTGCGGCATTTCCTTATCCCGAGTACCCTTAAAACTGTACCTTTGAGCTCTTGGCAAATGAACCGAACACCGTTATCCACTTTGACGTAAGAGTTGTCTTTGAACAAAGTAGGAAAGCGTTCATATATCCAAACCTATGCAAAAAGAAAAAAAGTTTAGTAAGAACCCTTATCTTACGAGATTTGCAAATATAAATGTTTTAAACAATAAAATTACTGGAAGAGACATGTGTTTCCGTTAACTTGCTTAGTGAGTGCCCTAGAAGATTTTGTCAACTCATTGTTCAAGAAGGCAACCACCGCAGTACCCCAAGAATACCCACGCATCTCATGTAAGGGATCCAATAGTTGCAAGTAATCGGCCTCGACTTGGTTTCTGAAGCTGTCGGGGAAGATACATCTGCCTGTGGTGTATAGCAAATAAGCGACCGCGGTAGCATTGATTCGCAAGGGTGCACCATTCCTTCCCTATCAAGGATTTCCTGAGTCTTCCATAGTTTTCCCTCAACTTCTTCATATTAAACTTCTTAATTAGTCGACCATCCTTCTTGTCAAGAACATCATCCGTCTGAACCTGACTCCAACCAAACAATTTCTTGCTCAATTCGTAAATCTTCTCGAAAGAAATGGCATTATCGAATCCCTCGGTGACTGCTTTTCCATCAACCTCGAGGCCTAGAATTTGTTGAGCATCATCGGGAGTTATCGCCATCTCACCGAATGGGAATAACATAGTATCGGTCTCTCAGTAGAACCGCTCACAGAATGCAGAGATGGTAACTTTATCATGATTAATATTCGAACTCTCCACCGCAGGCAACAACCCGGAGTTCCTCACAATCACTTTCACCTCCTCACATTCCAAGCCAAGATTCCAAGTATGCGTCACTGAATACGAAGCTTGGCGCCTCATGAGACGGATGGCATGCTTGTGATCCTAAATACCAAAAAAAAAAGAAATACAAACACTTGATGCAAATTTAATTAAGATAGTTACACACTTGAATAAATAACAAAGACGGATTAAGATTACTTACGATAGTATTATGGACCGTACATGCCCAAGAGTGTTTGTATCCAAAAAGAACATCTCCACCATCTGCTGGGGTCCCTTTTGGAGGCTCACCTTCTTTCAGTGCAACCATCAAGTGTTTGGAAGGCATGTGAGAATCACCGGTTTAGTGATCACCCCTTCTTCGTTCCGGTTGAAGTTGAAGCCGAAGCTTCGGTGGCTTGAACAATAGCTAGAGTTTGTTCTCCTTCTCCATCTCCATCTCCATCTCCTTCTTCTTCTTCTTGTTCCTCTTCCTCTTCAATAATTTCATCTTCGATGATATTCTTCTTACCTTTATCTCCATTACCATCATCATCATCACCATCATCATTACCTCCTTCATCCTCAAGCGTGTCTTGATCACCATCATCATTATCATCGTTGTTACCTCCTCCAGCAGCCGGATTGGTTTCATCAACATCATCATCATCACCTCTTCTACCAGATGGAATTGATTGGTCTTCATCTGGAGTCTCGTCTGAATCATTAGGTTCAGATAGTGGTTTTAAGACCTTTGTCGTTAGGGCACAACATACACCCCTCGATGTTTTGAAGACAAGAGTTTATCACCAACACGAGGAGGGTTTGAAGGAGGACTAAGAGCTGCTTTCAGAGCTGCTTTCTTCTTTGCCATTCGCAATCTGAACAAGAACAATTCAGAAAAAAAAAACATTACAGGCCGGCAGGTTAGATATATACAACATATCCGGCGGAACAATGGCCGGTAAGGTAGACCAAAAGATGAGTGCCGGCTAAAAAACGCCGGCATTGTATCATAAAAAAAGCCTTCCGGCGCATAAAAAAAACAAAAAAATTTCACTATACAGGTCGAAAAGGTCCATTACACATACATAGCCGGCTGACAAACCGCCGGCTTGGTTTGATATAACTACCCTTCCGGATTTAAAAGTTCTAGGCATCAGGAAACATTCAAAAGAAGTAGCCGGAAGGGTGAAAAACAAAAACTTGCCGGCTTCATTAAAAGATAAAAGACGCCGACAATGTATACTGATTGAATAACCAAGCCTGCTAGTAGCGATTCTGAAACTATACAGCCGGCAAGTTCTTCAACCTCATACCTTCCCGGCCAAACCCTAACTATGAAATCCGGAAAGGTCGATAACCAAGAACCTTGCGCGCCGTAACTACCAATTCACAAATTCGATTTTCACGACCTAATTTGACATGCAAACATGAAATTGAAGTACTAGAGTGAGTTTAAGTGTTCCCTTACTTTCTTAAGCGCACCATTTCACGTGTTTCAGCGGGTTCAATTACATCTTCTTCTCTTCTTCTTCAACCGTTTTTCTCTTCACTTTCTTAGCAACCAAATTTGCAATTCCAGGGTTATATTCATTGGGTTTTCGATTAGTTTGTTTCATACGAGTTGCCTTCTTCCGTGGTGGATCCATTGATGAAGACTAATCGGAGTTTTCGAATCGACGATTTTAACGAATTGATCGACGAGTTTTGGTGGTGGTGGGGTGATGGAGCCGGTAAGGTTGTGGAGGAGAAGAAGAATAGAAGAAAATGAAGAAAGAAAACTGATTTTGGTAGTAATTAGAGTTATAATGAGAAAGGGTAATTTTGTAACTTTACCCATTGACCTCCCCTTTCGCCCTTAAAAAAAAGTCCCTATAAAATTGGGTATACCCCAATTAGTTTGAGTATACCCCAATTAAGCCAGATATCAATAAACAATGAGATATTTCTAAAATTATCCTTTTAATTGATTATAAGAAATATAAAAAATATGCATAATTTGATATACATGTTTATCTTCGTTACGTATGTGTTTTAAAATGCTTTTCAATGGTATGAAGTTTGTGAACATCCGTGGTGTAGTTTGAGAGATAAATCATTTCAAAATTTCACTATTTATCATCCATAAGGGTATAATTGTAAAATATGCTTAAAAATACTCTTTTCCCTTGTTTGCCTTAAAAATTGTGCAAACTTCAACTAGGTCACTTAATAGTGGGACGGAGGGAGTACTAAATTTGGTGATATTAAATTAAATCAATACTCTAGAGAAAGTTGTGGAAGCTCAAATGCCCTTCCCATATCAAGCATTTCCTTTGGTTGTTTGCTCATAAGCGAGTCTTAGTTCGTGTCGTCCTTCGAAGGAGGGGATTAAACATTTTAGAATCTTGTCCTCTTTGTGCTCAACAACACAGTTGATCATCTATTTGCGGAATGTCACTTGGTTTCTGTTGGAAATTTTAGGGCATGGAATAAGAAACAATTTAGGCTTGAGGTGCGTAACACGCTTTCTTTAAAGTTGTTGCAGGGACTAATTGCAAATCGCTTCCAGGATACAACAAGCCTTGTGTGATCGACGACCAACAAAATCGGCGAATCACCCTTGAACTCCTTTGATATTACTACTTGTTCTATGTAACACAAACAGAGAAAAGAGAAGAGAATAAGAACTCATTCATGTACAGTATCTTTACACACAATAAGGCTATACTTCAGATGGTTATTGCTAGAAACAGCCGTAATATTTTGAACTCCCTGAAACCAAGAGATTATTTTGATGTTACTTCAGATTCTTAGTATTTTGAACTCCCTGAAACCAAGAGATTATCCAATCTCTAACAGACTGACAATTGTTGATTATCTCATCAATATTGATATTGAGAGACCTCCAAACAGCCTTACCATGACAGGAACTAATCAGCAGATGATACATCGATTCATTCTCTTGTTTACAAACCTCACAATGGGTTTCAATATACTGCATGGCTTGAGATAATCTGAGTCGTGTTGGTACAATGCCTTTTAGACATTTCCAAATGAATAATTTCACACAATGCGGCATCTTCATCTTCCAAAGAGACTTCCACACTTCCTTAGGAACAACATTCAAAGCAATCGGTTGTTGACACTCCGAATAAATTATCTCTCATAAATGTGCGTTTATTTATACTCTCTCCGTCCCTATTATATAGGCGGAATATTGGATTTTTCTAGTCCCACTAAATAGGCGGAATTATAATTCCAAGAAGACTTTTGACATATATGCCCTTATTTATGTTGTATGGAAAATTGTAGTGAGAATAAGACAAAGGGTAAAAACAGGAAAAAACATGAAAATTTATGAAAACCAAAGAATTTCTTAAATGAAGAGATTTCACCTTCTCCGCCTATATATTAGGGACGGAGGGAGTATATACCCATTTCTTAAGTTTGGCACTAATTTATTAGCAAGCAGTCGTCAGAACGCCATTATTATTGTTATTAAGATAAACAAACAATGATGTAGTTAGTTGAATTTAAATCGGACAATAAAACAATTTTATTATATTTTTTAATCAAAATTAGTTTCTCCGATCATTATTTTACGTAAACAACATTGTTTATAAAATTTGGTGTAGTGATAACATTGTTTATAAAATTTGGTGTAGTGATAACATTGTTTATAAAATGATAACTGAGCTCAACAGAGTTTTACTGACACAAGACAGTGACTATATATAGTCAGTAGACTATGACCACACAATAAGAAATAGATGTCATAGCATGATAAGCACGGCTCATCAGTAATGACAGGATGGATTATTGACAGGCTGTATAATGATCCATTACGAATAAATTATCTCTCATAAATGTGCGTTTACTTATATATACCCATTTCTTAAGTTTCGCACTAATTTATTAGCAAGCAATCGTCAGAACGCCATTACTATTGTTATTGAGATAAACAAACAATGATGTAGTAGTTGAATTTAAATCTGACAATAAAACAGTTTTATTTTATTTTTTAATCAAAATTAGTTTCTCCGATCATTATTTTTACGTAAACAACCAGTTAAACAATGATTTAGCCGAAAAATCCAGGCATACATATATCACATATGATTCGTAAAAGCCTAAACAGAAGAAATTAAGCTTGTAGAAGAAGTAGTAGTAGTACCACCCCAGACAAAAGCAATGGGACTCCTTACAACATGTACTCCATCATTCCATTCAATTGACCCGAATGCCTCTTTCAGATTTGTTGGTCCAGATGACTCGAATGTGATTTCATAAGGCAAACTTGTTACACCATTACTAAACACAAGTTTAGTTGGTGAAACTCTAATCTTAACATGCGGTGTTCGAGATCTAACTTTAAGCTTGTAAACTGCATCTGCTGAAGTTCCAACATTTGTAACCACTCTCTTATACTTAACTGTCTGACTTCTTCCGGAATCAAAGACGACAGAAAATGAAGGATAGTTTAGATCACCTACGCTAGATAACCTGGCGGAAGCACAATCAACCGTTCTATCCTTGACAAAAAGCTTCATCTGGGCATCGTTGTACCCAATCGTGCAAAGAAAAGCTTCATAATCACTAGGTGCAATATCGTATACCAAACCTGGATTTAGAGCTTTATTTGGGTCTACATGTCCAGACCCATGTTGGAATGGTGTTGAAACTTTTCCATTGACAACAGCAGTAATATATTTACCTGAATTATCAACGGTATAAGCAGTTGTTGTTAGAGCCGATTTGATCGCAGCTGGAGACCACTTAGGAAAAGCATTTCGAAGCAGGGCAACCAATCCGCTGACGTGAGGGCATGCCATGGAAGTACCACTCAACATTACGAATTCAGCATCAGACCCAGACAGCGCAGCCAATATATTTACTCCAGGTGCAATAACGTCTGGTTTGAGAATCTCTGGGGTTATCGGATTCGGGCCGGTGCTAGAGAAGTCAGCAACTTTAGGAGCTGACGAAGAAGAAGAGCCATATACAGTTCCTCGGAAGTTGATATTAGCGGTAGGTTTTTTATCCTCCGAAAGATTACTGGTAATATATGTAATAATCTTGGAGCCAGAAGTTTTAGTGACATCGGCCGCTGGAATTGGATAGGAATATGGCCTCAATGCTGCAAACTGGTCGGTACCTTGGATGTAAATCATTCCAGCACCACCAGCCTCCATGACAACATCTGCTTTAAACGCTGAATAACTTCCTTGATCATCATCTTTACAAACCACAATTTTTCCAGCAACTTGAGTTGCACTTAATGATCCTTCTAAGCACTTGTTAGAAGAACCATCACTGCTTTGAATATAAACAATCTCTAACAAAGTATTGTGTGCCGGTATCCCATCCTGGTGGTGGTAATACAATGAAACACCTGGGAAAACTTGACCATCGCCTAGAATCACATCAGCACGAAATTCCCTATCAATAGTTGATGCTCCTACAGTTAAGATCCATGGTGCAACATTAGCAACTGTTTTTGGGCCTAGTTCTCCATCATTTCCAGCGCCACAAGAAACCGAAATTCCTTTCTCCATTGCACCAAAACCTCCAATGGCTATCGGATCTTGATCGTATGGAGGAGGATCACTAGGATCACCAGAACCGATGGATATAGACATCACATCTACTCCATCTTTCACAGCTTGATCAAGACCTGCTAGAATATCAGAAGCAGCACCTCCGCTTTCCCATAAGACCTTGTAAGCAGCAACTCTAGCTCTTGTTGCAATTCCTCTCGCTTCTCCAACTGAATAGTTATGAAACCCGGCGTTCTTGATGGAAGATCCAGCTGCAATAGCTGCACAGTGTGTACCATGTCCATTCGTATCCCTTGGTGATCTTGAATCTTTACCGTCCACATCAACTCTATGACCCAGCTCTGCTTCGATTCCTTTGTAAAAAGCTTGAGCACCGATTAACTTCCGGTTACAGGACGGGAAGTCAGGCCCCGTCTCACAAATACCTTTCCATCGTTTTGGTACAGAAGTTAAACCCAAGTCATTAAAACTTTCATGTTCCGGCCAGATACCACCGTCCAAAACACCCATAATGATGTCATCGCCGTAACCTGATGTAGGCCAAAGACCAAAACCGTCATTGAGCTCAAGGAATTGGGGAGAACGAGTGGTGTATGGTTGGTATAAACGTTCAGGGATGATTGAGATGATGCCTGGTATGATTCTGAGATGAGAAGCTTGAGAAGGTGTTAGTCTGGCTGCGAAACCATGGGCAACGTGATCGTAGCTATACATGATTTCTGGAGTAGTAGAAGATCCATAATGATCTGAAGATGATGATGATGAAGATACTGATGATATTGGTGAAGGTGGGAGAGATTGGAGAGTTGCGCTATACCAATCAAGATGAGAGTTAAAAACTGAAGGCTTGTCGGACTTAGAAACGAACACTATGAATGTCTTTAGCTCATGTTCATCATAAGATGATGATGATGAGACAAGATCCTGAGAATAGGATGGGATGATCAATAGAGAGACTACAAAGAGAATCCATGAAATTTTCATTGACATTTTTTCTTTGATTATTGCTTATTCTTGTTACTAATTGTAGGCTTGTGGATAGACATATACACCATGAAATCAAAAAAAAAAAATAATCAAGATATACGCCGGACATGATCCTGGAATCATGTTCAAAATCTGATTTTAAATAAAAATATAAGATTTGGTAAATCGCGGGTAAGTGTGTTATAGAAAATTGAATTTGTTTTGACACAGAAAACATAGTAACATTTGTTTACTGTCCAGTGCCAGCGAATATATGTAACACTTGTTCATACGAGAGCCATCGTTGGTTGAGTTATTCTCAGATTCAAATTTATTTATTATATATTTTAGTAGGAAAAGAGATTTCATTAAACTTAATAATGTGACAAACAATTTCCCTCTGATCAGAGTTTTCAACCACATAAGAAGATCCATGAGGTTCCACAATAATAAAAGATGGGAAAGTTACGGCATATGCCTAGTTTTAAGACTTAAATAATTCCAGTTTGCAATACTTGTTATAGAGTATACTTCTGACCAAAAACTTAACCATAGCTCTGCGTTTGAAATGAAAACTAAAGTTAGTGGAGCAAGACATGAGCTTTGTATCAACACAAAATGAGTGCTTGCCGGTGAATCCAACTTGCACAACAAAGATTAAAGCTACATCCAATCAAAATTAATGTCATTACATGGAAGCTTAAACTTATAAATCATGACCTTCCCATCAGAAAACTTTGACACTTGAGTAGTACCATAGATTTACCACAGTCTAGACCCTATCGGTTTCTTGGGTTTCCCGTCAATGAGACCAACATTGAAAGAACGTTCTCCCAAAAAGAACCTTCATGAGAAATAACAACACCGGTGATTACCCTATGAAAGAAATATGCTTTGCATAGAGTTATATCCTCTTTTTGAGTAAACTTGGGACCACGATTTCTAACAGACATTTCTGCAAAGGAGGAGAGATGTAGGAAAAAAATAAGAAGAAGAAGAAGATGTGATTTTGGAGATGGGAGGAATGCAATTTATAGGTCGAGAAAGAAAAGTTTGGCGTTGGAAATGGAAATTTAGCCGTTGGCGTTTGTAGTAAAAACGCCCGCGATTTTCCTTTGAGCGCCCGTTTGAATTACCAATGGCTATTTTCTATTATAAATACATCACTAGGTTTTATTCTAAACCAAACCAACCGATTTCTTTCTCATCATCCACCACGTTTTCTAAAGACAAAGCCAAGCAAATATTATGTGTCGAAACAAAAGAGGTTTGTCCATTATGTTTCATGGATAACCACAGTCTTATGCAATGTCCTTGGATGTATTCAAAGTGTCCGCGGGAAGGTTGTTCACGCATCACAACGGTGATTGAATCACAACCGGAAAAGCTCTGGTATTTGCAATGTCAAGATCCCAATTGTCCAGAGGAACCACATATGATAGATGATGCTATAAAGATTAAAAAGAAGAAGAAGAAAAGATTCCAACACTTTGCAAAAACTTCCAACTTAAAGCCAAATTGAAGAAGGAGTTATTACACTGCAAGCATTGTGGATATGGGGCGAATACAAACATTGTCCACAGAGAATCAGTTCATGCTCAAAGCCCGGTTGCAGAACTTTTATGCATTTGCGGACTTCTTCTGAAGAAGACACATATGGATGGCATTCTGGGAATGTCCCAAGTGTTTTTTGGTGGAGTGGGCTGATTGAAGTTGTAGGACAAATCGATTCACTATGGTTTAATTTGTTGTTTATTTTGTGTTATTACGGTTATCTAAAACCATCAATATCAAGTAACTTAAATTTTTCCTCGATTAAACATTGCACCATCAATTTCATAAATAAAAACATACTGCATTGAACAACCACACCATACATGAAAATAAAAGAAATACATCAGATTAAAACAACTACTACATAGGTGGCGTCAATTCTCGGCGGGTGGTGGAATTCTTAGGGCGATGTAGGGATCGTATTTGATGAGCACCTAAGAATGTTGAAACAAGCATGGAATTCGAACCGACATGGTGAGATGTTGGCCACATTGCTAGAGTTCCGGGTTCCACTTCATGTTCGGCTTCACCGTTGAGCTTATTTTGTGATTCTCCATTAGTTGAGCGATGAACTCCGATACATTACAACTAATTACACTAAAACGATGCGCCAATCCACGACAATCGTGCCCATTAATGTTCATCGTTTAGCAGCGAACATTTCAAAAACTTTCTGCGAACGTCGATTGTGATACATTCCTATCGGTAGCAACATCAACGGCAACATCTTGTGTTAGAAACACGTAGGCTCTGCAAATAGCTAAATCATCTTGTTGAGTGAATCTAACAGAACGAACTCTGGGAGGAATTTTTGTAGATGATTTGAGAGGGAAGAATGTGTAGAATGTGTGAATTTAGAGTTGAAATGAGGAGTATTTATAAATTTCAAAAAATGTAGCCGTTGGATCAAAGGTTTTTGCAGCCGTTCAGATTGAATCGTTGGCGCCATTTGGGCTGACGGTGACGCTTTTAATACTGACGTAGGCACTTTAAATGAAAAACGCGTTGGAAGTACATACGCTGGCGTTATTTCTTCGACGCCGACGTTATTAGCAATGCCGCCCGTCTTTACCAGGGCACTTACTTATTTGGATGTTCCGACTCAATGTTCAAAGCATCGATTTGATGATTTGAACATCCATTTTCATGTTTGTTCATTCCATAGTGAGAGCAAAATAAACAAACTCTGAGTTTGTTCATTCCATAGGAACTGCTCTTAGCAATGTAATGTAAGAAATTACCAATCAAAAAAAAAATGTAATGTAAGAAACTTGGGCCCTACCACTAGTGTATTTGCAAGTTTTATAATATAACTTGTGAAAAGTAGTGGACGTGTAAAAAGTTACAATAATTCTTATACTGTACACTTGACCCGGTGAACCCGGGTTGATTCACTGGTTGAACCACTGACTCTTGACCCGGTAAGTTTTTCGGTTCACTGCCAGGGCAGTGAATCTGACGTTGATGAGGTCTGGTATATGGTGTCATATACAGTGTATTTAACAACAAGGATGACAAAAGGATAGACTTGAGATGGTTATCTATTTTCATAGGAGTTTGGTGAGGAGTGGGTGATTGCCACGAGTATAGAATGTGATGTGGATATCTTGACTTAAAAAACATATGGCAATTAAGGATGAGGACTGATTTCTCCTATACTCCATTGTGACACCACATGACTCGTACGCCGTGTGCATGCACATCTAGATTTTCATAATTTGGAATTTTGGACTGTTTGGTGAGTTTGATTTAGACAATTGTACTCTTTATAATAACCAAAACATACGACAGATCAGTGACTGATTGATGTTCCCACGGTAGAGGATACCATGTACTCCAATTATTGGTCGTATTAGTTATTATACACTTTTTGAGTCTTCATTTACAAGTTGGTCTAGATTTTGTTTTTTTGATCCGTAAATAAAAAATTTGGTGCTGGCAAATTTCCAACTCAAATCACTAGCAAGTTTGTCTTGTTTTTTCTGGAAACATTAAAGAATGGATTCAAAAGAAAAAATGATACTTATGAGATCTCTCGAAACAAGAATAAGAGTCAAGTTGCCAAGAGTAAAATAAAGAACGCGCAATTGGGGGATAGAAAAAGTAATTGGGGGATATAGATTACTTCTCCCAACCCATGGTGTCACGATAAGGGGTGATTTTTGGGTATGAAAATACCAAAATACCCTTTGGTTAATTAAAAACATTATGAAAATACCATAATACCCTCTCTACTAAAACAATAAAATCAAAAAACCAAAACATATATCCCCCATTTCATTAATTCAAGATCACAAAGACTTTGTTAGGTTTAGTTTTTGAAAAAAAAATTTGGTGTTCTTTATCGTTCTTCATCGTTCTTCGTCGATTAATCGTCGATTCAAAAATTTCTTCGTCGATTAACCAACCCGAATCATTAACAATGCCTCCACGAAAGAAACCAAAGGCCCAATCGAACTCAACATCATCGATTGCTCAACAAAAACAGGCGGAAAGACTTGCTAAGATTGCTCAAGAGCAAGAACACGAAGAAGCAACGTTATCGACGATCAACTACACAAATATATGGCTTCAGCGAGAGAAGGTAAGTCATTTAAAACTACTTTTTAGGTGTTTAAATCGATCTATGGCAATGGGTTCATGTTAGAATCGCGAACCCTAACTCAAACAGTTGAGTTTCAGAGAGTACCGGCATTGAAATTTATATGAATACAGTGCCGGTTTATGAGTTCCGGCATTGAATCTATGATGAATACAAAGTCTTAGGTTTACAACCCCGAGAATAACCAGAGACTGAATTTTCACTACCGGCATTCAATCTAGGATGAATACAAAGGCCGGTTTGTAGTACTCGGCAGTTGTTTGATAATAATTCGTGTATGCGGTAGTGGACTTAAAACATACGAGAGAGTTTATGAATTTGCCACCGGTCACAGGCATTGTTTTTTGGATTCATTCTATGCCGGTGTTAAGTACCGGCATTTGTTTCTAATATTTCGAGAATGCCGGTAGTACTCTTAAAACATACGGGAGAGTGTATGAATTTGTCACTTGTCTAGGCATATATTTTTGGTTTCTTTACATCTTAGGTTATTTGTCACAAGGCGTTGTTTTTAAATAATTAGAGAATGCCTTGGTAGTGGACTTAAAACATACAGAACATTGTCAACAAAGCCGGCATAGATTTTAGGTTTCATTTGTATGCCGGTAGTTGGTACCCAAGCACTATCGATGATCAATGTGTACTTAGGAACATTGTACCGGCGTTGTCTAGTTTAAAGTATTCAATGCCGGTACTAAAACTGAAGTTGAGTTGTCTTATATTCATTGCTTTCCGTGTGCTTACGATATAGGTCAAAAGCAAAGGAAGCCAACAAAAGAAAAAATAAAGATGTTGTCACTAAGAGAATAAGGAGGGACGGTCTTGATACTCCTCGGTCTCGCCTCCTCGAGGGGGAAGAAGAAGGTCGTAAGATTCGTTTGGGGCTGGTACAAGAGGGATAATTTGGGAGAGTGGTGGTGACCGTAGTCGACTTGCAATCCGTGAGCACAATGAGCAAGATGAGCAAGATGAAGAGGAAAGTCAATTAGCAAGCCAAAGCGAAGTTGGTGGCCCAAGTCAACAACCAACTCAAGACAATGGCAAGAAGGGGAAGGTCAACGTCAAAGTGAAAGTTAAGGGTTCTCACCTTCCTCACATTGATGACATGATTCCCGACCTTGATCGTGGTAGAATTTGGGGCGAAGCTCCGAACCGAAAATACTATTTGGATACAAGGACTCGTGGGCTCGTACTATCTATCAAACCTATGTAAGCATTTTCTATCTTGTACATATGTATTGTTGTGTATTTATGTAAAATCTCTTAATTGTATTGTCTCTCCTAATTATAGGATCATAAGAAGGTTTGTGCGTGTTTGCACGAAACCAAGCCGCGGATGGTTGGGACTTGTCCGAGGAATGTGAAGAGGTCCAAAGAATAGTAAAGGATTCGGTCTATATGCTTTGGTTGAAAATTATGTGAAGCTTTGATTCTCATATGTCAATTGCTTCGTCGAAAGGTATCATGGTGAAACCGATACCATGCACTTCCCCTTTGGGGAGATGACCTTCATCCCTGAAGATGCTCGAACATTCTAGGCTTGAATGTTATCGGCAAATCAATTGCAGAAGGAGTTGAGTCTCTAGACCTAGAATGGTCGAAGTTGCACTGGTCGACTAACAAGCTATTTGGTTGGGACTACAAAACTTTGTGGAGAGCTTTTATGAATCCACGTACGGTAAAACAAAGACAATCAAGTTGACGCGCTTAAGAAGAATTTTGAAAAGACAAAGAAAAGAAGTTTGGAGGATGGATGGGACCCTAAACAAATTCGTTATCTGCCACTTTTGCTTACTTGTTGTACATCTTGGGAACTAGGGTATTCCCCGACACCAATGGCAACGGGGGTTAGTGCGAACTACCTTCGAGTACTTGGATCCGTTGGAAGATGTCTATGGATATTCTTGGGGCACCGCGGTAATGGCACATTTGATGATGGAGATGAGAAGGGCCTCTAAGGCTAAAACCAACCAATTTGTCGGGAATTTCACTCTCTGCGAGTAAATTTGTTCTTAAACTTATGTTATTGTGTATATTGTTCATATGTACTCTTATCGTGAACTTAGAAACAAAACTTATTGCTTCACATTGGAATAGGTGTGGGCTTATGTACACTTCCCAACCTTGTTCAAGGCTACCCCTCCTTGAAGATCATAGATCTTCAGTAACCCGATACGCCTCTAGCTAAGAGATACGAGTTCAACAGTACTCCAAAGCCGGTAACATGGGTCGATTGATCGATATGAGATTGGCTTTGGACGCAATGAGTACCAAAGATGTTGTGTTCGACCCTTACAAGGAGGCTAGAGGAAACCGGCAGGTTTTGAGGTTTGGTAACGTTGCATTTTACCATGGGCCGTTGTTCCACCCAAAAGGATACGTTATGGCTAATCCTACGCGTATGATGCGTCAACTTGGATATAAGCAATTAGCATTTTTCCCACGGCCTCTTTTCAATGTTTTGATCTCGACCTTTCTCGGTGTTATTCAACTCCAAATCGGTTGCATGTAGAGTATGTTCAAACCGGAGCCAACAGATTGGAGGGATAGGGAACCACGTCGTTTGGTAGATTTTAGTCGGTGGGAAAAGTTGGAGATTCTTTGAAAACGGTGATGAAGTTGATGCCGATTACATGGAAGAGTACTGGAATGGTCACATCCTTATGTCGTCGCCCGGGATGGCGTCCAAGTTCCTCCCCCAGAAAAACCCTCCAGTTCCAACTCCACACAGCACCCCCTACGATGACCCAACTAAATAACACCGTTGGATTGCTTGTAAGTATTGTTAATTGCTTCGTCGTTTAATATACACATAATCATATATGTATACTAATTATGTGTTTGTTATATTGAACTAGCGGCGTCGGCTTGGCAAGTTAAAGAAGATGTTGGGTTGCAAATACCGGGAAGGAGAGGTACTTGTCCCTTGAAGAAATGAAGGAATTCGAGCAAAAGCTTGATAGAATTGAAGCAACCGACCCTAGTTCAAAAGCTTTGTTCGGGAAACTAAGAAGAAACCTGCCCAAAAGAAGCAAAAGACCCCAGTGATTTAACTCTTTAGTTGTGTTTCTTTTTTTGGATCGTGGTTGTCACGTCTTGAACAATTCCAAACTTGTTTTCGTTTGTACCTTGTGTTAAACTCTTTAGTTGTTTGGTTTGCTTTTGGTTTAGGATACGGATTAAGAACATTTGATAGCAAAATCAAGTTGGTTGGTTTATGTTGAGCGTGTTATCCTTGCAAGATTTACTTGTGACTATTTCCGGTATAGATAAATTAGGATAACAAAGCCGGATTTTGGGACCGGCATTGTTTAATATTTAAACATCAATGCTTAGGTTCTTATAACCTACAGCGTTGAAAGTATTTATAAAACCATACGGGACAAGAATACCAAAAATTCAATGTTCTGTATAGATATTCGATGGTACCGGCACACAGTAGTATTTTCTCGACATCTATGCCGGTTCATCGATAATTTGAAAATTTTCATAGTTTTTAGAAAACCAAGACCTTTGTAAAATTGAATACTTCCATCGGTATTACATCGCTTATTTTGAATAAAAATTCATTTTGAATGCTCTTCTATTTTATTCCTAATAATTAATCTATTACATTGGATTTGAATCTTTTAATTAAAACATGTTAAAGATAATCTACTTCCATCCCTTTTCAACAATTACGGAACCTTTGAGCCTTTCTCGAACCTCTTGAAGACATCGTCGGGAGTGGGGTGTCAAGGATCAACTTCATTGGTTCTTCTTCTCTTTCAACATATTCCTTTCCCTTCATATAACACCCATCACACCCATCGATTGGCTTGCATTGGCCCTTGTGGTTTTCTCTTGACTCTGCTAGTTGAATAGCTCTTGTCAAACCATTGAAACTCCTCGCAGTTTGGGTGATTCAAACACCTTAGAAACATTCTTCCATTTTCAAGCATCATCGGTTTTGCAATCCAAAACCGGCGTGTCCCATCACAGCTTCTACACTTTGAATAAATAAAAGGACAGTCCATGGCTAGATGAGATGGCGACTTGCAAATTTGACACTTGCAATGATGACTCTGTAAGAGAAGATTATATTAGTCGTGGGTCATAGTAGTGAAGATCATATTGTTAGTAAATCTACTTACTTTGCAAATAGAGGAAGATGATGAATCCCCCATCCTTTGTGAAGCTTTAACCGTGCTTGCTTTCTTGAGAGAATGATTTTTGTTATTTGGTTCTTTGGTTTGTGTATAATTTTCCAAAGGAATGGGGGTATTATATAGAGATGAATCTCTAACGGTCTTATTTTTCAAAAAACTAGCCGTTTTTTTTTTAATTCATCAACTACCGGCATAGACTTTGTTATAGATTTAATGCCGGTTGCATCTACCGGCGTTTCGAAGTGTTTTAAAACCATGCCGGTATAGGTTGCATATTTGTCGCAATCTCTGTTAAAATTTTTCCTATTACCGGCATTTGAAGCTTATCAGATACAATGCCGGTTGTATTTACCGGCGTTGTATTTCACAGTTACGACAATGCCGGAAGTTATGTAATTTCAAAAAAACTATCCGTTGAGGTTTTTCTCTCATATAAAGAGAGCTAATTCTTGGACCCAAATAGCAAAAAACTCGCGTTCTTATATATCTCCTTGAGAATCTTAACTTAAGAAACCCTAAACCCTAGAATAGTCATCTATAAATAGCTTATTATAGAACCTAATCCCACATACAACAAATGGCATCGTTTGACTCGGAGGAAGATTTAGCAATCACCCAAGCATGGTACTCCGAAACGCGTCCTTCAACTATAGATAGCAGCACTCGTGATTCCATGTGGTTGAAGATTTTTAGGAAGTTTGTTCACGATTACGGTAACCCGAAAGGAAGAACTGCTCAACAAATCGAGCAACGACACGACATCATCCTAAATGCTGTGGTTGAGTATCTAAAAATGAAGTACCGGATCGATAACGCTCATCACAATAGGTTGTCCCCCCCAACAACTCGTAAGTATCTTTATGAATAATTCGGCACAATCTACTATTTTTCAATTTTTATGTAACCAACAAAGTTTGTGTGTTGTTTTTGTAGCATGAAGCCGTGAAACGCGTTACTTACGGGAAAAGGAGAACCATTCATGTTTGAAGCCAACGTGAACCATATTGTAACCAAAGTCACTGAGTACCACCGGTTGGGGGAATCGGAAACGGATTCTTCTTAAGAAGATTGATAGTTTAGTGTAATTTGCTTAGGTTTTTAGGGTATCGATTAGGTATTTCGTAAGGTTTTGTGGGTATACCTCTATGTAAGCCCTCACGAGACTATAACTCGTCCACTTGGGCCACCAAGTGGTTTAAAGGCTTGATGCACGTGCTAAGTGCATTCGTTGTTCCGTCGACAAGGATTACGTTCGAAATAAATTATAGTTCCGGCTTAGTATGTAAACATATTTCAATTGCCTAATGATTCCGGCTTAGTATGTAGTATATTAATCTATGCATGTACCTAGTGCCGGCATTTACGATAAGTTTATAACAATGCCGGAATGTTCAAAATCAGTGCACAACGGCTATTTTTTTGAACCATAAACCAGCTTTAGAGGGCCGGCATTGATTGTAGGTCAACGACAATGCCGGCACTAAATAGCCGTTATGCAATCATCTATATAATGCAATGGATTCACCCATTGCACTTGATACTCCAATGGAAAATACTTCATCAAATACCGATTCCATCATTGCCATGGAAAAAGAAAAACTCAAGAAGAACAAACTATCCACTCCGTTGGGAAATCAATTATCAACCACCAACCTCGGTTTCCTTATACTAGAAAAACTTAAAAGGAAGGGAGAAACCACCAAGTCAATTGCCGCAATGGAAGAAGAGATACTTAAGAGAAAAAGAGAAGAAGAAGAGGAAGCAAAGCTTGAACATTATCGCAAAGAAGCTAAAGAAATCCTTAAACGCCAAAAACAATCTAAGATAGAAGCGGATGTCGAGGAAGAAACCGAGTGGATTAAAAATTACTACATAGTATCCGATTTCGGAAGATCACCGCCCTTCGAATCTTTTTGGGGTTTTGTTAGGATCGGTCCTTACAAGAATAACTACTTGGAAGGTAAGAAAGGCCGAATGGATTACGGTGATCTCTATGTACAAAATCGAACAATTGCACTCATAAAGTTATGTCGCAAATACAACGAGTTTCTTGCAAGATACAGAGGGAATAGGTTTCAAGCTCAGGACGCATATACCAAATGGAGAAAAGAGCCTTTTAGGCATTTCGAAGCTGCTATGCTTATTGAATCTCGTTCCAAGAAATGATGTTAGTTGCAATTGGTTTGAGTTAATGTTTTTAAGTTTATTTCCTAAAGTTTATGTGGTCTATGTTATTTATTTCATCAATTTTCTTTCCTTATCCGACATCGAAAAAATAAACCAAATACTATACCGTTACATGTGCCTCCGTTGAATTCTGCTCACCAAATACTTATTATTACCAGGCATTGAAATGTTCCATTTGTCAATGCCGGCATCTTTGTGATTATAAACACATGTTATGTGGCGAGTTACAAAACTCATTCATTCCACTTATTTGACGGTTACAAACTAATTTATCCCACTTATTTGGCGGTTACAAAATCCTTAATACCAGTTTATGCGTCGATTACACACTCCTTCATTCTATTTAAGGGACGGTTTTAGAAAGGAAATCATTCATTCTCCATTTTTATAGAAAGGAAATCATTCATTCTCAAACCCAATGGGTCGTCGCAAACTTAGGTGAAAAACCAATACCCAATCCAAGAAACTGTTGATGATGGTGGTAAATCGAAATCAAAAGCGCAACAAGTGCCGAAGAGTCGATGGTGAGGTGGAAATAACAAATTTGATGCGGTAAGTGATGTATATGTTGAATTGAATTTTTTTACTTTTAGGGTTTAGCCCATAGTAGAAAACACAAAGTGAAACTTGGTTGTTTAGTCTTTGAAAATCAAATTGAAATTGATTTGCATGTTTGATTGGCGGTAGAATACAATTTGAAAATCATGCTCGAATATATGTCCGAATCAGATTTTATTGCATGCCTTTACCGGCATACACATTTAATTGAATACCATGCCGGTTTTACATACCGGCTTTGTTTGTTTCATAAATACTATGCCGTTTTACGTGTTAAAATCTCGTACTAAAATCCACAAATCATCGGCATTTAAGCTTACTTCTTAACAATGCCGGTTTTAGGTCTTGGCGTTGTCGTTATGTTAACTTACTATGCCGGTGTTCTGTTGAAAAAAATGTTCATTCTCCGTCTAAAATTCAAAGACAACCGGCATCATATATTAATTGATTAGAATGCGGCACCTATGCCGGAACTCTCGTTAAGTTCGATTTCTATGCCGGTTGTCATTATATAACCTCGATTTACATATTGTCACATAGGTCTAGAGCACCACAAAAGAGCAAAGGAAAAGGCAAAGCTGTTTTAGAAGCAAAACGTAAGTCTTCTCGACATAGCCGTCCCGATCCAGAGCTCTGCTAAGGTCACAATTCGGGATCAACCTATAAGCTACCCAACCAAAGCCCGGTGATGATGATGATGAGTGGGAAACATATCCTCGTACACGAACGAGCGGTGGCTCATCATCACTGCTGGTGGCTTAGGACAGACCGATGTCGGAGTAGAAGCCCCTAAGATCAGTGTAAAGGCACCCCCATCCCACTTTCCTAATAAGTATGACATGATTCCAGACCGCGATGATGGCAAACATTGGGGTGAACCGATAAACCCGCAACTCTTATTTGCCTACAAATATTCTTGGGCTCTTAGGATATATCAAACTTATGTAAGACGTTTGCATCTTGTTATTATATTATTTATACGTGATCAAGTGAATGTAATTTATTTATTTGTGTTTTTATAGGACCACAAGAATGCCTTCCGTGTTAGCCGCCATCAACAATCGGATGTATGGCCTTTGAAGCTTGAGTGTGCCGTTAAAGCCGTAGTCAAAGCATCCGGGGTTGTATCTGCGTTAAAAAATTATGTGGCCACTCGATACCGTCACGGCAAACTGCTTTTGAGAGGTTTTATGGTGGCGATACCATGCATTTTCCTTTTGGCGAGATGACCATCATCCACGAAGATGTCCAAAGGATAATAGGTCTTGAGGTTCTCGGGAAACCCGTTAAAGTAGGAGATAACTCTAAGGACTTGGAATGGGACAAGATCTATGAACTGACTAAAAAGTTGTTTGGATGGGACAAGGAAACCACTTTGGCAAATATGTACAAGACTAGTCGTTCCCAGACAAAGACTATCACATTCGTCAAACTCGTTGAATTGTTTGGGAACACGAAGAACAAGGAATTGAATCCCGAACAAAAGAAATCGCCGCACGGCTTATATGTTGTTCATCTTGGGCACAGCTATATTCCCTGACGCCAATGGTAATAGGGTGCATATGAACAACCTACAATACTTGGATCCTTTGGAAAAGGTTCATGAGTATTCATGGGGCACTGCTTTCTTGGCACATTTTTTGGCAGAAATGCGTCGAGCATCTAAGGCGAACGCCCGTCAATTTAATGGGAATTTCACTGTACTCCAGGTATAGTCAACTACTTTTTTTTTTTTTGATTGTTGTGATTAAATTTGTTAGTTTCCAATTATTAATTTTCTTATACATATCATTGGAACGATCTTTCATTGGCGTAGGTGTGGGCTTATGAACACTTCAAAAAATTGTTCAAACAAGTACAAAGGATTGAAGATTTTCAATTGAATATCAAGAGAATAGGCCTCTAGGTCAGAAATACTTCTTCGACAATACCCCAAGGCCGATAACAAAAAACGGTTATTAGCAATGAGATTGGCTTTGGACTCGGTGGAGGTCCAAGATGTAGTGTTTGATCCATATAGGAATGCCGAGAGGAGTTCACTTTCAACGGCGTGACAATGTTTCATTTTACAACGGACCGTTATTTCATCCAAAAGGATTTGTTATGCACAACCCTCGCCGTGTAATGCGCCAACTTGGGTACAAGGAAAGATCTCACGGATACATCTTATCGAAATTCTCTCATGACTTTCCTCAATGCCAATCAAGTGAGAACCATACTCTCGTGGTTTACGACCCAAAACCTATTCTTGCACATTGGAGTGAAAGGGAAGAAAAAGGACTTGTGTTGGATAGGGCTGATTGGGAATTGGCCGAGAACGGTTATGAGACTCGAACCAACCTTCCTAAGAGGCCATCGGAAGTTCACGCATCCTTATGTTGTACGCCCGGATATAATAGTTGTTCCTCCACCATCAAGACATGCCTCCACAACTCCGGAAACCGTACCCGCACTTGTACGGCTCGTTACGTTGTTGGTACGTACGTCTTGTTCATTACCATTCTTTTAATCTATGTCTATGAACTTATACAATCGAACATACTAAGTACATGTTTAAAATTTCCTTAACAGCGTCGGCGGATTGAAATTTGACAAAGTTCTTTAAGAAAAAGAACACGAAAGGGAGGTCTTGACCAGGAAAGAAATGCGAACGTCGAGCAAAAGATGGACAAAATTGAAGATCCGAAGGCAAAATACTTGTGGGGCGAAAGGAAGAAGAGGGTACAAAAGAAGCCAAGAACCGAGTGATCGTGTGTTTATTCTATAGTATTAGTTTGGTTTATGTTTGTTTGTGAGTCTTGAACAATGTGTTTGCTTGATTTGTTTTCGGTTTGGAACCACAAAACTTAGGAGTTTGTTCTTTTATACATTGTAGTATTTTTATTATATTTTTTATGTTAAATTTGTGTCAAATCCCTAAAATTTCTGAGTTTTTTTTTCATACCCGGCATGCTCGAGAACAGCAAACACAATGCCGGTTCTCTAAATGACAGAGTTAGGCATTTATTTGTGTTTGATACTATGCCAGATCTCGTAATCTCCATGATAAATACGATTTTGACAGTAAAACCTAAGCACAAGATCGAGGTTAATGTCAATGCCGGAAAGGTCATTGAATTCTACGGAAGTTTTTTCATCATATCCAGGCATTGTTTCAAACAAGATTCTACGCCAGTACACCTGTTCAGGAGTAGACAATATAAAACACAACTATGCTGCAGACTTGGCATCAAAATATGATTTAATGTTTACAATTCACACTTCCAAAAAAAAAAGAAAATTTTGCGTACTAGTGAACAACATACATCAAAATTATTCATCGTCGCTTCCACACGTATGAAGTTGCATCTTCTCCTCCGGGAGAGGTTTTTTTGATAAGGCCAACGCATCCCAAAATTGGTGATTCTCCTCATACAATGCCATCCATCCCTTCCGGATATTGGGATCTAGAGCCTTGTTTTTAATCATCCCACAAACAGTGGCAATGGACAATTTTCTCCGAGTTTTAGAATAACGAAATGATTACCGTTCACGAACGCCAAAACAACTCTTCTCTTCTTAAGGGATCCTTCGCATTTTTGCCACTTTGGGGTAAATGTACATTCTACGGTGGGGTAAAATAATGAACAACACATCTAAATGTATCCGCCACCAGATGCCCACAAAGCGGCATTCTCATCCAATATTCAGAAGGAAGAAAGTTCATATGTTGTTCGGGCCCCAATACTTGAGCATGCATATCATCAAACCCCTCGCCTTCACCAAGCAATTGCTCATAAAAGCTCCTCTTGTTCACAAGTTGTTCGGCCATCCTCGTTCTAGCATATTTGCATGGTGTCATACCTCTACTAACCGCCGTGTCAAAGATTCCTAATTGTTCGATCCACAGCATGATAGCCACAATTTCCATCTCCGTCGACATCATCCGTATATAAAATATACTCGCGAATAACCTCGGGAAGTTGGTCTATGTAAGATTGTATCTTGGTATGATAACTTCTAATTGTCCCACCATTGCGGGATCCTTATACATCTTCATATTACCCTTTTGTAACAATAATATATCCAAACCATCCTCTCGCAATCTCTACACTTGCAATGTCTTCGATATGTGATGGGAGTCCGTACTTCCTTGGCCTACCCCTTCTCCTTCGAACTAAAACTACGTCAACTTTGCTATCACTTTGGTTTGTCACCTCCTTAGCCTCGTCACCTCGTTGTTCTTTGTCACTTGATGATGATACCTTTGGCGGCCTACCCCTGTTCCATGGAACCTCCGCTAGATCGACTATGGGTATGGCTTCTGGAATGCTCACCTTGTTGTTCTTTGTCACAAGATGATGTTACCTTTGGCGGCCTACCCCTTTTCCTTGGAACCTCCGCTAGATCGACTATGGGCATGGCTTCGGAATGCTCACCTTGTTGTTCTTTGTCACTTGATGATGTTACCTTCGGCGGCCTACCCCTTTTCTTTGGAACCTCCGCTAGATCGACTATGGGTATGGCTTCGGAATGCTCACCTTGTTGCTCTATTTCACTGGATGATGATACCTTTGGCGGCCTACCCCTCTTCTTTGGAACCTCCGATGAGTTGGCTTTTGGTGTGGATACGGATTCCTGGGTTAGTTGTTGACTTAGCGGTTCCTTCCGCGGCCTACCTTTTTTGTTTGGAACATGCGCTTCCACGAACCTTTGTTCCGAAATCTCACATGCGGTTAGATCTCTTTTCTTACTTGCCGCGAGTTCTTCTTCACGTTGAGTCATTTCTTTCAATTCTACCCTTTGTTTTTTCCTTGTTGTTTTAGTTTGTGGTCTTCTGTTGGATCTCCCTTTCTTGGCTCTTCGCTTTGTGCGATCCATGGACGAGCAATTAGCCTTAGTTGGCTCAACAAGACTTGTCGGCTTACCGAGGTGCCACGAGAGTAAGCTTCGAAGAATTCCTTTGCTTCATTCGTATGCCATGGAGATTGCCCGGATCTCCCGGGCGGGGGAGGGTCGAAAGATAGTTGCTTCCAAAACGGATCAATAACCTCCAAAGGTATCGAGTTTTCATACTTAACAAGCATATGACGACATGGAAGCCCCAATGAAGACATGTCGGGACAAATACACACATCACCCGGTTTTCCGTAATTTTTCTCATATTCCATTTGTCTCATGATATGTTTTATTGCCCAATGAGAGACGTTGAATTCTATTCCTTGGAGAAAGTTACCATAACGAAGAAATGGAGTCAACCTTTCCATTGAGCTTTGCTCACAAGCCTCCTTGATCCTATTGATATCTTGCTTAAAGTATTGCTCCATTGCCTCGGTGACCGTAACCACATTTCCTTGACCGGATTTGGATGAGATCTTTAAATCTCCCATGAGCGGCCTCAGCTGCACTAGTTGCTTCCGTCTTGAAGTGTCTATACCGGTTTGTCCATGCACGTACAAATTTTTCCTTGAACTTATCCAACCATTGAGTCCGACAATACCGGATTGGCGGTCGGATAAACTTCGTTCCAATCGGCAATGAACTTCTCCAATCTCTTTTCGTACATAACCTCGGTAAGAGACCAATAAACTTTCTCCCAATCTTTTAGAAATTCCAACCACTTTTTATGATTTTCCGCATGTTCTTTGTCCACTCGCTCCTTTATCTTGCCTCTCTCATCTTCTTCTTCTTCGGGGATAGTTTGTTCTTTCGAACATCTTCCTCTAGTTGTACCATCATTCTCTTCTTAATATCCGCCTTTGCGGGTTCAAACAAGGCATGGCAAGTTTTTATCACATTATTACGTATATGATATGTACATAGGAAATTTTGTGCGTCCGGAAGACGTCGGATATTGCTCTCATTAATGCGGCATCGTTATCGATTTACGATGACCCTCGGAAGTTGATTTTCCGGAAGAACAACTTCAATTGTCGTAATGCCCAATGATAATTATGGTCCCTCTCGTTTTCCATTAAACATCAAGCCAATGTGAATGTTACCTTGTCCGAGGTTTGCCCAACGATGTTGAACAACGGCATATTGTATTTGTTTGTCTTGTAGGTGCAATCCATCAAAAGAACACCACAACATGTATTTGCCAACTTGTGAAAGCAACGGATGCGAAATGAATATTTGAAGGGGCTTGTTGTCGGGCCCTCTTTTAATGATACGCGTGTAGTTGTGATCCCAAGCTATCTTCTCAAATTCTTGCATAACGGACCTCCCTTCCCATTCCACCCTTCTAATAGTTGCTTGTGCACTATAAATTGTACGTAGAGAAGACACGTTAGTCTCGTCCTTTTCCTTGAAGCCTCGAGAATTTGTCTCGGTTTGATAAATGCTTTGGTCAATCTCTTTACATCCTCGAACTCTCGGGTTTTAGCTTCGCAACTAAGGAGTGACCAACAAAATCTTTCGGATCCCGATGGTTATGACAGCCACACAAAACCTCACGGTCCCAATTGTTAATGTCATTTAAACGGAATACAAGCTTAAAAGGGCAATCATTCTTCCTCGTACGAGTCTTGTATACCCTATTAGTCTTCTTTGGATATACATAATCCTTTCTCTTGTGGCTATTCTTCTCCTTGTATTTCCCACTTCTCTCGCAAGCCATCACAAAACGCCTATTCGAACCTTCGGTGTTCCTCACCAATCACACACATGTTCTTAAGAGCCGTCTCTTTAGCCCAAGCGATTGCTTCCTTCGATCAGTTATTCCCTACATAAGAACAATTTCGCATTCATTAGAAGGTTCACTACTAGCAATCCATTAGTAATGTTCAAGATACTAGGTGAAAAGTATTATTTGGTCACATACCGGAGGGATTTTATAGTATTCCGACGTATCCCGATAAAGCGGCTTTGCATTTGTTGGATCAATATATGGCACCACCTAAGGATCGAATGAAAATTAGTTCCAAACAACATTAAAACACTATGCCGAAACCCGTACTCGGCATGCTCGACAATTGTTCCTAAGATAGTTTAAGTTTACCAAAACGGAAGACCAAATTTGAAACCTATTCCGTATATGTGTTTCGTAAGACTACAACGCGGAAGCAAGGATACCGCATTACCGTAACATTTTGCTCCAAGCGGTACACAATTCCGGCATTGAAAAATAATCGATATTGAATGCCGGAATTGAGCTTTGGAAAACATTTATTCCCGCATGTTTTTTTGTAGGTACTAGGCGTTGAAAAGTTGTAACTTAACAACGCTGTTTTGTTCCGCATTATCGATAGTGATTGAACCACGCTTGTACTAAATTCGGCGTTAATGTTTATTAAGTTTCAATGCCGGTTTTTGGTTTGGGATGGAATTGTTTCTCGTATGTTTTTTTCATTCAATACCGGCATGGTAGACGATCAATGAAACCATGCGGTTGAATATTCCGTAGTATATTCCTTGTTAGGTAAAAAGGTTAACTCCGTATCGGCATAGTTTTTTGGTTATATTCCATGCCTGGTTTATAATTCAAATTGGGGGATATAAGTGTACTTGGCGTGGTCGTAGTATGAATACCATGCCGGCATTTGACTACCTAAGCATGGTATTCATACAACTACCATGCCGGCATCGAGGTTTTTCAGTTGAAAAAATGGCGGGTTTAAAGAAAAATTCGATTTTTCGACATCTTAGCAGCTTTACCTGTGTGTTGGGGATGCTAGTATGTTGTGCAAGTTTACTTTCTTGTGTTGGTTCTTCATGAAACTCTCCATACTCGTCGAAATCATCATTCAAGGGTGTTGTCTCAACAATGAGTTGCAATTGAGAGTTGTTGTCGTTGAAGTCAAGATTCAAGATATGCTCCTTGTTGTAGTTGAGCTAAAGATTCTGGCAGCAGAATCCTCTCTTCACAATCATCCTCCATTTTCCACACAAAAATTTCTCTCTCAAAATATTTTTCCCTCCTTCTACTCTCACCCCACTCACCCAAAAACAAATAAAACACACACTAATCATTTATAAAAAATCTTAAGATTTTTTTTAATTATTATTAACCACTAAACCTGATTAGTGAGGGGTAGATTAGGATTTAAAAAAATACTTAGATAAGGGGTGACCCAGAATTGATATCTGGATCCAGTTTTTTGTCCTTTTCTTGTATCCCCCAATTACTTTTTCTATCCCCCAATTGCGCGTTCAAAATAAACTACACAAAATTGGTAAAAAATACCAAAATTAATAATTCCTGGTTGAAAAAAATATTTAGATTTTGATATCTGTTTAAATGGACAAAAATATAAAATAGCCGTGATGTAATCGTTTCATCCTAACTATTTTCAAATACTTTTTCTTATTTTTAATTTACATCATGATGCATCCAGTTTCATCCTCGCTATTTTTTAAGTTTAAGTCAGGATGAATCCAATTTCATCCTTGCTACTTTTTTTTGTGTCCATTTCACCCATAATAATTTTTACTCGTCCATTTGAATCATGTTTTAAGAATTTTTGGACAAATGATCAATTTTCCGAATAAACTAAGCATTCTTGTCAATGAAATTATTGGGTGCATATGTTTGTAATTCCCACCGACCTTTCTTCTCATTACTAAATCCAAAAACACTAAAAATAAATAAATTGCTTGGTGGTTTACTTGCACGCAAGCAACTCTTTTTCTTCTCTCTATGATGAGGAGGATTTAGATTTATGTTAAGAGGATCGATGTGATTGATAGATAAGTTCACGTTGGAATTTGGATTGGATTGGATGGATAAGAGTGATGTCTATCACTTTAACGTACTAATACGCAGTGATATGGATGATGATCATTTTCATATGAATTAACCTAACAGGATCCACGTACGTACGTCTCCAAATTTGATTTGATTTGGTAACATCGCATTCCTACTAACTTTTCCATTTCTTGGATTTTCCTTTGGCTTCATTTTCATTTGGTGATGTACTTTCTCATTTCTCAAATGATGAAATTGCCTCCCTAGTCCAGATCTACAACTACTCCCACTCGTACATGTCATTGTAGTACGGTGATAAAATCATTGATACCAATGATCTGAATTTTAAACTCGTCAATTAGATGTGTGCGTCTCTGCGCCGGCCACATCAGTACAATCACATGCAAATTTTAGAAATTACACGTGGTCTCACTCAATTAGTAGGTAGTACAGTAAAATTTCTATAAAATAATATGCTTGGGACCACCCAAATCCTATTATTTTAAAGAGATATTACTTAACCGATAAAATAATAATAAAATATTAATTTAAAGAATAATTCACAATATAAATTTTTTTTTGAAAGAACAAGAATTTTTTCATATTGAAAAAATAAAAATAAGGTATCTTAATTAGTGCACTATGAACTCGGGTATTAAGGATGAAATACAACTTGATTTGAACTTCGGAGAAAAACAAACCAATAATGGAATTATTATTTTATATAATATGTAGGACCTATTAATGCTTAATGAGAACTTTTGAAATATATTATATTATAATTTTATCGAATTTATTATTTTAGCACTAAGGGTCCGAGTCGGGATTGGAAAATTTTATTATTTTAACGAGACTATTATATTATCGAGTATTATTTTAAAAAAGTTTTACTATAGTAGGAGTCGGGTCAAGTCAAGTCAAGTCAACAAATAAAAAAACTGCCACTTTGCCATTTCCAAAGCTATAAAAAAAAAAAACAGAGAAGAACCATAACTCAAAGTGGCACGTTGTCTTCACTTTCAGACAACAATACACTTCTCATTTCACACCTAATTCACCTCTTTTAAGTATGAATTCCGTGATTCCCATCAAGTTTCATTCAATTTCTCACTGATTTCTTCATTCCCCTGTTTCAGTTATTTTCCAATTTCTTCTTCTGATCACACAAAATTTGTATATGATCAAATTGATTTCAGTTTGTTAAGCCAGTGTTTTAAATATACTTCTAATTGAATTTTCGAAACCCTCCAATTTCACAGAAATTCAAGCTCCTTCGTTAACTGACTAGCACCATGATTGGAAATGGTGTTGTGGGAATTCTATCAGAGACAACAAACAAATGGGAACGAAGGGCACCCTTAACTCCGTCTCACTGTGCTCGTCTTTTGCATGCCGGGGGAACTGGGAATTCCGGCGTCACGCGTATAATCCTTCAACCCTCCACCAAACGTATTCATCATAACGCCTTGTATGAAGATGTTGGTTGTGAGGTTTCAGAGGATCTCTCTGAATGTGGCCTCATTTTGGGAATCAAACAACCAAAGGTACAATAACCCTCATGCATATGAATTATTCACTGAAATGACTGAATTGTAAAATTTGGGTTTTAATGAATTGCTTTTTGGTATAGTTGGAGATGATTCTTCCGAACAAGGCGTACGCCTTCTTCTCGCATACTCATAAGGCGCAAAAGGAGAACATGCCTTTGTTAGATAAAGTATGTTGTTCTTGATTTCTCGTGTTTTTTCGGTTGTGATTAGCTAAAAATTGGATTTGTAGTGACAAATTGGTGTTGATAGTACTAGTTCTTATTTGATTGTGCTGTTAGATTTTGGCTGAAAAGGCGTCGTTGTTTGATTATGAGCTTATTGTTGGGGATCATGGCAAGAGATTGCTTGCATTTGGGAAATTTGCGGGTAGAGCTGGACTAATCGATTTTTTACACGGATTAGGAAAGCGTAAGTCAGACTCAATTTCTACGATGTTCAACTTTATTAGTACTTCTAGATAGATTTGGATGATTCTTGGTATAAATTTCTAAGAGAATCGCCAAAATTTTGTTATTCGGTTTGGTTACAGGATATCTTAGTTTGGGATATTCGACGCCTTTCCTCTCACTTGGAGCATCTTACATGTACCCTTCTCTGGCTGCTGCTAAGGCTGCAGTGATTTCTCTGGGTGAAGAAATAGCCACACAAGGCTTGCCGTCCGGGATATGCCCACTAGTATTTGTATTCACCGGAGATGGCAATGGTATGAGTTTACTTCTGGTGCTGTTTCCATTTCATTTTACCAAGTCTTATGCAAAATGTAGTGGAAAATGTTTTTTTCGGATTTTGGTAACTCAATTTTATGCTTATAGTGTCTCAGGGCGCGCAAGAGATATTCAAGTTGCTTCCTCATACATTTGTGGACCCTAGCAGACTTTCCAAGCTCTCTCCCGTGGTAATTACTAGTTGCATCTTGTCTTGAGGGTAATCTATGCCATGTTTCTGCATTTAACGATTGGATTGGAACTTCGGAATTTCAGGGCGGAGATCTTACACAAAACACAAGTACATCAAAGAGAGTATATCAAGTATATGGATGTGTGGTAACTTGTCGAGACATGGTTGAACCCAAGGATCCCACCAGAACTTTTGATAAAGTACACCTGCCCTTGACAAATTACTCTTTTTTCGCCATTTCTTAGCTTTTGTCTGATTCTTTAGTTGTAATTCACAAGCACATTCCAATGCCTTTCAGGCTGACTATTACGCACATGCCGAACATTACAACCCCATTTTCCATGAAAAAATAGCTCCATATGCGTCTGTGATTGGTAAGTAATATACCCTTTGGCTCAAGTACAATACTAATTGCAGACAATTTCAAACCATGTGTTTTTTTTTAATCTTATATGTAACTTTGATGTGCACAACAGTTAATTGTATGTATTGGGAGAAAAGATTTCCGCGATTGCTAAGTATTAAGCAGCTTCAAGAGCTCACGAAAACCGGATGCCCACTCGTTGGAGTTGCTGACATAACTTGTGACATTGGAGGATCAATAGAATTTGTCAACCAAACCACACAAATAGAGACACCGTTCTTCAGGTACCATATAAGATTTTCTTAGTTCAAAAAGTTCTCTGTCTGTGTTGCATCTGTTAATAATATGCTTATTGCGATGTTTAGGTATGATCCGCTTTCGGATTCGTACCACGATGACATGGAAGGAAAAGGTGTCATATGTCTAGCCGTCGACATTCTTCCAACAGAGTTTGCAAAAGAGGTGACATATTTATTTTCACCCTGTATAACTTTCTCCAATTTCAACAGTTTTATTTTGATTCTATGTGTCACACACAATGCTTTAGATATATTTTTTTTCTTAAAGTCTTGGAAGCATGACCTATTGTGTCATATCAACCTTTTTCTTTTTTTTCTTTCTGTAAAGGCATCTAAGCATTTTGGAGATATTTTATCCCAATTTGTTGGCAACTTGGCATCCACTAAAAACCTTTCAGAACTGCCTTCTCCATTAAAAAGAGCTTGCATAGTCCATGATGGAGCTCTCACTTCCTTGTATGAATATATCCCTCGTATGCGAAAATCTGATCTAGAGTAAGCTTCTATCTGCTCCTGTATCCTGAATTATGAGCTTCATATCTTCCTTCAATTTTTCTTGATTTCTGACATAACTGTTGGAAACGATTCTACAATTTTCAGTGATTCTTCAGAAAGTATAGCAAATGGCAATTTGAGAAAGAAGAAACACAACATCCGGGTAATACTTGCAAAAATTCGCAACAGTTTCAGTGAATTTTGTTTCATGTACTACTGTTCCATTTTATCTATTCTTATTGTGAATTGCATTGAAATTCAACAGGTATCACTAAGTGGTCATTTGTTCGATAAATTCCTGATAAACGAGGCGTTGGATATCATTGAAGCTGCAGGTGGTTCTTTTCACCTTGCTAAGTGTGACGTAGGTCAAAGTTCGTTCGCTTTGTCGTTCTCTGAACTTGAAGTAAGTTCTGTTTTGTCATTTGAAAGCTGAATTTGTTCCAAGTTGCAGTACTGATTTGTGAGAATTGTGTCGTGCCTGTGGATTCATGACAGGTTGGTGCAGATGATAGAACAGTTCTAGATCAAATAATTGATTCCTTAAATTCTCTTGCTAGTGCAAATGAGGATTCAGGAGATTTCGACAAAACCGTGAATAAGTTCTCTATGAAGTTTGGTAAGGTCAGTGAGAGTGTTGCAGAAAAGGGAGACGACCTGGCAGATAGACCTGCAGTTTTAATTTTGGGTGCAGGCCGTGTCTGCCGACCAGCTGCTGAGTTCTTAGCTGCAGCTGGAAGCATTTTATCTAGCGAATCATTTAAAACATGTTTGGGGAATGAGGATACAGACGAACCTAAAGATGTTCAGGTTATTCTGGCATCCCTCTACCTAAAAGATGCACAAGAGGTAAATTCTGAGTAAAAACTTGCATTTTCTTGTAGGTTCCAGTACTGCCCACTTTGTAGGTTCTGAGTGAACTGATTCAGTTACTTTGCGCTTTGTAAGTCCAAATAATCTGAAGTAGTGTTTCTAATGTAGACTATTGAAGGCATTAAGAATGCAGTAGCGGTTCAGCTTGATATAACAGACCAGGAAAGCCTTTGCAAGTATATCTCGCAGGTAAATTCCTTCCTCCGCCTATATTTTGCATCAGTCATGCCGTTCATTTGGAGCATCATCACGCTCAAGTTCTTAGCCTTAGGACTATTTAGTTGCTCAGGGTGATGACTATAAGAGTCCATATTGCAGGTCGACGTTGTTATTAGCTTACTGCCACCTAGTTGCCACATCACCATTGCGAAGGCATGTATCCAGGTAATTTATTCCAGTTCAATATACTTAGTTCACCTTGCATATAGGCAACCAAATTTCTATTGTCAACGTTACATTCATTACTGTATCACATGTTGCAGCTCAAAAAGAACCTTGTAACTGCTAGCTACGTCGATGATTCCATGTCCAAGTTAAATGAAGAGGCTAGGAATTCTGGTATCACAATTCTTGGCGAAATGGGATTGGATCCAGGAATTGGTAATCTTTTTTCCAGCTATGTCAAAATGGGTTTGGTTGCAGAGCCATTTGGCAGCTACACCCATCATTGTGATTGATTTTTCCATTTTAACTCTTCAGACCATATGATGGCAATGAAAATGATCAACCAAGCACACGCAAGAAAGGGTATAATAAAGTCGTTTACTTCCTACTGTGGAGGACTTCCATCCCCAGAGGCCGCAAACAATCCATTGGGATATAAATTCAGGTATACTCAACGGAACCTTTATTTTTTTTTTACCAAAGAGATCAAAAATAGATACCCTGTACAGTAAGATTTACAATATTTGTGTACTACAGTTGGAATCCTGCAGGAGCTATTAAAGCCGGGAGGAATCCAGCCACCTACAAGTATTGTGGAGAAATTATGCATGTTGATGGTACGCAGTACACATTAGTGCACAAATGTTTTCCTGCCTGCTTATATTTCCACTAACCATGAGAACTTGCAGGGGATAAACTTTATGATTCGGCAACCAGGTTCAGGATACCTGATCAGCCAGCTTTTGCTTTGGAGTGTCTCCCAAACCGTAACTCCTTGGTCTATGGAGATTTTTACGGAATAGGCGATGAAGCTTCAACCATCTTCAGGGGAACCTTGCGCTATGAAGGATTTGGAGAAATAATGGCATGTCTGGCGAAAATTGGTTTCTTCAACACTGAACCTCATCCTGCTCTGGAAAAAGGAAAAACAGTTACATTTGGTTCCTTCCTAGATGAAATTCTAAAAGTTAACAGTAACAATACAGTGGAAACTGTGAGAGACGAAAATGAAATGATTGAAAGGATAATTACACTCGGGGCTTGCAAAGAAAGAGCTTGTGCAGCAAAAACTGTAAAGACCATAAGGTAAGTGAGACATCGAATCTCATTCAAACATTTTCTTATCATTTCCCTTCTCTACAAACTAAAGTAACTCGTAGATGTTGTTCAAAATTTGCTGCTGAAATACTTATTTATGACTCATCAGGTTTTTGGGACTCCATGAACAAACTGAAATCCCTATTTCCTGCCAGAGTGCATTTGACATAATCTGCATGCGCATGGAGGAGAAATTAGCCTATGTTGACGCAGAGCAGGTAAAATAGGTGTTCATATCAATGTTTATGCTAAGCACACACTCAAAATTTGCTGACTTATCTAGTGTGCTTTGATGAATCAGGACATGGTGCTTCTGCATCATGAAGTGGAGATAGAATTTCCAGACGGCCGACCAACAGAAAAGCATCAAGCCTCTCTGCTGGAATTTGGAAGGATTAAGAATGGGAAAGCTACAACAGCCATGGCAGTCACTGTTGGAATTCCCGCAGCCATTGGAGCCCTGGTACTACCAAATAGCTGCAGTTTTTCCATTTTCTAGTCTCTTTTTTTTTTTTTTTAAACCTGTGCTAATCATAGATACTTACACCTACATTCTGGTGTTGCAGCTATTACTACAGAACAAGATCAAGACAAAAGGTGTCCTACGACCTCTCGAACCTGAAGTCTACATGCCAGGTAATAAGGAATGACACTATTAGCTATTACTATCATCTTGTCACTCACTACATCAAAATATTCTAATATCCTCACTCTACAGGTTTGGGACCCTAACTACATTGTTTGTGTTCCTTTGCAGCACTGGACATCTTAGAGGCTTACGGTTTCAAATTGTCAGAGAAGATGGAATAAACTAAACATACATAATCTGCAGTAACAAAAGTCTCTCTCGGGCGACTCGATTCCAGACAATGTACACAATAGATAACAATAAACAACCATGTTCCGTATATAGTTTGTACAAAGGTGTTTAAAAATCCATGGAAAACCACAGCTTCTGTTCCATATAAATGTATCTATATTTCATAAGAAGTTGCATTCTCTTATCCAACAAGAAGACTTTGGGTAATCATAATTCATTTCAAGGAAATCAATATCTGAAACCATGAAGGCCCTTTATTTACTAGTGAAAAGGAGTCTAGTACACCTCAAATGCCCCTTTTGATTGTTTTCTCCACCAGCGGCTCCTTGGAATGTATCACTTCCGCATCCCCTTGGGAGCTTGCAAAAAGGATCATCTCTGGGTCAAGGTGGGAAAAATCAAGAGTGCCCTGCTCTGCAATTCCTTTGCAGACTCATTTGTTCGATTTCAATTTCCGATTCCACTCACACCGATTTTAATTGTCGAAATCCCAATCTCTCTTTTTCTTCTTCTTTTTCTTCATGGAGGATGTGGTCGCTGGATCTATCTAGCTACCTAGATCTAACCTCTATAAACCCCTCTTTCGATGATGATGATCAAACCGAAAAACTCAACGCTAAGATAATAATTGCTAGTGTAAATCGAATCGGAAATGAACTTATCCGATCATTTAGCGGCGCCCCTAAAATATTGAGTGCGAGTACTTAAAGTAAACATGTCAGACTCACTCACTTTTAACCGTACTGGGCCTTGTTTAGCCCAAAATTATTAGTACCAGAGAGAAAAGAATTCATTTTCAATTTTATTTATCTAAAACTAGTATAACACGCATGCGGGATGCGCCTGCCATTCTATAATTTGTTGTTTATCGGTATCAGTCAACAGTTTAAGCAAACACTCGGTCAATGCTTGTCATCCCATTCAATACAACCACTTTCTTGGATTCGTTCACTTTCAATTTCAGACATTTAACCTCTTTCTCGGATACTTAACACCATCATGGCCAACATGATGATATCTCATTTGAGAGGAGATATCATCGAGTATGCCATGTCATCTAACCTTTTTGATCAGCGTCAGCTACACTCAAGTAATCTACAAAACTAATTAACCATCTAAAGCATACATACAAAGTTTTCCTACCCAGATGGCAACCCAGAGTTCTCTTTGCTGAATTCAAGATATAAGATTGTCACAGCTATCTTCCAATCATTAACTCAGCCCAAATTTCTCCATTTGAAGGAGTAAGCAACTGTACATTTAAAGGAGTAACTGTTATTTTTTCAAAACGAAGTCCAGAATAAATACTTGGGAATGACAGCATAACTAACTTGGAGTCCGAGCGACATAAAAGTCTGGAATGTCTTTCAGTCAGCCTCCCGATTGTTGATTAACTACCGATTGTATAGTTATCTACCGATTGTAAAGGGTAGTTTGGCCATTAAAAAAAAACGCCCCGGAAGTTATCTACCGATTATGGATTAACCTACCGATTATGATATTTTTTGTCGTTTTGTGTCGCCCCTAATTCTTTTGGGGTCGCCCTTAAAGACCCCAGGTTTTTCAGGAGGAAAAAAAAAGTTTCCGCAATTAATTGTTGATCTAACTAAAAAAAAATCTTACAAGTTCTGGTGCCTAAATTATCCTAGCATTTCTAGGGGCCACACAAAAGGAATTAGGGGCCAACAATAAGACAAAATAAGGTCACCAAAACCTAAATTGAAGCTAACCCTTATCTCGCGTATTTCGTAATGGCGAAATTGCCCTTCCACAATCGGCAGTTTAACTACAATCGGTAGTACAATGTGTTACTTTAACCTCCGAATATACTCAATTTTCGAATTTTGGTACTACCATAATCGGTAGTAAATTTAACTACCGAATGTATATCGGCCCCAAAATGAGATTTTGTCAAAATTCTCTAAGATATGTCCATGTGGCGATATGTTATTGTTATTTCATGACAAGCAGACGTTATTAAAAAATCATTTGGCGAGTTCATATGATGTTATTTCATCATAAAATTGTGCTAAGTTCATGTTTCTTCTATGAACCTCCATGGAATTTATTTTTGCGAGTTCATTCTAGGGTGGTTTGTCTCGGCACTGACACCTACTTCCCATGTTTACTCCTCCACCACTTTGTAGTCAATTTCGGCCATTTCGGCCGGAATTCCTCCGATTTTTCCGTTTTCGGTGCACCACATAGCGAAACAACAAATTTCGTTGAAACGAAAAGGTGCCGGAAATCTCGGCTGAATCGGCCGAAATTCCGCCGATACGAGTCATCCCAGACGAGGATTCATGTAATATATCCATTTGTGGAATCCATCAACTCCGTCAAATAACCTTGCGATGGATATCTGTAGGAACAGAATCTCGCAACAGTTACATCTCAGCGAAGCTCTAACTAAAGGATGGTTGCGAAGGTCATCGCAGAATGCTAGAGAAGTGACGTAGAGAATGACGTCAGCTTAGTCATAAGGAAAGTATGAAGGTCTGCAAGATTTAGGATTACCTTGCGAAGAAAACCCTTGTAAGCTTGCGAGAACGACGCAGATCAGATCCGAAAATAAAGGCTGGCTTAGCTGTCATCCACTATGTAATATCCTATATAAAGGACCAAACAAAGTCGAGAGAGAGAGATCTTTTAGAGGTTGAGAGGAGAACAAATAGGAGAGAGAAAGTCCAAAGCTATTTGATTTCCTTGTAATTTTCATTACTTCTGTAAGATTCATAAAGATTAATAAAACTTTATAAATCGATCATGAAATTTGAATAAAACAGTATTAATCTTGGAGGGTGTGGTTGTAGGAAATCCTGCAACCACATATTGGCGCTAGAAACAGGGATGATTTGAGGAAAAACATCTGAAGATAATATTGAATGAGGGCATTATGATTTGATAGAATTCAAGTATTTGATGAAGAATTTGTGAAGTGCATGACAAGTTATTGAAATCAAAGAGATGATGAAGCAAGTCAGCAAACTGATGGAGGGAAAAATAATCAAAATCAAAGAAAAAGGCAAGAAATTGGAATGCAACTTAATTACAAAGACAATGATTAATGAGTTTCATGAAAATCTCAAAGGAAGAATACATAAACGAGATTTTGAAGGAAAGAAAATTATAAAAGAAGAAAAAATGCATCCATTGAAGGAGTGGGAAAAACAAAAAATTACATTCACTGCAGCAGAAATACCAGGAGAAAGTTTAAATCATACAGCTCCGTTGGTAATCACAGTAACTGCAGCACGAAAAGAAAAAGACGAATCAGCGAAATCTATAGAAGAATGGGCGATAAACAGAACTCTAATAGATACAGGAAGCTCAGCGACATAATATTCTATCATGCATTCAAAATGATGGGGTACAAAGATGAAGAGATGGCTTGTTCAACATATCATATCCACGGATTTGGTAAATTTACAACAAAACCTAAAGGAGAGATAGTGGTACGAATATTATTAGGAGAGATCGAAACACACGTGACATTATGTGTGGTGGATATGGAGTCACCTTACAACATGCTATTAGGAAAACCATGGATACATGCGATTAAGGCGGTAGCATTCACATTGCATCAGTGTATCAAGTTTCATATGCCTATTGGAGTAGGTGAAATCAGAGGAGATGACAATGATGTGAAGATGTGTCATCGGTTGGAAGTAGAAAATTATGAAGGACGTGCAAAGAAGCGAAAACTTCGCTGGAAAATGGCGAAGGAAGCAAGGAAAAAAGAAGAGCTTAGAATTTACATGATAAAAGCAAAAGAAGGAAAAGGAATACCAAGCGAAATGTCGCAAGGAGGAGACAAACCAATAAAAACGATAAAAGAGCAAACACCAATGGGAGAGTCAAAGGCGACCACACAGCAGCGGAACCAACAAAAGAAGTGAATGTTGGAACTGAAAAAGAGCCAAAGATGTTAAAAATCGGAACCAAGATGGATGCAGATGAAGATGAAAGATTAATTAATCTATTGCGAGAATTTAAGGATGTCTTCGCATGGGACATGGACGAAGTACCTGGATAGATCTTTCGGTTGCATGTCATCTTTTTGGAAATTGATAAAAACATAAGACCATTCAAGCAAAGAATAAGAAAGATAGCAACAACATATCATCCTCAAATAGAAGAAGAAATTGCAAAAGATGTTGGATGCATGAATTATACGGCAAAGCAAAATACCCTGAATGGATTGCAAATATGGTAGTGGTACCAAAGAAAATAATGGGATAAGGATTTGCATAGATTTTATCTGATCTAAATAAAGCTTGTCCAAAGGACAACTTTCCTTTACCAGACATCCCACAGTTAGTCGAGTCAGCAGCAGGGAATGATAGAATATCTTCTTTAGATGGATATAAGGGTTACAATCAAATTCCTCTCACTGAAGAAGATCAGGAGCATACCTCCTTTTTTGCACCAAGAGGACTATATTGTTACACGAAAATGCCGTTTGGTTTGCGAAATGCTGGAGCAACATATAATAGAATGGTAGAGAAGGTGTTTGCGAAATGGATTCATAAGACATTAGAAGTGTACGTGGATGACATGTTGGTGAAGAGCAAAGAAGCTAAAGATCATGTGCAAGATTTGAAAGAAATTTTTGAACAGATGCGGCAGTTCAACACCAAAGTAAATCCTGAAAAATGTATCTTCGGTGTTGCATCAGGAAAAATTTTAGGATATATTGTGTCAAAAGAAGGAATACAAGTTGACCCAGAGAAGGTGCGAGCAGTTCGCGACATGCCAACACCAGCGATGGTGAAAGATGTACAGAAATTAAATGGACTCTTGGGTTCGCTAGGAAGGTTCATTTCGCGATCATCAGACAAATGCAAGCATTTCTTTAACACACTCAAAAAGGGAACGAAATTTAGATGGACAGATGAATGCGAGAAAGCACTGCAAGGGATAAAGGATTACTTGATGAATATATCCATCTTACAAAAAGTAGAACCGGGGAAGAGTTACTGATTTACCTTGCGACCACTTCGCATGCTTTAAGTGCAGTTTTTGTCATAGTAGATCCGGAGTAGAGAAGCCAATTTATTACATTAGCAAGACATTCGATGCTGTGAGAGAAGAACTATTCGAAGATTGAAAAAATAATATCGGCATTAGTTTATGCGGCCTTTAAGCTTACATATATTTCCAAGCTCATGGAATAAGGGTATTAACGAGAGGTGCCCATCGAATCAGGCAATGACAAATTCAAAGAGGTCAGCAGATTGAGAGATGGAATGCTCAAGTGGGGCATTTTAAGATTAAATATGAAGTATTATCTTCGCCGAAATCACAAGTTGTTGCGAATTTTTTAGCAGAATTTCCATTAGAAAATGATGAATCAGTGGAAGAGATGATGGATATAGAAGAAGAACATGGGAATCCAAGAGACTTGTTGATAGAACCTGATAAATGGGAAATATTGGTGGATGAATCATCAAATGCAGAAGGTAAGGGAATTAGAATTGTCTTGATTTCACCAGAAGGAACAAATATGGCCTTTTCTTTTCGATTAGAGTTCGCGTCTACTAACAATGAAACGGAGTATGAAGCAGTGGTGCATGCTTTACTACTCGTAATTGAAATGAAATTAGAAAATGTAAGAGTCACTAGCGATTCGTCATTTGCCAAATAAAAGGAGAATACACTACAAACGAACCTTCATTGAAGAAGTACAGAAGGCTTGTCGGGGAGTTGTCAGCGAAAATCTCGCAGATAAAATGGAGGCACATATCAAGAAGGGATAACAGGTTAGCGGATGCCTTTGCTTTTATCTCAAGCATGATGGTAGATCCGACTGCAAGATGCATAAAGATACAAACGCTTTTTTTACCATCAATCAATAAAGAAGAAGAAGAAGAAGAAGAAGAAGATGTGATGATAACAGAAGGCGTGGAAAATGAAGAGGCAAATAAAGTCACAGATTGGAAACCTGAACTTCATGCATATTTGGAGAGAGGGTAAGTACCAAGGAATAGATTAGAGGCACATAAGTTAAAGAGTCGTGCGACAAATTATGAACTCAGAGATGGGGTATTGTATCGAAGGTCCTTTAATGGACCTCACTTAGATGCTTGACATTTAAAAGAAGGAGAGGAAATACTGAAAGCATTACATTATGGAGATGATGGTAATCATAGTGGAGGAAGATCTTTGGCATATAAAGCGAAAACACAAGGATATTATTGGCCATACATGCATGAAGATGCGAAAGAAGTATCAAAATGTTGCGAAGAGTGTCAGCGGCACGGCAAGAGAATACATGCACCAGGAGCATTTTTATCATCTTCAACAAGTGTATGGCCTTTTGGAAAATGGGGTCTAGACATTGTGGGACCATTTTTAGCAGGATCAAGGAAGAGAAGATATTTGATTGTCGCAACAGACTATTTCACAAAATGGGCAGAAGTAAAGGCAGTACAGCATATCCGCGATAAAGATGTCTTCACTTTCATATTCGAAAACATCATTTGTAGGTTTGGAATCCCTACGCATACTCTAAAACCGGTCCTATTCTAAAACCGGTCCTAGTAGATGTCACCGTAGATATAAATAAATTATATCTTAACCGTCTAAAGCATACATACAAAGTTTTCCTACCCAGATGGCAACCTGCAGTTCTCTTCTCTGAATCTAAATATATGTAATCAAGATATAAGATTGTCACAGCCTATCTTCCAATCATTAACTCAGCCCAAATTTCTCCATTTGAAGGAGTAAGCAATCGTACATTTAAAGGAGTAATCGTTATTTTTTCAAAACGAAACCGAATAAATACTTGGGAATGGCAAAGCATAACTAATTTGGAGCCCGAGCGACATAAAAGTCTGGAATGTCTTTCAGTCAGCCTCCCGATTGTTGATTAACTACCGATTGTATAGTTATCTACCGATTGTAAAGGGTAGTTTGGCCATTAAAAAAAACGCCCCGGAAGTTATCTACCGATTATGGATTAACCTACCGATTATGATATTTTTTGTCGTTTTGTGTCGCCCCTAATTCTTTTGGGGTCGCCCTTAAAGACCCCAGGTTTTTCAGGAGGAAAAAAAAAAGTTTCCGCAATTAATTGTTGATCTAACTAAAAAAAATCTTACAAGTTCTGGTGCCTAAATTATCCTAGCATTTCTAGGGGCCACACAAAAGGAATTAGGGGCCAACAATAAGACAAAATAAGGTCACCAAAACCTAAATTGAAGCTAACCCTTATCTCGCGTATTTCGTAATGGCGAAATTGCCCTTCCACAATCGGTAGTACAATGTGTTACTTTAACCTCCGAATATACTCAATTTTCGAATTTTGGTACTACCATAATCGGTAGTAAATTTAACTACCGAATGTATATCGGCCCCAAAATGAGATTTTGTCAAAATTCTCTAAGATATGTCCATGTGGCGATATGTTATTGTTATTTCATGACAAGCGAGACGTTATTAAAAATCATTTGGCGAAGTTCATATGATGTTATTTCATCATAAAATTGTGCTAAGTTCATGTTTCTTCTATGAACCTCCATGGAATTTATTTTTGCGAGTTCATTCTAGGGTGGTTTGTCTCGGCACTAACACCTACTTCCCATGTTTACTCCTCCACCACTTTGTAGTCAATTTCGGCCATTTCGGCCGGAATTCCTCCGATTTTTCCGTTTTCGGTGCACCACATAGCGAAACAACAAATTTCGTTGAAACGAAAAGGTGCCGGAAATCTCGGCTGAATCGGCCGAAATTCCGCCGATACGAGTCATCCCAGACGAGGATTCATGTAATATATCCATTTGTGGAATCCATCAACTCCGTCAAATAACCTTGCGATGGATATCAGAGAACGAGAATCTCGCAACAGCTTACATCTCAGCGAAGCTCTAACTAAAGGATGGTTGCGAAGGTCATCGCAGAATGTAGAGAGAAGTGACGTAGCGAATGACGTCAGCTTAGTCATAAGGAAAGTATGAAGGTCTGCAAGATTTAGGATTACCTTGCGAAGAAAACCCTTGTAAGCTTGCGAGAACGACGCAGATCAGATCCGAAAATAAAGGCTGGCTTAGCTGTCATCCACTATGTAATATCCTATATAAAGGACCAAACAAAGTCGAGAGGGGAGAGATCTTTGGGAGGTTGAGAGGAGAACAAATAGAGAGAGAAAGTCCAAAGCTATTTGATTTCTTGTAATTTTCATTATCAGAAGATTCATAAAGATTAATAAAACTTTATAAATCGATCATCAAATTTGAATAAAACAATATTAATCTTGGAGGGTGTGGTTGTAGGAAATCCTGCAACCACATATTGGCGCTAGAAACAGGGATGATTTGAGGAAAAACATCTGAAGATAATATTGAATGAGGGCATTATGATTTGATAGAATTCGAAGTATTTGATGAAGAATTTGTGAAGTGCATGACAAGTTATTGAAATCAAAAGAGATGATGAAGCAAGTCAGCAAACTGATGGAGGGAAAAATAATCAAAATCAAAGAAAAAGGCAAGAAATTGGAATGCAACTTAATTACAAAGACAATGATTAATGAGTTTCATGAAAATCTCAAAGGAAGAATACATAAACGAGATTTTGAAGGAAAGAAAATTATAAAAGAAGAAAAAATGCATCCATTGAAGGAGTGGGAAAAACAAAAAATTACATTCACTGCAGCAGAAATACCAGGAGAAAGTTTAAATCATACAGCTCTGTTGGTAATCACAGTAACTGCAGCACGAAAAGAAAAAGACGAATCAGCGAAATCTATAGAAGAATGGGCGATAAACAGAACTCTAATAGATACAGGAAGCTCAGCGACATAATATTCTATCATGCATTCAAAATGATGGGGTACAAAGATGAAGAGATGGCTTTTTCAACATATCATATCCACGGATTTGGTAAATTTACAACAAAACCTACAGGAGAGATAGTGGTACGAATATTATTAGAGAGATCGAAACACACGTGACATTATGTGTGGTGGATATGGAGTCACCTTACAACATGCTATTAGGAAAACCATGGATACATGCGATTAAGGCTGTAGCATTCACATTGCATCGTTGTATCAAGTTTCATATGCCTATTGGAGTAGGTGAAATCAGAGGAGATGACAATGATGTGAAGATGTGTCATCGGTTGGAAGTAGAAAATTATGAAGGACGTGCAAAGAAGCGAAAACTTCGCTGGAAAATGGCGAAGGAAGCAAGGAAAAAAGAAGAGCTTAGAATTTACATGATAAAAGCAAAAGAAGGAAAAGGAATACCAAGCGAAATGTCGCAAGGAGGAGACAAACCAATAAAAACGATAAAAGAGCAAACACCAATGGGAGAGTCAAAGGCGACCACACAGCAGCGGAACCAACAAAAGAAGTGAATGTTGGAACTGAAAAAGAGCCAAAGATGTTAAAAATCGGAACCAAGATGGATGCAGATGAAGATGAAAGATTAATTAATCTATTGCGAGAATTTAAGGATGTCTTCGCATGGGACATGGACGAAGTACCCTGGATAGATCTTTCAGTTGCATGTCATCTTTTGGAAATTGATAAAAACATAAGACCATTCAAGCAAAGAATAAGAAAGATAGCAACAACATATCATCCTCAAATAGAAGAAGAATTGCAAAAGATGTTGGATGCATGAATTATACGGCAAGCAAAATACCCAGAATGGATTGCAAATATGGTAGTGGTACCAAAGAAAAATAATGGGATAAGGATTTGCATAGATTTTACTGATCTAAATAAAGCTTGTCCAAAGGACAACTTTCCTTTACCAGACATCCCACAGTTAGTCGAGTCAGCAGCAGGGAATGATAGAATATCTTCTTTAGATGGATATAAGGGTTACAATCAAATTCCTCTCACTGAAGAAGATCAGGAGCATACCTCCTTTTTTGCACCAAGAGGACTATATTGTTACACGAAAATGCCGTTTGGTTTGCGAAATGCTGGAGCAACATATAATAGAATGGTAGAGAAGGTGTTTGCGAAATGGATTCATAAGACATTAGAAGTGTACGTGGATGACATGTTGGTGAAGAGCAAAGAAGCTAAAGATCATGTGCAAGATTTGAAAGAAATTTTTGAACAGATGCGCGCATTCAACACCAAAGTAAATCCTGAAAAATGTATCTTCTGTTGCATCAGAAAAATTTTAGGATATATTGTGTCAAAAGAAGGAATACAAGTTGACCCGAGAGAAGGTGCGAAAGGTTCATGACATGCCAACACCAGCGATGGTGAAAGATGTACGTAAATTAAATGGACTCTTGGGTTCGCTAGGAAGGTTCATTTCGCGATCATCGACAAATGCAAGCATTTCTTTAACACACTCAAAAAGGGAACGAAATTTAGATGGACAGATGAATGCGAGAAAGCACTGCAAGGGATAAAGGATTACTTGATGAATATATCCATCTTACAAAAAGTAGAACCAGGGGAAGAGTTACTGATTTACCTTGCGACCACTTCGCATGCTTTAAGTGCAGTTTTGTTGCGAGTAGATGCTGGAGTAGAGAAGCCAATTTATTACATTAGCAAGACATTCAATGCAGCAGAGAAGAACTATTCGAAGATTGAAAAAAATAATCGGCATTAGTTTATGCAGCCTTTAAGCTTCGCATATATTTCCAAGCTCATGGAATAAGGGTATTAACAGAGGTGCCCATCGAATCAGTAATGACAAATTCAAAGAGGTCAGGCAGGATTGAGAGATGGAATGCTCAAGTGGGGCATTTTAAGATTAAATATGAAGTATTATCTTCGCCGAAATCACAAGTTGTTGCGAATTTTTTAGCAGAATTTCCATTAGAAAATGATGAATCAGTGGAAGAGATGATGGATATAGAAGAAGAACATGGGAATCCAAGAGACTTGTTGATAGAACCTGATAGATGGGAAATATTGGTGGATGAATCATCAAATGCAGAAGGTAAGGGAATTAGAATTGTCTTGATTTCACCAGAAGGAACAAATATGGCCTTTTCTTTTCGATTAGAGTTCGCGTCTACTAACAATGAAACGGAGTATGAAGCAGTGGTGCATGCTTTACGGCTCGTAATTGAAATGAAATTAGAAAATGTAAGAGTCACTAGCGATTCGTCATTTGCCAAATAAAAGGAGAATACACTACAAACGAACCTTCATTGAAGAAGCATCAAGGCTTGTTTCGGGGAGTTGTCAAATAAAAAAAATCTCGCAGATAAAATGGAGGCACATATCAAGAAGGGATAACAGGTTAGCGGATGCCTTTGCTTTTATCTCAAGCATGATGGTAGATCCGACTGCAAGATGCATAAAGATACAAACGCTTTTTTTTACCATCAATCAATAAAGAAGAAGAAGAAGAAGAAGAAGTAGATGTGATGATAACAGAAGGCGTGGAAAGTGAAGAGGCAAATAAAGTCACAGATTGGAAACCTGAACTTCATGCATATTTGGAGAGAGGGTAAGTACCAAGGAATAGATTAGAGGCACATAAGTTAAAGAGTCGTGCGACAAATTATGAACTCAGAGATGGGGTATTGTATCGAAGGTCCTTTAATGGACCCTCACTTAGATGCTTGACACGAAAAGAAGGAGAGGAAATACTGAAAGCATTACATTATGGAGATGATGGTAATCATAGTGGAGGAAGATCTTTGGCATATAAAGCGAAAACACAAGGATATTATTGGCCATACATGCATGAAGATGCGAAAGAAGTATCAAAATGTTGCGAAGAGTGTCACGACACACGAAGAGAATACATGCACCAGAGCATTTTTATCATCTTCAACAAGTGTATGGCCTTTTGGAAAATGGGGTCTAGACATTGTGGGACCATTTTTACCAAAGATCAAAGTAGAAGATATTTGATTGTCGCAATGAGACTATTTCACAAAATGGGGTAATAAAGGCAAGATAAAGATATCCGCGATAAAGATGTCTTCACTTTCATATTCAAAACATCATTTGTAGGTTTGGAATCCCTACGCATACTCTAAAACCGGTCCTATTCTAAAACCGGTCCTAGTAGATGTCAGCCGTAGATATAAATAAATTATATCTTAACCGTCTAAAGCATACATACAAAGTTTTCCTACCCAGATGGCAACCCAGAGTTCTCTTTGCTGAATCTAAATATATGTAATCAAGATATAAGATTGTCACAGCTATCTTCCAATCATTAACTCAGCCCAAATTTCTCCATTTGAAGGAGTAAGCAACTGTACATTTAAAGGAGTAATCAAGTTTTTTTCAAAACGAAATCCAGAATAAATACTTGGGAATGGCAAAGATAACTAATTTGGAGCCCGAGCGACATAAAAGTCTGGAATGTCTTTCAGTCACCTCTCCGATTGTTGATTAACTACCGATTGTATAGTTATCTACTGATTGTAAAGGGTAGTTTGGCCATTAAAAAAAAACGCCCCGGAAGTTATCTACCGATTATGGATTAACCTACCGATTATGACATTTTTTGTCGTTTTGTGTCGCCCCTAATTCTTTTGGGGTCGCCCTTAAAGACCCCAGGTTTTTCAGGAGGAAAAAAAAAAGTTTCCGCAATTAATTGTTGATCTAACTAAAAAAAAATCTTACAAGTTCTGGTGCCTAAATTATCCTAGCATTTCTAGGGGCCACACAAAAGGAATTAGGGGCCAACAATAAGACAAAATAAGGTCACCAAAACCTAAATTGAAGCTAACCCTTATCTCGCGTATTTTGTAATGGCGAAATTGCCCTTCCACAATCGGCAGTTTAACTACAATCGGTAGTACAATGTGTTACTTTAACCTCCGAATATACTCAATTTTCGAATTTTGGTATACCATAATCGGTAGTAAATTTAACTACCGAATGTATATCTACCCAAAATGAGATTTTGTCAAAATTCTCTAAGATATGTCCATGTGGCGATATGTTATTGTTATTTCATGACAAGCAGACGTTATTAAAAATCATTTGGCGAGTTCATATGATGTTATTTCATCATAAAATTGTGCTAAGTTCATGTTTCTTCTATGAACCTCCATGGAATTTATTTTTTGCGAGTTCATTCTAGGGTGGTTTGTCTCGGCACTAACACCTACTTCCCATGTTTACTCCTCCACCACTTTGTAGTCAATTTCGGCCATTTCGGCCGGAATTCCGCCGATTTTTCCGTTTTCGGTGCACCACTAGCGAAACAACAAATTTCGTTGAAACGAAAAGGTGCCGGAAATCTCTACTGAACCTAGAAATTCCGCCGATCGAGTCATCCTGCACGAGGATTCATGTAATATATCCATTTATGGAATCCATCAACTCCGTCAAATAATCTTGCGATGGATCTGTAGGAACAGAATCTCGCAACAGTTACATCTCAGCGAAGCTCTAACTAAAGGATGGTTGCGAAGGTCATCGCAGAATGCTAGAGAAGTGACGTAGAGAATGACGTCAGCTTAGTCATAAGGAAAGTATGAAGGTCTGCAAGATTTAGGATTACCTTGCGAAGAAAACCCTTGTAAGCTTGCGAGAACGACGCAGATAAGATCCGAAAATAAAGGCTGGCTTAGCTGTCATCCACTATGTAATATCCTATATAAAGGACCAAACAAAGTCGAGAGGGGAGAGATCTTTTAGAGGTTGAGAGGAGAACAAATAGGAGAGAGAAAGTCCAAAGCTATTTGATTTCCTTGTAATTTTCATTACTTCTGTAAGATTCATAAAGATTAATAAAACTTTATAAATCGATCATCAAATTTGAATAAAACAATATTAATCTTGGAGGGTGTGGTTGTAGGAAATCCTGCAACCACATATTGGCGCTAGAAACAGGGATGATTTGAGGAAAAACATCTGAAGATAATATTGAATGAGGGCATTATGATTTGATAGAATTTGAAGTATTTGATGAAGAATTTGTGAAGTGCATGACAAGTTATTGAAATCAAAAGAGATGATGAAGCAAGTCAGCAAACTGATGGAGGGAAAAATAATCAAAATCAAAGAAAAAGGCAAGAAATTGGAATGCAACTTAATTACAAAGACAATGATTAATGAGTTTCATGAAAATCTCAAAGGAAGAATACATAAACGAGATTTTGAAGGAAAGAAAATTATAAAATAAGAAAAAATGCATCCATTAAAGGAGTGGGAAAAACAAAAAATTACATTCACTGCAGCAGAAATACCAGGAGAAAGTTTAAATCATACAGCTCCGTTGGTAATCACAGTAACTGCAGCACGAAAAGAAAAAGACGAATCCGCGAAATCTATAGAAGAATGGGCGATAAAAAGTAACTCTAATAGATAGATACGGGGAAGCTCAAATGACATAATATTCTATCATGCATTCAAAATGATGGGGTACAAAGATGAAGAGATGGCTTGTTCAACATATCATATCCACGGATTTGGTAAATTTACAACAAAACCTAAAGGAGAGATAGTGGTACGAATATTATTAGGAGAGATCGAAACACACGTGACATTATGTGTGGTGGATATGGAGTCACCTTACAACATGCTATTAGGAAGACCATGGATACATGCGATTAAGGCGGTAGCATTCACATTACATCAGTGTATCAAGTTTCCTATGCCTAGTGGAGTAGGTGAAATCAGAGGAGATGACAATGATGTGAAGATGTGTCATCGGTTGGATGTAGAAAATTATGAAGGACGTGCAAAGAAGCGAAAACTTCGTTGGAAAATGGCGAAGGAAGCAAGGAAAGAAGAAGAGCTTAGAATTTACATGATAAAAGCAAAAGAAGGAAAAGGAATACCAAGCGAAATGTCGCAAGGAGGAGACAAACCAATAAAACGATAAAAGAGCAAACACCAATGGGAGAGTCAAAGGCGACCACACAAAGAATGGAACCAACAAAAGAAGTGAATGTTGGAACTGAAAAAGAGCCAAAGATGTTAAAAATCGGAACCAAGATGGATGCGCTGAAGATGAAAGATTAATTAATCTATTGCGAGAATTTAAGGATGTCTTCGCATGGGACATGGACGAAGTACCCTGGATAGATCTTTCAGTTGCATGTCATCTTTTGGAAATTGATAAAAACATAAGACCATTCAAGCAAAGAATAAGAAAGATAGCAACAACATATCATCCTCAAATAGAAGAAGAATTACAGAAGATGTTGGATGCAAGAATTATACGGCAAGCAAAATACCCATAATGGATTGCAAATATGGTAGTGGTACCAAAGAAAAATAATGGGATAAGGATTTGCATAGATTTCACTGATTTAAATAAAGCTTGTCCAAAGGACAACTTTCCTTTACCGAGACATCCCACAGATTAGTCGAGTCAGTTGTGAGGAATGATAGAATATCTTCTTTAGATGGATATAAGGGTTACAATCAAATTCCTCTCACTCGAAGAAGATCGGGGAGCATACCGCCTTTTTTGCACCAAGAGGACTATATTGTTACACGAAAATGCCGTTTGGTTTGCGAAATGCTGGAGCAACATATCATAGAATGGTAGAGAAGGTGTTTGCGAAATGGATTCATAAGACATTAGAAGTGTACGTGGATGACATGTTGGTGAAGAGCAAAGAAGCTAAAGATCATGTGCAAGATTTGAAAGAAATTTTTGAACAGATGCGGCAGTTCAACACCAAAGTAAATCCTGAAAAATGTATCTTCGGTGTTGCATCAGGAAAAATTTTAGGATATATTGTGTCAAAAGAAGGAATACAAGTTGACCCAGAAAAGGTGCGAGCAGTTCGCGACATGCCAACACCAGCGATGGTGAAAGATGTACAAAAATTAAATGGACTCTTGGGTTCGCTGGGAAGGTTCATTTCGCGATCATCAGACAAATGCAAGCATTTCTTTAATACACTCAAGAAGGGAACGAAATTTAGATGGACAGATGAATGCGAGAAAGCACTGCAAGGGATAAAGGATTACTTGATGAATATATCCATCTTACAAAAAGTAGAACCAGGGGAAGAGTTACTGATTTACCTTGCGACCACTTCGCATGCTTTAAGTGCAGTTTTGTTGCGAGTAGATGCTGGAGTAGAGAAGCCAATTTATTACATTAGCAAGACATTCAATGCAGCAGAGAAGAACTATTCGAAGATTGAAAAAATAATACTGGCATTAGTTTATGCAGCCTTTAAGCTTCGCATATATTTCCAAGCTCATGGAATAAGGGTATTAACAGAGGTGCCCATCGAATCAGTAATGACAAATTCAAAGAGGTCAGGCAGGATTGAGAGATGGAATGCTCAAGTGGGGCATTTTAAGATTAAATATGAAGTATTATCTTCGCAAGAAATCACAAGTTGTTGCGAATTTTTTAGCAGAATTTCCATTAGAAAATGATGAATCCAGTGGAAGAGATGATGGATATAGAAGAAGAACATGGGAATCCAAGAGACTTGTTGATAGAACCTGATAAATGGGAAATATTGGTGGATGAATCATCAAATGGAGAAGGTAAGGGAATTAGAATTGTCTTGATTTCACCAGAAGGAACAAATATGGCCTTTTCTTTTCGATTAGAGTTCGCGTCTACTAACAATGAAACGGAGTATGAAGCAGTGGTGCATGCTTTACGGCTCGTAATTGAAATGAAATTAGAAAATGTAAGAGTCACTAGCGATTCGCAGTTAGTCATTTGCCAAATAAAAGGAGAATACACTACAAACGAACCTTCATTGAAGAAGTACCGAAGGCTTGTCGGGGAGTTGTCACGAAAATCTCGTGAGATAAAATGGAGGCACATATCAAGAAGGGATAACAAGGTTAGCGGATGCCTTTGCTTTTATCTCAAGCATGATGGTAGATCCGATTGCAAGATGCATAAAGATACAAACGCTTTTTTTTTACCATCAATCAATAAAAAGAAGAAGAAGAAGAAGAAGAAGAAGTAGATGAAAGAATGATAACGGAAGGCGTGGAAAGTGAAGAGGCAAATAAAGTCATGATTGGAAACCCGAACTTCATGCATATTTGGAGAGAGGGTAAGTACCAAGGAATAGATTAGAGGCACATAAGTTAAAGAGTCGTGCGGCAAATTATGAACTCAGAGATGGGGTATTGTATCGAAGGTCCTTTAATGGACCCTCACTTAGATGCTTGACACGAAAAGAAGGAGAGGAAATACTGAAAGCATTACATTATGGAGATGATGGTAATCATAGTGGAGGAAGATCTTTGGCATATAAAGCGAAAACACAAGGATATTATTGGCCATACATGCATGAAGATGCGAAAGAAGTATCAAAATGTTGCGAAGAGTGTCGGTGCACGGCAAGAGAATACATGCACCAGGAGCATTTTTATCATCTTCAACAAGTGTATGGCCTTTTGGAAAATGGGGTCTAGACATTGTGGGACCATTTTTACCAGGATCAGGGCAGAGAAGATATTTGATTGTCGCAACAGACTATTTCACAAAATGGGAAGAAGTAAAGGCAGTACAGCATATCCGCGATAAAGATGTCTTCACTTTCATATTCGAAAACATCATTTGTAGGTTTGGAATCCCTACGCAATTGGTATCTGATAATGGAAAACAATTCGAAGGGCAGAATATAGAAATATTGCTTGATGCATTTAAGATAAAGTGTGGTAAATCCACACCATTATATCCACAAAGTAATGGACAAGCAGAGGCAACAAATAAGACAATTGCAAATACATTGAAGAAGAAGCTAGAAGGACATAATAAAGCATGGTGTGAACAGTTACCTAATGCAGTTTGGGCTTATAACACAACTAGGAGAGAAGCTACAGGATTGTCACCTTTTTGTTTAACATATGGAGTTGAAGCGGTGTTACCAACTGAAGTCATTATTCCTACTACAAAAAGAGAAAGTTGGGAGAAAAACCTAAGTGCGGATATGATTGTATCAAAACTTGATGATCTAGAAAAGAAGAGGGAGAAGGCCACACAGCATATGGAGAACTATCATAGAAGATTATCTCGTGAATACAATAAGCGAGTTAAGATAAGAGAATTTCAGCTCGGTGATTTGGTTCTGCGAGAAATACCAGCGTATCAGCGAGGAAATGATGGAAAATTAGAGAAGAAATAGGATGGACCTTATATTAATAAAGAAATAGTTGGAACAGGGACATATCGACTAATGGATCCTGAGGGAAAAGACACTGGTCGTAAACTTGATAGGCCATGGAACGGATTATATCTAAAGAAATATTATCCATAAAATATTTGGAACAAATCATCAGGAGGCAGAGAGAAAGAAGAAATTTCATAGTTGCGAAGTTATATTTACAAAATGAAAAATGTGATGATTTCGCAGAAATTACTTTTACCGAAACAACTATGCAATACTTTCACATAAATGTATCAGACAGAAAAGATGAAACATCTGCCATAATTTCGCAAGATTTATGAATTTTACAAAAGAAAATAAAAGAGAATACGAGAATAAACAAAAAATATAGAGGCACCCAACTTTGGCGTACACCCTAGTTCGCGAATAAAATTTCGCAAGAGGCAAATGTTAGACCTAAAGTACGTCATTGAAGGGGAGACCTATTACATGGCTCAGGGAAAGGTTACACCGCCCCGGAACCTGGGTCATGGAGACTTGGGGTTATTAAACCCATCCAGGAGAGGCGCCTTGGATTCTCAGCTTAAGCTTATGACTTAGGTTGGGCGACTAAGGTAATAAGGTCTCTCCTAAGGAGTGCAGAATTCGATCAAGGCGCCGAGGTTGAGCCAAGAGTGCCTGGGACGTATGTAGCGTCTCGGCCATTCTTGGCAAGTCTTGACTTATGATGCACTCGGCCCGAAGAAAACTCCACTTAGGGTGCAATCTCGTAACCATAAGCCATATAGGAAAAAGGGATAAGAGGCTGCGAAAACAACTGGTTGTTGTTAAGACCGGATGGGAGGAGCCAACCTTGTATGGTAGAGGTATGTCTCCTTGAAGGGGCAACCAGGGGGATGATAAGGGAGGCGCCCTCCATTAGGGAGCTGATAAGTGTCTAAAGATGCAAATGTCATGAGGCTTTTTACTCACGGGAGTATTAAGACTTGTCATATTTTTGCAACAACCCTGAAGAGGCAAAAATACTAGAGAAAGATAAGACCATATCAATGGGTCAGTGCACGAGACGTCCTGCGATTTCGTCGCAAGATGGCAATGTCATGGGGCTTTACGTTCGCAAGAACATTTAGGCCTATCATATTGTCACATGAAAAATATCCTGCTGAGGCAAGGAAATGTTAAGGCAAGATTAATGGGTCAATACATGAAAATGTAAATACGTCCTGCGATTTTGTCGCAAATATAAAAAGTGGCAAGATAAGACCACATTATAGAATGGAATTTTGGAAAATTCCAAGACATATTTGATAACGAGATTTTGCAGGAACATGCCTGCGATATTGACGCACAAATGAATTTATACAAAATAACTATTTAAGTATTGTGCAGGAGACAAGTTCAGTTTACGCAAGATAGATAATGAGAGGCAAGTATGGGAATTAATAGAGAAGATGCATTATCTATCTCGCTAATAAGGAGGTATAAAAAAGATAAACGAATCTCAGGATTCATGAAAGTACATTGTTTGACAGAAAAGTAAAGTGAAAATAAAACAACTTAAGTAACTAGAAGAATTTCAGACTTCAACATGCGGTTTGCCAGGAGGGGTTTGTGGATGGTTTTCTGAAATCATCTCATCTTCGCAAGCTTTCTCTTTTTGTTGGTTCATATTAACTTGTTCTTCCCCCTGATTATTAACAACATTAATTTCCTTAATAGATTCATTTTCTTCATCATCTTTAGAAACATCTTCATCATCACTTTCGAAGCCGAAATCACTATCAGGTTCGCGAGGAACTTCATCGGCATCTACGGCAAGAGGCATAACTTTTGTAGGAGGAAGTGATTTATCTAGTAAGATGTCATTCACAAGAACTTCAGCTTTAAGATGAACTTGGCGAAGAAGTGCCTTTTGGTGATTCCTACTTTCGATATCTTTGAAATGCTGAAGATAGTCAAATCTTCTTTCGGCTTGATCGCGAGAATGAGCAAGAGCGGTAGCAAGTGACGCATTCTCCTTGCGAATTTTGGCCAATTTCGACTCCAAAGAAGATATAGAAGAATGAAGCTTTCTTTCAGACTCTGCAAACAATAAAAACACAAAAGATTAATGTAGTGAAATTCACGTAAGAGGAATACAGTGAAAGAAATTAAGCATGAAAAGGTGGATGAGGCAGTCAGATTTTTATGACTACCTTCCTTCTGCGAAATAAGATATTGAGCTAAAGACAAACTATTGTTCTCCAATTGATTCATGGCACCATCAAAATTATCCCCAATCAAAATTTTCAAGCGAGATCGAAAATTCTTCTCATTAGAGATAAGTAAGGCATTTTCTTTCGCTAAGGAAGCATAAAAATCCTCTAATTGAGTATGTTGCTCTTTAAGTTGGTTTGACTTTACACTCAAATCTATTCTACCCTGGATGAGTTTATTCTTCTCAGCGATAGACTATTCATTTACTTCCTTAAGTTCACTTCTTAATGAGCGAAGAGATCGCTCTTGTTCATCACATATTTTTTGACGTATATTAAGCTGTTGCGAAGATATCGCTATTTTATTTAGGAGGATTCGCTTCTCTTGAGACAGGGTTCTATTTTCATCTAACAGAGTTTCAATCTTCAAATTAGCTTTAATTAATGAATACGAGAGTTGGGATAACTTGCTACTTGATACTTCTTGTTCTTGAATTAGTTGGGAATTCTCATTAGAAAGGTTGCTAATTTGATCAACAGAGTATGAATAAAGATTATCTAGTTGGTTATATTGGTTCAAAAAAGATTCATTTTCAACACGAGCTTCTTAAGCAACATATTGAAAGTCGTACCTCTCCATTATTCGTTTATGAATTAGAACTTAACGTGCGAAAAAGAAAAGTGAATACAAAAGAAGTAAAATTAACATAGAAGATAGGCTAAAAATGAAAACAAGAAGATCATACCTTTCAGTTCATCATTTTTTCTGCGAAGATTCTCACAATCTAGCGAAACATTCTCCAGCTTTTGATTTTTGAGACGAAGATCATTACATTCCAAAGTCATAGCTTGGAGACTTTCCTTCAAAGACTCAACTTCTTTTTCTAAAGATACTTGCGAAGATGCTCTTTAAGAACTAAAATATCTACCCAAAGTTTCGCAGACATTGATCTTAAGAGGATCAACAGTGGACCTTCGAGTATCATCAAGAATATCAGATAAAATATTAAAAGCAATATCCACTCCTCCTAAATTTTATTTCTTAGCAGGAAGGGTTTCAGATGAAGAAGCAGTAAGGATTGAAGTTATGGGAAGTGAGTCATCTTTTGCAACAGGTACATTCTTCTCAGGCGAAGATCGAAAGGACTCAACAAATGGGGTTGCGACAGAATCCACCTTTGTGGCGTTTGTAAGAGGAGAAGAAGGGATTTCATTTGCAGAAGGGCTAGTTGAGGGGATGGTATCTGAGATAATGTTTTCATGAAAAGGACCAGTAATTAGTAAGGGTTTAGCTGGCGAAGTTGTAAGGGAAGGTGCAGGTTCGAAGTCAGGAAATGAAAGAGAAGAAGTAACAGTTTTTATTTTGCGAGGTTTTTTGGGTATATTTATACCTTCATCATCCTGTGAATATCAACTTAAATAAGAAACAAAGGCAACAATATTGTTATTAAAGAAAAGATGTTTCTTATTACCGTGGAATTCGCAGGCTTTCTTTTGCCAACAAGAACTTTATGTTGCGAGCATTTGGGAACCTTAGGGTTTAGGACTTTGAATTTGGTGGAAGAGGTGCCTTTGCTGAAACAGAATCAGTATGGGAATTAGACAAGATAATAAAATTAGTTAAAGAAGTCATCAAAATAAGATCAGTTCCAGCAAAGTCGAAGAAGAAAAAAGCAAAACTAACCTTGATAACTCCATGAAAGCAGTAGCAGATAGATAAGCTTGTAAGAATCAAAGATGAAGAAAATTGCAAAGGATGAAGATTTACAGAGAGCTTGGAGACGAGAAAGATGAAGTAAAAGAAGAAAATAATATTCCCATCTATTTTCTCCTTAAATAGGCAAAAAGGATGACCGGTTGACATTGAATGAGCCGGTAAAAAAGGGGGAACAGTGAACACGTGTAAACGGTTACGCTAAATTCACGGAAGGCTGTCAGTGGAAAACAAATAGGGAAAAATGAGCGGTTGCGACATTTAGATATAAAATTTCTCATATCATTCTCTTCTTCGCAGAGAAGACATCAGAAGAGGAAAGATGTAGGAACAGAATCTCGCAACAGTTACATCTCAGCGAAGCTCTAACTAAAGGATGGTTGCGAAGGTCATCGCAGAATGCTAGAGAACTGACATAGCGAATGACGTCAGCATAGTCATAAGGAAAGTATGAAGGTTCTGCGAGATTTAGGATTGCCTTGCGAAGAAAACCCTTGTAAGCTTGCGAGAACGACGCAGACCATATCCGAAAATAAAGGATGGCTTAGCTGTCATCCACTATGTAATATCCTATATAAAGGACCAAACAAAGTCGAGAGAGGAGAGATCTTTTAGAGGTTGAGAGGAGAACAAATAGGAGAGAGAAAGTCCAAAGTTTTTTTGATTTCCTTGTAATTTTCATTACTTCTGTAAGATTCATATAAAGATTAATAAAACTTTATAAATCGATTATGAAATTTGAATAGAACAATATTAATCATGGAGGGGTGTGGTTGTAGGAAATCCTGCAACCACAATATCATTGTACTTCTGCTGACTTACAATGGAAGTGGGTGTCTTGGGAGAGGACCTGTACTTACCGGTTGATGATATAGAGAATAAAAACATCGATCTTTGGGTAATGAAAGATTATGGAAATATAGATTCTTGGACCTTACCAATTATAAATTGTATGTATCCACTTCCATTAATCGGCTGGAATCACTTGATTCCATGATTCCAGTAGCGAGTTTGGCCAATTCATACAAAGGCTACCAAAATGGTTAAAACTGATGTGTGTATTGTATTCTTGGCTAAAACTGATGTGCGTATTGCATTATGATTCATGGCTAACAAAATGGTACGGCACCTTTAATATGAACTGGACAAAGACATATAGCTAAGATCGATATTCTGAAGTAGAATATCCCTCAATTTCAGATGATTAAAATTCAACTATAGCGGTGTTTGAATGAACTGATTCAGACTGTAGCCAACAAATTCAAGTGCTACTTCCCACACAATTCATTGAGATGTAACACTTGTCATACAACTAAACATCTAAGTTTCATTTCGAGCTGCAACAAACACGGGACACGGAAACAACTGACAAAAAATGCCGACTCCCAGTTCATACTTAATGATTCACAAAATTAGTTAAAAAGACCAAAATCAACAAATCCTAGGTGAAAAAGATATCTAGATTTTAATACTGTTTAAATGGACAAAAATACAAAAATAGCCAAGATGTAAACACTTTCATCCTACCCATTTTCAAATACCTTTTTTTTTTTTAATTTACATCACGATGCATCCTGTTTCATCCTTGCTATTTTTTAAGTTTAAGTCAGGATGTATCCAGTTTCATCCTTACTATTTTTTTTGTCCATTTCACCCATACTAATTTTTACTCGTCCATTTGAAACATGTTTTAAAAATATTTGGACAAATGACCCATTTTCCGTTAATGATTTCGACTGGAAATTATATCTAAACATATCTAAAAATAAATTATACGTATAAAAGTTGGAACCGAAATTACACCGAAATATAGAAACGGAATATCCCCGAGACAATGTTGTACCAGTGTCTCGCTCGGGGCCGAGACAAACCGAAATCCGAAATCAATTACATTGTCCTCCACCACTTTGTTGGAATTATGTGTCTCACCCGCTCCACTTTCCATAATTCTCACTCTTCACGAGCTTCCCGTGCACTACCCCCTTTAGTTGTCGATCAACACTAATATAATTCATTTATTTTTTTTTGAGAACCCAATAATTGAGGAAAAAAAGGTACTAATTTTTTTTTGATCAACACAAAAAAAAAAAGTACTAATTTTTTATATTAAAAACCCATCAATAAGATTACTAGAAACCATAACTAATTATCTTTTTAGTTGATTACACTAATGACCTTCTACCAAATTAGGAAATTAATGACTTCTTGTTGAGATAAAAAAGTTAATTCCTAAAATTACTCTTTCCTAAAATTACTCTTCCTTGTTTTTTCTCCCCTAGTTAGTTTAGGCAAGTCAAATTAAATTTTTAAACGGAACTTATATACAGGCAACAATGCTTCAAAAAAAAAAAAATATACAGGCAACACCCTCCTCCCCCACACGTCACATCCATTAAGTGGATAAAAATAAATAAAGGAGACGGCCAATCATTAAATTAACCATCTTATGAAATATGAGAAAATTCCGTCTTTCACAAATTATTCTTGAGGAAATTCAGAGTTTTCAAATTATCATCCATATATAAAGGTGAAGAATAGCGTAATAGCATACATATATATAATATAAGGTGAAAGATCAAATTATCCAAATATATGATGTGAAAATCAAAATATCACCCAAATATTTGATGTGAAAAATCAACCTATCATCCATATACTAATAGTTGTCACATGTCTCATTAGCTGGCACTCTTACATGAGCTGGCATTAGCCATTCTTAACTCTACACGTGTGTTGTCTCTATAGGTTGAACTTGATCTCTCACTACCTCTCCTACACCGCCACACCTGAGTATAAAGAGTTCTATACTTCCTTTATTCTGTAATAACAATTTCTCTGTAACTGTGTGTGTTTTCTCCATTAATGAATATCATCATTTTCTTAGATCTACTATGGTATCGGACGAGAAAGCTTAATCTTTCTCGGGTTTTTCGATTCCTTTCTACTTTCGCTTTATCGTACATCTTTATGGTTCAAGATTTTCCTGCATCTTCATCTGATTCAATGGAAAATCCTATTTCCAATTCCATTTCTAGGGTTCTTATACATCAACTACATAGTTTTGTTTCTCTAAAACTCAACGAATCAAACTTTCTCATCTGGAAGAATCTTGTTCTTCCTGTTATTCGCAAGTTCAAACTAATGAAATTTCTTGATGTTTTTTTTTTCCCTGTCCTCCTCAATTCACCAACAATCGCAATCAACTAAATGGAACTGAAAATTATCTCTACAATGATCGGATAGATGAGGATGCTACGATTATGATGTGGTTACATTCTACTATCTCCGACTCGATCATTGCTTATTTCGTCGGATCTCGCAACATCACATCAACTCGGGATTAGTATTGAAGAACGCTTTGCGGATCATCTTCAACTCATACAATTCACTTCGAACAAACTTTTGGCGCTCAAACAAGGTGATAAATCGATTCCTGCTTTAATTACTGAAATCAAATCTCTTTCTGATCAACTTGCTGCCGCCGGTGAAATAATATCTGACAAAGAACTAGTTGTAGTCACACTATCTGTGCTCAACTCAGATTACATACCTTTTGCTACATCTATGCGCCATCGTTATCCACCAATTACTAGCTTAGAACTTCATAACAATCTTCTTAGTGAAGAATCTGTTATCAGTGAAGGAAACAAATCAATACTAACTGAATCGTCAAATCGAGCTTTTCTTGCTGAATCATCACATCAAGCATTTGCTGCTTCTCATATGCCTAATTTTCGCTCATCTGGACGAGGATTTGGTGGTCGATTCAATAGTTTTGGTGGTCGTTTTGGCTTTGGTCGTGGTGGTGGTGGTAGATCATCCAATTTTTATCCAAGAAGTAATTCAACACCATCCTTGTTAGGTAAAGGACCTTCTCCTGGTTCTTCTTCTTCCTCTTCTTCTACTTCATCTGCTGGTAAAACTCAATCAGGATTTCCACCAACAACATTTTTACCACCACCTGGTTTTCCATCTCCCATCAATTTACCTATACTACTTTGTCAAATTTGTGGTAAACATGGTCACACTGCTCTAGAGTGTAGCAACAGACTTAACTTTGCTTATCAAAGTCAGCACACACCACATCATCTGAGTGCAATGTTAGCTTCAGCAAATATTTTGGGAAGCAATCCTTGGTATGCAGATACAGGTGCAAATAATCACATCACTACTGATGACTCTGAGCTTCAAGCTGTCACCACTTATGAAGGTCTTGAAGAAATTCAAGCTGCCAATGGAGAAGGTATGAGCGTTACTCACACAGGTTTCTCTTTGAAATCTACTCCAAATCATACTTTTAAACTCAATAATATCCTTCTTGTTCCAAATGCATCACGTAACCTTCTATCAAGACATAAATTCACTTCGAGATAATCATTGTTCCATAACATTTGATTTCTTTGGTTTTTATTGTGAAGGATTTATTCACCGGGAAGACACTTTTGGAAGGCCCTCACAAGAATGGACTATATCCCCTTCAGTTCATTCATCATTCTACCCTAAATAAAGCACTCTCTGGTGTTTCAACTATCTCAACTGATGTATGGCACAAGAGACTTGCTCATCCATCTTATCAAACCATGAAGTTAGTTTGTAGTTCTTTGAATTTACCAAATATGCTTAAGTCACCTATCTTTTGTAGTGATTGTCAATTAGGCAGAAGCCACAAATTACCATTTACCATGTCTTCTCATTGTAGTACCAAACCACTTGAGTTGTTACATTTTGATTTGTGGGGTCCTAGTCCTGTAAAATCCATTTCTGGATACAGCTATTATGTCAATATAATTGATGATTACTCCAAGTTTTGCTGGATCTATCCTTTATCTACAAAGTCTGATTTCAGAAAGGTGTTTTATCAGTTCAAAACCTATGTGGAAAAACATTTAAAACATCCTATTCTTCTTGTTAGAACTGATGGTGGGGAGAATTTCTACATCTTTGAGCTTACTTTTTCTTATCTAATTGTGGTATTAATCATGAAATTTCATGCCCACATACACCTGAGCAAAATGGAGTAGCTGAATCTAAACAGAGGCACTTGGTAGATATTGGCAGAACATATCTTATTCAATCAGGTATTTGAGGCTAAATTTTGGTTTGAAGCTTTTTCTACTGAGAAACTACACTATCACAGATCGCCTACAAAGTCCATTGGCCTTAAATCTCCATATGAAGTTTTATTTCATAGAGCTCCAGCATTATACCTTCTTAAGAGCCTTTGGTTGTCAATGTTTTCCTTGGTTAAAACCCTATCCAACAAACTCCAACCTAGAAGCATTTCCTGCATTTTCATTGGATATAGTAATTATCATAAAGAGTATAGATGTCTAGATGCTGCTACTGGTAAGGTCTATGTCTCAAGACATGTTATTTTTCAAGAAGCTATTTTCCCTCTCAAAGTTTCTCCAACTTTGTCCCAATCTTTTACATCTACTGAGATTTCTTCATCAAATATGCCTGAAGTGTCATTCATAAATGCAACTGCAGATTGGCACTACTTCATTAAATGCTTCTACAGATAGTCTTACCTCATCACCAGTTACTGCACCTCCTTCATTCAATGGTACTTACATTCATACTGCTTCTTTACATGCTCCTGAGATTGGAACTGCATCATTACCTTCTACTGAAGATGTTAATGCTGATACTTTGACCAATGATGCACTTCCTTCCATAAATGCTCCTGAGGTTGATATTAACACTCATTCAATGGTTACAAGGGCCAAAGCAGGTATCTTCAAACCTAAAGTTTACTCTACAAAATATACATTGTCTGCCTCTCTACAAGCTCAGAGGTTAATAGTTCCAACCTGTGTCAGTCAAGCTCAAAAATCTCCTCCTTGGAGACATTCTCTAGTTGAAGAGTACAATGCCTTACAATTAGCAGGTACATGGACTAAAGTTCCTCCTCATCCCTCTCAAAATGTAGTTTGCTGTAAATGGGTTTTTAGAATCAAGCAACATCCAGATGGTACTATTGCTAAACATAAATCTAGACTAGTGGCTAAGGGCTTTCATCAGCAGGAGGGCATTGATTATACAGAGACCTTTAGTCCTGTAGCTAAACCAACAACCATCAGAGTTATTCTTGCTCTTGCTGTCAACTTCAACTGGTCTATTACTCAACTTGATGTGAGTAATGCTTTTCTGCATGGTGACCTAGCTGAGGAAGTTTATATGCAGCAACCTCCTGGATTTATTGATGAAGAGCATCCACATTATGTTTGTAAACTTCATAAGTCAATCTATGGCCTTAAACAGGCTCCCAGGGCCTGGTATGAGAAATTAATGCATGTTTTGCAATCTTATGGCTTCAAGATCTCAGCAGCAGACTCTTCTTTGTTTGTGCAAAAGCAGGGCTCCAGGATCACCATTGTTTTCATTTATGTGGATGATATTCTCATCACTGGAAATTCTCAACCATACTTGCAAGGAACTTATTTCTCGGCTTCAATGACATTTTCCACTTAAAGACTTGGGTGAGTTACATTATTTTCTTGGTCTTGAGGCTAAGAGAAATGATAATGGTCTGTTTCCATCTCAGACTAAATATGCCATTGATCTGCTTGACAAATATGACATGGGTGGTGCTAAGCCATGCACTTCTCGGGCCCAATCAATAGTAAACTCACAACTACTTCAGGCACTCCTTTGTCAGATCCTACTCTATACAGGTCTCTTATTGGTGCTCTGCAATACCTGACATGGACCAGACCAGAAATAAGTTATGCTGTCAACCAGGTTTGTCAGCATATGCAAGCTCCAACTTCTGATCATCTCATTGCTGCTAAGAGAATTTTACGCTACATCAAAGGCACCATTGATTATGGCATGATCTTCAGTAAGGGTCTCACTGCAGTGCATGGTTTTAGTGATGCCGATTGGGCTGGCGATCCAGATTCTAGGCGCAGCACAGGTGGATATTGCATCTTTTTTGGCTCTAATCCAATCTCTTGGTCAAGCAAACGCCAGCCCACTGTGGCTCGCTCTTCAACCGAGGTGAATTTTGTGATTTAGCTAATTCAACATTTGAAGTTATCTGGATATGCAAACTTCTTCGAGATCTTCACATTTTTCTTCCCACGGCTCCATCCTTACTCGTGTGACAACATCGGTGCCATTTCTTACTCTTCTAATCCCGTTTTCATTCCGAATGAAACATCTTGCTTAGTGGATTTTAACTTTGTCGGGGAACTCTCACGGGCCAAGGAGTTGAAGATTGCATACATCTCCACTATTTCTTAGATCTAATATATACAAGGTGAAAAATAAAATTTTGATCACTTTAATTAAATTTAAGTTAATTCTTCACGAGGCTACCCAAGCAAAAAATGGAATAAATGTCCACAAAGACGTTGGTATCGCATCTTTTGGATATTCCATTATAATTAGCCATGCCACCACCATTGTCGTGATTATAAAGTACTCATGCACAGCTCTACCTCTCTAGGTAGGGTAACATATCAGGATCTATTCTCTGATCCTTACTACCAATGAACCATGATGATGACAAATGATAACTATCGCTCCACATAGCTATTATTTTCTCCATATGATTAGTAGGATTCGCAGTAGTCACTCCAATGGAGCAAAACAGGCTGCAAACCAATTCTATAGTAATCACATATATGTTGCTATCAACTTATTATTGGCAAACCATTAACAAGGTCCAAATGATGGAAGTTTTTACTGTGAAAAAGAAGAGAGAGGGAAATAGAAAATAAAACTGGGAGAAAGAAAAAAGGTTTCTACTGTTAAAAAAGAAAAGAAAAGAGAGCATATCGGGAATGATAAAACTGGGAGAAAAAGAAGGTAACCATAGGGGTGGGACTTGGGTTGGGTCAACCCACCCAACCCATGCCCAACCCGAACGTTGGGCGGGCATGGTCAATATATTTTAAAACTTTGGGCAAGCTCGGGCACAATTTTAATAAACCCGAATTGAACTTGGGCAAGCATGGGCAAAAATATTTTTAACCCGAAGAACCCACCCAACCCGAGGAACTATAATATTATTATATAAACTATTTTTATAGTTAGTAGTATTATCTATTAAGAGCAACTTTAGCCATTATCTTCAAACCTAATAATGATTCATATCTATCTCATTATGAATTCAATATGAAATTTTTTTATATTATTGTTAATAATCACAAATTATTTGGAAATATAAGCTAAATACAACAATTAAATCTTATAATTACTAAAAATTTGTTATTATTACATTAATGAAAAATAAATGTTAAGACTTAAATTAAGGTCATTAGGGTTCTATGTGTGTATATATATGAGTCTATTGACTAACCCATTTTCACCGAGAACATACCATCACCTATTTTCTATCAAGGAGCATTAGTGCATTACCATACCATCCAATTCTCTGGTAAGTGTTTTTTTAAGATTTTCTACAGAAATTAAAACAGTAGATCATATCATCATAATCGAATTAAATAATGCATATGCAACTTTTCCTTGTCAATGTACTTTTGTCTTTTTTGTCTTTGTTTTATAGTCTTGTCAAGTGTCAACTGTACCAAGAGACAACAAGAGTTTGGGTTAAAAAAAGAGACAAGAGTTGGGTTAAAAAAACTTAAGCATTTCTCTTGTTTTTATCGGTGCTTTTTCATTTTTCAGTCAAGTTCTCTTAATCATGTTCTTATGGCTGCATTTCCATCGTAGTTAGGGTTGTATGTTTCATTTCCATACCGTTCTTTTTTTATTCTTGGTGTTTATGTATGTTGTAGAGATCCCATATATTATTCTTCATATCAATATCCTTTTTATTCATATTCAGTATCATTTTACATTGAGAGATTTTAACAAACAGTTTACATGCTTAATCACTTTCTTGTTTTATCTTAAGTTTTCTTGTGTATTTCTTTTATGTAGTAGACTAATATTGTTTCCTGTTTTTCTTTTCAAATCATTTTGTAGCTTCACCATGTCGACCATGGGTAACCAAGATACCATCACAGCTATTGTGACTGAAGACGAGGTTGTAGAAGTGACTCAATCAGTTCAGAATCAAGTAAAGAATCCTGCAACTGGGGTGATATCTTCTTTGACTGGCAAGAGAAAGAAAGTCTACAAAACAACATCTGAAGTTTGGAAGCATTTTACAAAGATTGACAAGGAAGATGGAAGCGATCCTACCCACTGCCGATGCAATTATTGTGACCTTGTGCTTGGTTGTGGTTCTGCAAATGGAACAAAGACACTTTGGAGGCACTTCAACAGATGTCTCAAATCTCCAGAGAATAAAACACGAAACAAGCAAACATTATTATGTCTTAACACAGGTAACTCTACTGTTGCTAGTTGGAAGTTTGATCTCCAATTGTGTCGTCAGGAGCTAGCTCGTATGATAATTGTTGATGAATTACCTTTTAATTTTATCGAAAAAGATGGGTTCAAAAGGTTTATGAATGCGGTACAACCCAAATTTCGAATTCTCTCTCGAAAAACTTTGAGAAAAGATTGTGTCGAAATTTTTGAATCTGAAAAGGTAGCTTTGAAGAAAATTTTTGAAACATTAAGTTCACAGGTGTGTATCACAACTGACCTGTGGACTTCCATCCAAAATCTAGGTTATATGTGTGTTACTGCTCACTTTATTGACTCTGATTTTGAGTTACAGAAAAGAATTATAAGCTTTCCTGTTCTTCCCACTCCTCATCGTGGTGAGAATATTGCACAAGCTGTCGAGACTTGCTTGTTGGACTGGGGAATCGATAAGTTGTTGACGATTACAGTTGATAATGCTAGCTCCAATGATGTTGCTGTGACATCACTGAAATCAAAGATGAATAGAAGGAAGAAACTGATGTTCGAAGGTGAGATGCTTCATATCAGATGTTTTGGGCATGTTCTTAATCTAATAGTAAGAGACGGCATTCATGAGGCAGATGATTCCATTGTTCGTATTCGTGAAAGCGTCAAGTATGTGAGAAGCTCACCCTCGCGAGAACAAATTTTTAACCAGTGTGCTGAAGAAGAACGGATTACTTCTAAACGATCATTATGCCTTGATGTAAGGACTCGCTGGAACTCAACTTATTTAATGCTATCAGCTGCAATAGATTATCAGAAAGTTTTTGAGCGTTTAGAAGATCGTGATATTAACTTTGGGGTTGAAGCCTCACGCCATCATGGTATACCAACAGAAAAAGATTGGGAAAATGCAAAAGACTTGCACTTGTTTCTGCAGTACTTTTATGACATGACTGTTCGCATTTCAGGCTCCAAGTATGTCACTTCGAACTCCTACTTTCATGAAGTTTATGGTATGCAATCCATATTTTTGAAGTGGTCACAAAGTGAGAATGCTTTTTTGCGTGATGTTACTGCAAAAATGAAGGTGAAATTTGAGAAATATTGCAGCATTCAGAAGATCAACCCCTTGCTCATCATTGCCGTCATTCTCGATCCTCGATATAAATTAATTTGGGTGGAGTTTTGCTTTCAGAAATTTTATTCAAGTGCTGAAGTGGTGACACTAATCAATAATGTCAAGAATCTCTTAGAAAGGTTGTTTGGTTATTACTCGATGAATGTTACAGCTAGTGAAGATGTTCAAGTTGACAAGTCCTCTATTTCTCCAAGTGAACCAAACCTTATTTTTTCTGAGTCCCATGAGGATTGGGATAATTTCTTGCAGCAAAAAGAGAGTGTGGCTATAAAATCTGAATTGACTAGGTATCTTGAGGATCATCTTGAGAAAATGAACAATGATTTCAACATTTTGACTTGGTGGAAAGAACATGCCGGCATCTATCGTGTTCTTGCGTCTATGGCTCGTGATATATTGGCGACTGAAGTATCAAGTGTTGCTTCCGAATGCATTCAAAGAACGGAGGACGTGTTCTTGATCGTTTTCGAAGCTCTTTAACACCGAAAATGGTTGAGTGTTTAATTTGTGCGCAAGATTGGCTTAAGAATCCATCAAAACATGTTGATATTGAAGAGACATTTGAGGAACTTGAAGAGATGGAAGTAGGTGAAATCAACGCTGGAGTCCAGGGAGGTGCTACTCTTCCTCCATCTTGAAAAGAAGTAAGATGCTTTATCAAGAAAATCTGAGCTAAGAACAAACCTTCAATTTGGCATTTGCTTAGTTTTTAGTTGTTTATTTTCAATTATGAAACATCATGTCTCCTTTATTAGTAATTAGTATGCAGTTTTTGTTATCATACGAAACCTCATGTTTCCCTTATTAGTTTGAATGAATAAAAATTCCAAAGAGTTTGTTTATCTGAATGTTTTGATAATATTTCTTTTAAAAACTAACATAGAATATACCGAGTTGAGTGGTACTGTACACAAAAGTAAAAATGAACACATCGTTGGTGGATAGTTAACTGAACCCCTGCAACTGTCCACAATTTTTGTGTTGTAAAGTATTAGCATGGGACAACCCGAGGAACCCGACGAACCCGAGGAATATAACTTGGGCGGGACTTGGGCAACACCTCCACGGGTTCCACGGGTTCCATGGGCAATCTGGGCAAAGGATTTCTACCTCGGGTCTGCCTCGGCCAAGCCTTCCAACCCGACCAACCAACCCAAGTCCCACCCCTAGGTAACCATAATGAAAGTGAATATCTTAAAAGGAAAGAGAAAAGGAGAAACTGTCTCCCTAAAAAAATGGCCACAAAGAACGCCAAGATTAATGACCCATTATTAAAAATTATGTTAAATTTTATTTTAATAATAATAATAGATAACAGATAAAGGTTAATTTAGTCCATCTGAGAACTTGAAATTTTAAATTCAATCTAGAACTGTTATTTTCGACTGTAGATTATACTTTTTGGGCTAGAAATATATATAATTTTAATGATGGGTTTTTGTAGGAAAGAGGAACCAAACTTGGGTTCCTCAGAAATTTCCACAATTTTTTTTTAGGAATGATAAAACATCCATAAATAAATGGTACGTTATCATTCTCAAAAATGATAAAGTGTTATTTGCCCTTTGGAAAAAAAAAAAGTTTCCGCAATTAATTGTTGATATTATTGGATAAATATTATTACATGAGACTAGTTGGAAGCCTAACAAGCTAAGAGCATCTCCAATGGAGTATGAGTATTTATCATTTGTGGAGATCTAAAAAAAGGTATTTAACAACATAGAATCAAAATACAAATCTTGTTTTGATAAACATCTCCAGTGGTAGTTGTATCCATATCTATTTTGATATACTTGTTGCTTATTTATAGAAACAAAATCTAAAAAATTAATTAAAATAATAACAAATTGACGACGTGGGTATGGATGACGGTCTCCAAAAACCCATACTCTCCTCCAAACTCAAACTTCCACGTCATATTAAATTTTGATTATCCAACCACCACTGGAGAGGTTTTTTTTGTTGAGAGTTTCTAAACTCCTAGGTGACATCAATATTTTTTAAAACCCATACTCCATTGGAGATGCTCTAAGCTCCAACAACATACTACTACATTAATTGAACAGGTTGCTGTGCTAACCTACCAGCGAGCCTCATGGGTAACCTAGACAAGAGAGCCGAAACGGCGGGAGGGGGACTGAGATTGTGTCACAAGGAGAGCAAGCTAACACTAGCTTCCATGTTAATTCCTGCAATATTATGTCATTGAGGACTCGAACTTGGGACCTCCTGGAGCACATTAAAAATTGAAGAATGGGGATAACCAGCTGAACTAGGTCCCGTTCTTTAAAAAAGTTAGATCAACAATGGAATCCATCAGCTACAGCAGGAAAAAAAAAGTTTCCGAATCCATCAACAATGGAATTCATCTAACTAAATAAAGTTTCCGAATGAATTGTTGATAAAGTGTTATTTGTCCTTTTTCAGGGGGGCAAAAAAAAAAAAGAGACAATGGAATCCATCAGCTACAGCAGCAGAGACAATGAAATCCATCTCAAAACCCACTATATGCAGTCCTAATTACTTTACTAAAAATGATAAAGTGTTATTTGCCCTATTTAGGAGGGAAAAAAAAAAGTTTCCGCAATTAATTGTTGATCTAACTAAAAAAGATCTTACATGTTGTGGTGCCTAAATTATTGTAGGGTCCGGTTACTGTAACTTAACATTTTAAATTAATCTATCACGTTTTATTTGAAGCGTAGATTAACTATTAATCTAACGAACTTGATGCTAACCCAAAACTATAATATTTCTCAATGGCTCGGCTCGAAGCCAATTGAAGCCGTATCAATTAGCTTTTCTTACCTAAAAAACTGACGCGTGATATTTTTATCTTCTTCTTCAGAATATATCTTTCATCTTCATATCCAAAAAGATGCAGAACAATATACTAGATATTATACAAATTGTCCCTTTACAGTTTCAAAATCAACATGACGTTATAGAAGATTACTGATCAATGGGGATATGGAAGTTATGCCAACAAAGATTGTCAAACTTGCCGTTAGGTGTTCCAGTGAATCACCGTTCCTACCACTACATTCTACAGAGCCATTAACGGCATTCATACTACAATGTTAAACTTCAAATAAAATCAAAACACTAAAACATGGGTTCCTTGCAAATGACAGACAAATCTTTTGGAACAACTATACTTAAAAAAATGAAAGTTTTAATTGAATATATCCATGCTTGATCTTTGGAAAAATCAAAGCTCCCCGACAGCCTCAATGTTCTGCAAAAGAATTATAGCAAACTTAAATGTTTGTAGAGCGTCTTGGATTTGATGATAATTTCCTTGAGGAGAAATGTTCCTCTTGGCTAGAATATATATAAAACCATAATAATTTCTTTTGTGTTTACAACCCAAGTCAATGGAGATAATCTCCTAAAGCTTAATAAGGTAAGAGGATAATATAAAGTCTACTACACCCCTTAGTCCGAGCGGAGAAGAACAAACACTAAGACTAGAACGAAACGAACAAATAGGCTGTCGAGGAAGCCCCTTGGTTAAGATGTCGGCATATTGGTTCTCGGAGGGAACATGTAAGACTTGAATGGCACCAATCACGAACAAAATGTATATCAATCTCCACATGTTTGGTACGTTGATGTTGAACAGGATCTCCAGACATATATATCGCACTTACATTGTCACAGTAAACAATAGTAACACGTCGTAGAGGTAGTCGAAGCTCTAAAAGAAGATTGTGAAGCCATGTTGTTTCATCAACCGCATTTGCTACTCCCGTGTATTCGGCTTCAGCCTTTGGACCGAGAGGCGTGGCTTGACGCTTGGAGGACCGGGAGATGAGATTGTCACCAAGAAAGACACAAAAACCCCGGATGTCGATCGTCAAGAATCAAGAAAACCCGCCCAGTCAGCATCAGAGTATGTTGTTAAGCCATAGATAGAGGAGACCGAGAGACACAGTCCGTGGTTGATGGTGCCCTGAAGATAGCGAAGGATTCGCTTGAGGGCGTGCATATGAGGCTCACGGGGATCATGCATAATTAGACATACCTGCTGAAATGCATATGCAATATCTGGCCGAGTAAAAGTGAGGTACTGAAGAGCACCCGCTAGGCTTCTGTATAGAGTGGGATCCGAAATTGCCTGGCCAGAGGTAGCACTGAGTTTGGAATCTGTGTCGACCGGAGTAGTCACCGGATTACATTTTGTCATGGAGGCACGCGCGATGATGTACTGTGCATATAATGACTGAGACAAAAATAATCCTGAGGATGAACGAGTAATAGTGATGCCCAGAAAATGATGTAGTGGACCAAGGTCAGACATAGCAAACTCTCTTTTCATCAAATCAATGAAGCGGCATAGGAGAGCATCAGTAGAGGTAGTCAAAATAATGTCATCAACATACAAAAGTAAGTATGCCGTTTCGGATCCCGAATGATAAACAAAAAGTGAGGGATCACATACACTACCACGGAAACCACAACCTGTGATAAACTTGGCAAATCTCTGAAACCACGTCCTGGGAGCCTGCTTGGGGCCATGTAGAGATCTACGTAATCTACATACGTAATCGGGGTGGCGGGGTCAACAAATCTTTGAGGCTGATGCATATAGTCTGTCTCGGTTAGATCACCATGAAGAAAAGCTTTCTTGACATCTAGTTGATGTATGTGCCAAGATCGTCATGTAGCAATAGTGAGAACAAGACGAATAGTAGCAGGTTTAACAACTGGACTAAATGTTTCAAAACAGTCAACTCCAACTTGTTGAGATTTGCCATTGGCAACAAGACAAGCCTTGTAACGCTGTAGGGATCCGTCGACATTATATTTATGATGAAAAAAGCCACATAGAACGAATAACATGAGCATCACGAGGTCGTGGTACAAGTTCCCAAGTATTAGTTTTCAACATTGCATTGTACTCGTCTTTCATGGCGGCATTCCAGTTTATGTCCCTAAGAGCATACAAGTGATAACGGGGAATAGGAGAGATATGACGTAAGGTTTGGAAATGAATATTAAGACGATTTATAGGGCGGAAATGCCACGAGAGGCACAAGTGACAGGTCGAGTGGGAGCGGTAGGTATGGTAGAAGCCGAAGGTGTTGTGTCTAAGGGTGATGTTGTAGTGGGAGTTGGAGTTGGAGTGGAGGTGGTTGGACGTTGATCTGTAGAAGGAGGAGGTGGTAACACAGCAGGGGACGTTGTAGTGGGGAAAGAAGAGTGTTGTGTTGTGTGGGGAGTAGGAGTGGGGTCAGGGGACGTTGTAGTAGGGAAAAAAAGTACAGAACATGTGTTGTAGAGTGGATGGTATAAGTAGGAGGTGGCAGAATATTGGTTTGTTGAAGAAGTGGTAGGAGATTTGTGAGAGTGGGAGGAGGAGTGGGAAAGTTCTTGTAAAGGGAATAGTGGTGGTGGAGGTGGCAGTTGATTGTTGAAGAGGGGATAATGGACAGAGCAGTGGAGGAGGAAGTTGAATGGTTTGTGGGGACGGTATGGACTGTGTTCAGTTGCGGTGAGGTGGAGTGTAGGACTGTAGGATTATTTGGGGGAGCTGTAGGAAATGTGGTGGGAATAAAAGGGAGAAGAAGAGGAGGAATCATCATCAGACAAGGGTGTTGGAGGATTAGTGAAAGGGAATAATCTCTCGTCAAAAGTTACATGACGGGAAATGATGATTTTGTTTGTGGCAAGTTCAAGGCAGCGGAAACCACGGTGGTTGGGAGGAAAACCAAGGAAGACACATTTAGTGGAGCGGGAAGCAAGTTTATGAGGAGTTGTGGAAGAGAGATTGGGATAGAAAAGGCAACCAAAAGTACGAAGATGGTCGTATGTTGGTTGGCGTTGATAGAGAATAGACACGGGAGAAGAAAAGTTTAGGATTTTTGTGGGAAGAATATTATGTGGATAAACAGCCATAAGGAGATAATAAACCCAAAATTTTGGTGGAATGGAAGCATGAGACATAAGGGTGCGGGTGATGTCATTGACACGGCGAATCATGCGTTTTTCCTTGCCATTTTGAGAGGAAGTTTGGTGGCAAGAGAAGCGAAAAACTAGACCATTAGTATGAGCAAAATTGTGAAAAGAAAAGTTGTCAAATTCACGTCCCATGTCGCATTGAAAACTTTTTATTTGACGCTCAAATTGGGTTTGAACAAGAGAACGAAATTCCAAAAACTTGTCATAGACTTGGGATTTAAATTTTAAAGGATAAACCTAAAGATAGTTGGTGAAATCATCCAGCAAGATAAGATAATAACGAAAACCGGTATCAACATGTAGAGGAGAGGTCCATAAATCACTGTGAATGATATCAAATGGAGCAAAAGTATTGGAATTTGATTCATAAAAAGGTAATCGAACATGTTTACTAACTTGACATGAATGACAAAATTTAGAATGTTGATTCTTATTACAATGAATATAATTATTAGTACGAAGAACATCTAAAACTGACCTTCTTAGGGGTGACCAAGGCGGCTATGCCAAATATCTGGCGAACAGACAACAAGGGAAATTAGGGAAGATTGGGACGATTTTTGAGCTGGCACGACAGTGTTGGTGATAGGGTAAAGCACCCGAAACTATTGCACCGAAGGATAATCCTCCTCGAACTCAGATCTTTCACATAAAAACTAGATGGATCAAACTCAACAGACACACGATTATCAGTGGTGAACTTACGAACCGAAACTAAGTTTTTGATAATATCGGGAAGAACAAGAGTATTTTTGAGTTGAAGGGTGTGAGAAGGGAGGTTTATGAGCTTGGTACCACTAGCGTGAATCGGAATGCTATTGCCATTGCCAACTAAGATAGACCGTACGATACTAGGGTGGTAACGTTATGTAAAGTACCTGAATCAGCAGTGAGATGCGAGTTAGCACCGGTATCCATGTAGAAAGCATCATCGGGTTCTTTGTAGATGCATAGAACTATATGCCTCGGCAATGTCATGAGCTTCAGTTGTTCCGTCGCCATTGATTTTAATGGTTTTAGAAAACGAGCAGAATCGTAAATTTGATACCATCTTGGATTTGATGATAATTTCCTTGAGGAGAAATGTTCCTCTTGGCTAGAATATATATAAAACCATAATAATATCTTTTGTGTTTACAACCCAAGTCAATTGAGAAAATCTCCTAAAGCTTAATAAGGTAAGAGGATAATATAAAGTCTATTAGAGCGGATCCGCACGTCGAAACCATTATTTCTTCCGTACTCAATATAACTGTCCCCTGCTTCTTCAAATGAGTTGAACGTCCTATGGTAAAACTCTTCGCTTATTTCACCGAAATTGTCATTCTTAGTTTGGGGCTCACCATCGTTTAGGGTTCCGACCCTAAACTCGTCATAAGACCATGGGTAGAACTCAACTCGAAAACCGGTTGACTAGATGAGGGAACCCATTGACTTATAAACTACCAATTAAGCCCCATCTAACCAAATGTGGGACTAGGATCCCAACATCCCACCACGCTTCCAGACCCAACGTCCTCGTTGGTCCACTCTATCGACAACTCACCCGAAGGTATCCCTTTCTCTTATGGCGGCTTCACTCCCTATCCAGTATTCAATGCGGGTGACAACTACGCCCATACATAGGTGCCCCAACACTTTAATCTAGCATATAGGTCACCCCTTCCGTGGAGCGGGGATGGGTCGTGGTGGTTGGCTCTGATACCAAATGTTAGGGTTCCGACCCTAAACTCGTCATAAGCCCATGGGTAGAACTCAACTCGAAAACCAGTTGACTAGATGAGGGAACCCATTGACTTATAAACTACCAATTAAGCCCCAGCTAACCAATGCGGGACTAGGATCCCAACAACATCCATGAATGATCTCTACAAAAGTCGATAAACATATGAGAAAATGAAACCAAAAAGTATATCAGTACAACATTACATATATAACGGGAAAGAAGACATAAGAAAATATACATATGCGAAAATGGACTGGTGATTATAGTCTAAGATGTCACAAAAGAAAAAACAAGAAACAACTAAGAACCTTGATTCAAAAATTTCTTATAATTCTATTTGTAGTCCAAATCTAGCAACACTATTAAACAAAAATTGGAATCAAGAGTTCAAGCGAAATACTGACAAACAATATATAACATGAAATTGAGAATTTGATGCTTCAAAAAAAGTGATCAAAGGAAAAAAAAAACAAAAGAAGTAACTATGACATACCAATCAAGGTCTAGGCAGAGTAACGAGAAAGATGATTCTTAGTTTTTCGGTGTGTGTTTTAGGATTATGAGAGTGAGAATTTCTCTTCCTGTGACAAGATAAATATTTTTTCAGCATTTTTAGGTAACAAAAAAATATCGTATCAATCTCTCCTGCCGAACAAGGAAAATTGATACGGCTTCCATTGGCTTCGAGCCGAGTCATTAAGAAATATTATAGCTTTGGGCCAGTGTTAATTAAGTCTCGTTAGATTAATAACCAATCTACGCTTCAAATAATACGTGTCATATTAAGTTAAAATGTTAAGTTACAGTAACCGGACCCATTATTATATATATAAACCCGTAAACGAGAAATCTTTAAATCAGTTGTCTTCCTTTAGAAATCTTTAAAGTTTTTTTCAACCATTTCTCTCCCTCCATACTTCTCTTGCAACCTCTTGTAATTCAAAAATGAACGAGAATGTTTTGTTCATAACAGCTAGTACTGTAATAATAGTACTTGCATTAGCAAAATTTCTAGCTTCTAGAAAATCATCTACCTCTACAACGGAATGGCCAGCAGGTCCAAAAACACTACCAATAATTGGGAACCTTCACCAATTAGGAGGAGATGTCCTTCATGTTGTGTTGGCAAATTTAGCTAAAGTTCATGGAGGTGTTTTTACAATATGGATAGGAAATTGGAATCCAGTGATCATCGTAAGTGATGTGCACAGTGCTCGCGAAGTTCTTATTACAAAATCTTCTGATTATTCAGGTAGAGTTGTGCCTGATTATATTAAACTCATTTCGGCAGATGGGGAGAATATTTCCGATTCTGATTCCGGTCCATTTTGGCATAATCTAAGGAAAGGGCTTCAAGGTGTTGCATTAAATCCTCTGAGTGTTATGTCCCAGTCACATTTACAAGAAAGGGACATGCAAAATCTAATCCAATCCATGCAAGAAAATGCATCACGAGAGAATGGGATTGTAAAACCTCTTGATTATGTTAAGAAAGATGCTATTCGATTAGTAAGTCGAATTATGTTCGGCCATGAATTCTCGAATGAAGAGTTTGTTGCTGCTATGAGTCATACCCTCCACGATTTTGTACGTACAGGTGAATTTGCAAGATTAGCTGATGCTTTTAAAATTGCCACATATTTACCCAGCCACAAAAAAACTGTTCGCAAAATGAATGCCGTCGGTGCACAGGGAGCAAACCTGATTCTTCCATGTATGGCATCCAAACCTCCTTCGAATACTTACTTACATTTTCTTTTGTCCCAAGGTTATAGTCAAGATGTTATAGTGTCTGCAATACTTGAAATTTATGGTTTGGCAGCAGATAGTATTGCAGAAACAATAGTTTGGGCACTCACCTTTTTAGTACGCCAACAAGAAGTTCAAGAAAAGCTTTACCGTGAAATCAAGAATGTCACAGGTGGGACTAGACCTGTAAAAATTGCAGATTTGAAACAAATGTCGTATTTAGAAGCAGTGGTGAAAGAAACGTTAAGGATGAAATGCATTGGACCACTGGCAATTGCTCATAAAGCGACGAAAGACACTTCATTAATGGGTAAGAAAATTAGTAAGGGTACACCAGTGATGGTTAATATTTACGCTATTCATCACAACTCTGACGTTTTTCCGGAACCATATAAGTTCATGCCAGAGAGATTCTTGAAAGATTTTAACAGTGATGCAAGTATGGGTGATGGAGAAAAAATGAAACGTTCATTATTACCATTTGGTGCTGGAATGAGAGTTTGTGCAGGTACGGATATTGCTAAACTTATGATTTCTTTTGGTATTGCAAGTTTGGTTAATGAGTTTAAATGGGACTGTGTTTTGGATGGAAAACTACCTGATCTTACTGAAGATCTTAGTTTGATTCTCTTAAATAAAAACCCACTCGAAGCGAGAATTACTCCCCGATTCCATTAATTATCATACCGATGTTTTGATAGTAAATGGTAAAACTTGTTCGACGTTATTCAGTCAAGTTCCAAGCGCACCTTCTTCTGGTACTGAGAGGTCCTGGAGCAGGGAACTCTCATGTTTCTTTACCGAGTGAGCTACACGGACTTAATTTGCTGGGGATCTTCTTCTTATAATTTTACATCTTTTAGTAAAATTTCGTTTGTTTTTTCCTTTTGTGTGATGTTGTTGGTGTACTGTGTTTTTCCCTTTTTGTGATGTTGGTCCATATGCTTCTATGTCGTATCAATAAGTTGGTTACTTACATCTCTCACACCCCGGCAAAGTCTATAATGAAAGTACTTTAATATTTTATATAATCATTAAGTAGTTTTACTTTTATGGACCATCCTCAAAGTGAGGCAAACTAAGAGCTTCTTCGATGGTTGTTGTATGTATTTCTTATGTGGCAACACAAATAATACGTCTTTATTTCAAATTTTTCTTAAGTTTAGGTGAAAAAAGTTATTCATCTCCAATAATGTTGTTTGGATCATTTCCTTATTAAATGTAAATTTTATGTTTAGTAATTTTAAGATTTTATTAGATCTAAAAATTATTATTTATTGTATTAGAATTAATTTTAGTAAATAAAATATATTTTTAATTTAAAAAAGCTGACTAGGATGGTAGTCAATGCCAAGGGGAATGTGGGAAACTAGACATTCCCCTTGACATTTTCTACCTAAAGTCATGCATACATTGATTTATGACATCCGGGTTGGAGAATGATTTTAGAGAAAATGGATGTGCATCCTAGGTGGATTTTGACATTTATCTCCACACACATGTCATTGGAGAAGCTCTTAGCACGGAAATATGCTTACTTTCTGTATTTGGCAAACACAAGTTCCAAGAGCTTCTCCAATGGTTGATGTGCTTATTTCATATGTGTCAACATTGTCTTGACTTTCTCTTGGTAAAAGTTCCTTTACATAGATGTAAATTCCTAAACATTAGGAACTCAAAAAATTCATCTCAACCCAAATTAATCTTAATCTTTTATTTCTTAAGTGTCATTTAATAATTGGTTAACAATTATTTTATTTTTAATTTATAACTTATTTCATTAACATAAAAGTGACTAGGATAGGAAGACAATGTGAAGGTGAATGTCTAAAACTAGACATTCACCTTGACAATGTCTTCCCAAAATTATGCCACGTCACTCCACATTCATTTAAGAAGTTAGGGTTGGAGAAGGATTTTAGAGAAAATTAATGTGTATCCTATGTGGATTTAGATATTTACCCTCACACACATTCCATTGGAGAAGCTCTAACAATAAAAATCACTAAACAGTTGGAATTTTTTATTTTATTTTTTTTAGGGATTTTTTATAAAGTGCCCATGTGGAGAAATGCATTTAAGAAAATGGCCACGTTTTTTTCGATATTAATTAAATGGCCACAGTTTGACCTTTTCCGTCCGTTTTTGAAAAACGCTTAACTTAATGATAGCGGCCGTTTGATGCACACGTGGTAGCAATTCGGTCTTGGCAAAAGACTATTACCTCCCTTAACCAGTCTGAAACCTGTTCATCTCTATCTTCATTTGTTCTTCCCCAAAAATCAACAAACCCCGACCAACCAAAGTAATGCGAATATTCCATCTTGCATCACTGTTTCACTATCACAGTTCACCACCATTGAAAATCAATCTCATTTTAATCCAAAAACAGATTGAAACCAATAATTGTAGCACCAAGCGATTACACGGATTGAACCTAAATTGAAAATGAGCACTTAAACACCATTAACCTTCCACCACCTTCATACCACCACCACCAGAAACCCAATTCAAACTAGCCCTAACTGAAAACCCAACACAACCCATCGATTCCCCAAATGCAATTCGATCTACCTAAAATCCCCCAATTAAAATTCCACCTGTAACAAACAAAACCCCTTAAAATAAAATAAAAACGAAAAACAAATTTAACAAGATTAATCTTCGTCTACAATTCCATTTGAATCCCAACATAATTGGTGACGGTGTCTAACTAACCATTCACTTTGAATCCCTGATTTCTTTTTGATTTTTGTTGGAAACCCGAGCTTAATCAAACGAGAACTTGTAGAATGGTGAAAATTAGGAGTAGATTATCTATGAATATTTTGTGACATGTGAGATTAGAGACTAAGTTTGGGAGAAGAAGTACTGTGGGTTTAGAGGAGGACGAGGGAGACAGAGAAGAAGAAGAGGGAGACGGACACAGTTATGGTGCCGTAAACCAAATTGCTTTTAGAGTTATCGTGGGTAAAAAAGTAATTGCGACAGCAAAGTCTGACCAAGTAAACGAACAAAGACTAATCAAGGAAGCCCTAACGGAATTATTAACGTGATGGGCAGTTAATTAATATCCAAAAAAACGTGGGCATTTTCTTAAATGCATTTCCCCACATGGGCACTTTATAAAAAATCCCTTTTTTTTAAGCATGAGAAAAAGGAAACAAAGTTAAATTGCTACTACAAGCGGATATGTTGTATAATCTGGTGAAGAAAAGATGGGATTTCCTGGTCTCATATGGTTGTTGGTAAATTTCTCGTTTGGCTTCCATCCCCGGCATAGTTTGCGGACCATCTCTTTGCTTGGTTCCCTTCCCTATAATTGTGTTGTATATCATGATTAGGAATTTGTCGCATTCTTGGTTTTATTTCATAATCGTTCTGCAATATATCGGGTAGTTTCGGTCGTCGTTTTTAAGAAGTGTATCAGATTTTCGAATTTGTCTCAAAGATAACTTTTGGCTGTTGCCTTTCTTGTCGCTAGCAGTGTAGCCTATGTTTCGGCCATCAGCGCCGTAATTATTCGTAAAGGCTGTGCGAGAGCCATCACAGTTTGAGCATTCAAATCTCTGCAAATGAAACCCGTTCCTATCAATCCCGGGAGTCCCATAGTAGCAACATCTGTCTTGATATTTATCCAATCTGAATCTGATCTGGTTCATTCCACTTTCATCATTGTTTCTCTGATACTGGTTGGAATAGTCGACTTGAGTGGTTCCCTAGGGATAAATGGGGAAGTACCTTTTTTTCCCAATCAAGTTCGTGTTGCTGTCTCAAAGTTTGTGCTAGGATGTTGTCCGGAGGTCTATGATTTTGCTTGGAAACGACTTCATTTTGGACTCCAAAAGTCCCAAAATAAAAAACAAAAATCTGATATAAAAGGGGATATGGATAGAGCATTTCAAAATTTGTAAAATGGTTGTTTGAGTAGTTACATCGATATCAGAGTTCACTACAAGAAAATGGGGGTTTAGTGTCAAAAAAATTTGTCTGGAAATCCCCTTTTTTTGTCTCGAAATATTTTTTGAGATCAATTTTTGTTTGTCACGAAGTTGTCCCAAATACCGGAAATGCAGGAAAGTATATCGTGTGAGAATTATGAACGGTCACGAGAAAAATTAATTAACAACTAAAAATTTATTGTTAACAAAAGTCTCTTTCACCAACGAAATAAAATTGTCTATGAAAGTTATTTTAATGGCGAAAAAATTTGACACCAAAAGACATTTTTTTGCAAGCAAGATTTTTGTCGCAAAAATGTATATTCTAGGACAAACTAATTTGTCTTTAACGATAACTATTTAAGACCAATAAAATTGTCTCAAAAACGAAAGTTTTGTGTCAATATAATTTGTCTTTAATGATAACTATTTAAGACCAAAAACATTGTCTCAAAAATGAAAATTTTGTGTCAATTTAATTTGTCTTTAATATTAATTATCTGAAACAAATAAATTTGTCTCTAATTAATTTAATTAGAGACAAAATCAATAGCCCCTAAATATCAAATTTTGAAGACTAACTTATTTGTCTCTGAATATTTTATTAGTGACCAAATTTTTTGCCTCCGAATGAATTTTTTTTTTGTCTCTAATTTTTTTATCAAAGACAATTCATTTTGCCTTTAAAACCAACTTTGAAAGACAACTTTTTTTTTCTCCAAAAATAACGTGTTTTGTCCCTAAATATTTCATTAATGACTACCTTCCCTATAAAAAATTGCCTCTAAATATCATAATCAATCACAATTAATTTGCCTTTAAAAATGAATTTTTCAGTCAACTTTGTTCTTCATTAAAAAGGTTTTTTTTGGTCCCTAAATACTTTATCAAGGACTACTTGTTTTCCTTAAAAGAGAATACAAGCTTTTTATGAACTGTATACCAAAATAGCAACAAAAAATTCATTCAATTTTCTTGATTCGTTTTATTTATTTATTTATTTTTATTACAATCATAAATCACAATAGATATGGAGCACAAAATATTTAAATATGAGATCACCATTACAATAGCAAACAACCTAAAAATAATTTCCATCAAAAAAGAAAAAAAACTAAAAATAATTAAACTGGCCTAAATTGAAATTCATCTAGACACGAAATCTCTTATGTATTATATACTATATTCATAACTTGAACTATTCATCCAGGTCTATTTGGTTCAACATTTGAATATCTTGCCGGAATAATTCGTAGTCTACTTGCATCTTTTGGATTTTATTTTCTAAGTTTTGAACCAAATCTCCATAAGCGATGCTGATGTCTCTTCTTTTAAATCTTCTTCGAAAAACCTCGATATAAATGTCATCTTCATTTCTTTGCTCTCCTTCAATTTATTTGCTCTCCTTCAATGATGTTTTTTTTTGCCGAAGCCGAATCATCTTATCCTTTATAAAAATTACATGTTAGTTTACATGTTAATGAAATAAAGAAAAACAATTAGATTTAAGAAATCAAGATGATATATAAACTTCAAAAAGTGTGGGTTTTGATTTATTTTTCTTTCCACATCAAAAGAGGCTCATCAAGATTCAAGAATTAGGGGTTTTCTTACCAAAACTTAGATTTAGCACGAACTTCATTGGTTTCCAAAGCATCATCCTATAAATCTTAGGAGTGTCCTCCTTCTCGGTGGGTAATGCCCTTCCCACAACCGAATATTGATGATACTGCACAGGAAGAACAAAAAACAAAATGAAAATCTAAACGGATAAAAGATCATACGAGAAGGGATTAGTAAGAGATATGAAGAACAAACAAGATCGGGAGATGGTAAACAACCTTGAACGTCATTTTTTCGTCTGATTTGAAACCCTAACTACGTCTTCTTCCTTGTTTAGGGTTCTGGAGCTCCTCTGCGGCAGTCAAGGAAGAAAGGCGAAAATGTGTTTCTCTTTTTATGTATCGCTTCTGAATACATAAACCCTAGGACTAAAAGTATCGGGCTTTTGTAAGTTTTCTTGGGTTAGGTCCATATATCCATGATAGTTAACGTGCTGGGCCTTGGAAGTTTGTACTTAGGGGTGTGCAACGGTTGGACGGTTGCGGATTAGGGGTCACCCGCAACCAAACCGTAAAAGTTGCGGTTTTGGAAAATCAAACCGTGTCCGGTCCAATCACCCGCGGTTTTTTCATCCGCGGATCAACGGATGATACGGTCCGGTTGCGGATCAACCGCGGATTTACTCATGAAAAAAAAAAAAAAGTAAAAAAAAAAAAAAACTAAGTTAAGAAAGATAGACAAAGAATGCAATGTTAATTCATTGACAACTTGGCATGTTGCTGTTTGGTAATGAAAATTATATGGGTCTTGAAAAGATTTAATTTATGTTTTATGTTCTTATCTCTTAATGTTTGGGCCATGTCATGTGACTAGAATTTTTTGTTGGTGCTTTCAGGTATTTACATTGTGCTAACATGCTTTAGAATCATGGTTTATATATAAAACCCAAAATTGTGGCTACACAAGCCCACGGAACTAGATAGGGAAGTTAAGGCCTTTCTGCCCTACGGTGCGGTTAAAACCGCGGTTCTACGAATCCAACCGCAACCAAACCGCTAAACCTTGCGGATTTGAAAACTCAACCGTGTCCGGTCCGTAGCCTCTTGCGGATTGGTTTTCACCCGCAATTTTGCGGACGGTTGCGGGTGAAAACCGCGGTTCCGGTTTTTTTGCACACCCCTATTTGTACTTATCACCTATGCGTCAACGCCGGTTGCCAGCAATCACAAATCCTTGCGTCTCATCTCATGGGAAATTCAAGGTATTGTAAATCTTTACATGGTATTGTAAATCTTTACAACTGAAATAAAAATTATATGTAACCGAAAAAGAACCATTTTTTTTTTTGGGACTACTCAAAAATGGAGGGTGACTATTAAATTTTTTGGGTGGATATTAGAAGTAATAATGAGTCACCTCTTATCTAAGTTTTTTTTTTAATACCAAACTTGCCCTTCGTAATTAAATTAGTTAGTGTAATGATTAATTAGTGAGGTTTGATTAATTAGTTGGGTGTTTTTAAAAGAATAATTTTTGAGATTTTTTTTTTTTTTTTTTTTTTTTTAAAGATGGTTGATTTCGAAACGAGGGTTTTGGGTACTTAGGTATACTTCAAATTTAGTTAATGTTACTTTAATTGGCAAAAAATTTCGAAAAAAACGAAAAATTTATAAACTGATTTCGACCATGGAAATAAAGTTCGGCTACGACATCTGAAGAACAGGTAGCCGAACTCATCTGCAAGTGTAGCTCGACTAATGGTTCTGAAGACACAGGTAGTCGAACTCAGCTTTAATGGAGTTTTGCTTTCAAAGAAAAGTTCGGCTAGGAAAAAAAAAAGTTGCAACGTAACCGAACTAAAAGTTCGGCTGGGAAAAAGAAAATTCGACGTAACCAAACTCAATATATAGGTTTTCAGAGAAAAGTTTGGTTAGGAGAAAAAAATTACGACGTAACCGAACTAAAAGTTCGGGTGGGAATTTTTTTCGCGAGGTAACCAAAATAATGCGTCCCAAAAAAATATTATAGTCAAAGCACAAAATCAAAACACAGTTGGGATTATAGTCAAAGCACAAAATCAAAACACAACGGAAACTTTAATAAAGTCTTGAGTTGATTATAGTATAGTAAAAGGTGAATCATAATTCGTACCTGAACCATGAGTCCTGGCAGAAACTCACTTGACTTGTCTTAACCCTGAATCATAATTATTGAAAATGACATCCACCACCACCGCTGCAACAATACCAACACCACCACCACTACCCACCACCAGTCCACAACCAAAACACCAACCTTCACCATTATTGACCCTACGAGTTCAATCATAAAGTTTTTGAAATCCTAAAATTACTTCTCAGAAATTTCAAATGTGAAATCGACCAATTGAAACTCCTGATTGAGTTAAAAGGATAATGATTGACTTACCTTTTCAATGGTTTTTGAAGATGAATCCTTCAAATTATACTGATCTTGAATCTCATCAATTCTTCCCTTCCATTTACAGTAAACCTTTAAGAAAAATGATGTTGACATCGATCTAGGTTTTTCAAACTGTCTCGAATTGAATAAAATTAAACCTAATACATATTTTCAGATTACGTTTGTAGTTGAATCTGATAAAATACCTATGATTTGTTGTTGCGGTGGTGGAATTTGGATAACATTGGAGTGGTAGCGGCAGAGATGGTAAAATACGTATGATGTGGATTGTGGAGATGGAGATAGTAATGCAGGAGGCACATAACATTGAATGAAGGAGGCCCAAGTAAATTAGACACTCTTTATGTTATGCTAGGTGCTTTGGATTTGAGTCTAATTAAGTACATAACACTTTGAAATGCGGGGAGGCCTTTGCTCAACTTGCTACTTCGTTACAAAACTTCATAATGGTGTACACGCATTCCAAGTTCGAGCCATACAAGCATGACCTACGGGTGTCCTTTTAGGTAATTCTTTTGACTCTGTTTTGTTCTTCGTATTTCTCCGGAATCGCAACAGGCTTATAATGATCAGTAGGACTAGGAAGTTGCATCTTAGTATAGTATCAAGCAACTCCTGCTGAAATTGTTGACCTGTTTGCAGGTGTCAATGGCAAGAAAGGTGATGCCAGTTGGGTATCAAGCAACTCCTTTTGCAACGGGTGAAAGACCCTGCCAGTGGAAGCGGGAAGACGATCAAATATCCATGTCAGGTTCATGCAATTCTGTTTTCGTAGGAAGTTAACAAACCTACTCTTTATGCTATGTGGTGATTATTTTGTAGATGTATAGACCATTTGTTGAATTTTTTCTTCTGTTAACACTTTTTAGTCTGTAATGTAGAATGTCAATAGTGGTTGAGCAACTTTTAGTGTTAAGTTTTTATATTTTGAACTTGGGGTGATTTCAGTTGTTGAAGTTGTAATGTAGAATGTCAATAGTGGTTTAGCATCATCACCGGATATTCGGATTTGTAGACCAAAATTTGTCTTGTCACTAACAAAGTTTTAATGGCAAAATTTCAGATTTGCTTCGTATTCATTTAGATGACGAACCAATTTTTCGGCGTAAATAGATATAAGGACAAAAGTTACATGTTGTCGGCAATAGTTTTTTCAGAGACCGATTTCTTTTCTGTCGGTAGAAAACAGTCCATTTGTGACAACAATTTGTTTGGATACTAATAGTTCTAACGACAAAATCCTTATTTAGCCCGGGCATTCATTTCGGCGACAAACTAATTTTGTCGAGTGTAAGATACATTCAGGACAAAAGTCTTGGATCGTTGGCAATAATATGTTTGGAGATTATAATTTTCCTTTGTCGCTATAAACCAATTCCGTGACCGAAATAATTGGTCACAAAGAAATATTTAGAGACGGAGACAGAATTGGTCATTATATTTGGTCACAAAAAAATATTCCGAGACGAAGACAGGTTTGGTCACAATATTTGGTCACAAAAATTTACAGTGACAACTTTAAAGACTAAATTTCCAGTTTGTCGCGGAAAAAATATATATGGTGACCAAAAAAAAATTCCTCCCTAAACACTAGATTTGCAGACAAAATTTTATTGGTCGTATAAAATTTTGTCACTAAAGGTGTGTTTTGTTGTAGTGGTTAGATACGGTAGTTGTTTTGGTTTGTTGATAGGCGAGATATCAGGTTGTTCTCAAAAAATGCATCTAAGTCACTTTTTCTCAAAAAATGCATCTTGATTATTTTTTCCATCCACCTAAACAAAATGCATCCCGGCCTTAATTTTTTTAAGGTCCAATTACAGAATGGTCATACTTTTTGTAATTCGTTCACAAAATGATCATACTTTTGTATTTCGTTTACAAAGTAGTCACACTTCCATCTGATTTAACACTTTTGAATAAAACGGTGTTAAGTTTTCCCATAATACCCTCCCCCAAAATACACTCCTCATTTAACTAATTGGTTGATGTGGTGGTGGTGGTGGTGGAAGCTTAAGAATCTTCGCTAAACCCAAGAGGGGAAGTGGTGAACCCTTTGGGTGAATGCGGTGTAACGATATTGAATGCGTTCTAACGAACCTGCCTGAATGCGTTCTAACGATCCTGAATGCTATGTAACGATATGTAAGCGACGGCACCGCCACCTACAAATAGCACCACCTTAAAAAAAAACTATAATGAAGGCAAAATTTGAGATTATGTATGGAGGGACAAATAGGAAGTATATGTAAGTAATTTCAATAACATATTTAACTGTGAGTCACCACTTAACTATCTATTTAAAGGAAATATGACCATTTTGTTAATAGTTTGTAACAGTCTGACTGTTTTGTAAATAAGGTCTTAATAGTATGACTGTTTTGCAATTTTTCCTTTTTTTAATGCATGCATAACTTCAAATATATTTTTCAAGGTTCAAAACCAAAAGCCACCTCTCCCCGAACAATGCTACGTATACCGGGAGAATCCACCGCGGATTCTCCCGCAACTCACAAAAAAGGGGAGCCCCAGGGACCCACAGGGAGAAAACAGGGGCCCGAGTATATCTTAGCCATCTTTGTCTGAACCTATTTCCGGTATGAAAAGAACTGTGAGTTCTAAAACTAAAGTTACGGATCTATTTCCTGTCGGTACTTTGAACATGAAAGTTAAAGGTATGCCGAAATCCTTTAGTGATCCCAATCAAATTTCAGCAGCTGACCTCGCAGAGCTTGGCACCATGATGGGGATGGGTTTTCCTTCTTCGAAGATAGATCGTCAAGATATGTTTAAGGGCTTAGAGGATTATCATAAAGATCTTAAAGTAGTGGATGTCTAACGCGTTTGCAAGTTGGTTTGTAGTTGTTTAAGGATCTCTCAAGTTGTTTCTTTCTAGTTGTTGCTTTTGTGCAACCTAGCTCTTCTCTTTCTTTTTAGCTTTATCTTTGTTTTCCTACTTCTTCTTAGGGAAATTTTTCCTTCTTCAGTTGTAATCGCCTTGCACACGGCTTGTGTTTTTCAATATTATTAACGTTTGCCGAACAAAAAAAAAAAAGAGTCAGCATTTCAACTCTCCGTTCTTCACTCAAAGGGCCCATATTTAATTCATGGCAGAAGCAACCCCTAATGGATGCCTGTAGACCTTATGAGGTGTCCGCAATTGCAACGAGCAGCTTACAGCATCCCACAGAAAAACCACCATTTGTTTGTTCTCCCGATCAAAATCCTCATCGAGAACCGGGGTTGATAAATTCTAGAATAATGAAGCAACTTCAGCTGTCAGCAGATGTTGAAAGCTTGAACTAGCACAGCAGATGCCCTTTATTCTCGAGACCATTAGATCATGGCAGGTATACATGTAGGCCCAGACAACGAGCAACATACCTAGCAACGGTCCGTTTTCCATAACCAGCCAATCTGCATAGTAATACACCAATTGAATTGGGTAAATTTATTAAATACCCTTAGTTTTGACACCCAATAAATATACCCTTATACAACAATATAAATACCCCTATCATTTAAATATCTTATCCCTTAAAAAACAGATTACCTTAATACTCTCATTTACAATATTATTTTTCATTAAAAAATCTGATCCATTAAAAAATAAATTTTTCTATTATTTCACATCCACCAGTAGCACCATTTCACCACCACCAACAGCACCGCCGCCACCACCACTCCACCACCACCACCACTCCGCCACCACCACCACCACTCCGCCACCACCACCACTTACTAAATACAACCACCAATAATATTCCACCACCGTCACACGCCACCACCACTGTTGTTGCCGCCGCCGCCATTAATATTAGGTGTCAACAATGAAGTTGATCCAAAAATCAAAAGTTCAAAAATATTTGTCAAATTTGGTTGTTGATTCCATTTTTCCATTGTTGATACACAAACATTGGTTGTTGACTCCCTAAAACTAAGGTCAATTTCTATTGTTGATACACAAATATTTGTTGTTGACTCCATTTTTCCATTGTTGATACACAAACATTGGTTGTTGACTCCCTAAACTAAGGTCAATTTCTATTGTTGATACACAAATATTTGTTGTTGACTCCTTACAATAAGATTAATTTCTATTGTAGATACATAAATTTGGTTGTTGATTCCATTTTTCCATTGTTGATACACAAACATTGGTTGTTGACTCCCTAAAACTAAGGTCAATTTCTATTGTTGATACACAAATATTTGTTGTTGACTTCTTACACTAAGATCAATTTTTATTGTTGATACACAAATATTGGTTGTTGACGACCATTTCTATTGTTGATACACAAACATTGGTTGTTGACTCCCTAAATAGTTGATGGAGTAGTATTCAACAACTTGTCGTCCAACCTCACCACCACCACCGCCAGCAGCGTACAACATTTCCAACACCACAAAAAACCAGAATCACCATTATCTTCATGAACAACTTTAATTAATCATTCCAACCACAACCAACACAATCTCCATCATCAAAATTCATCGTTCTAACCTCACTAGCATCACCAACACCACCAGCACATAGAATATCCACCAACACCACAACAACCATAACCACCACTTTCTTCAAGACTGATTTTATTTCATCATTCGAACCTGAACCAACACAATATTCATGACTGATTTTATCTACATACTACCACCACCAGCATCACCAACACCACCAGCACACAGAATATCCACCAACACCATAACAACCATAACCACCACTATCTTCAAGACTGATTTTATTTCATCATTCGAATCTGAACCAACAAAATATTCATGACTGATTTTATCTACATACTACCACCACCAGCAGAAACTCAAACTAAAGAAAGAAGATAATCAATTGATAGATTGAAATACATACCTCCTTTATCATTTGCCTCCACCACCATCATTGTAGATCTGGTATCTTCCTCCACCACCATCATATTCTTCTAATTAAACAGAGATTTGATATCCTCCTTCACCACCACCACGACCTTCGCCTCTATTATATAAAACTAGGGTTGCTGATGGATCTTAAATTCGAGCTTCTTACTCTATCGATTAAGAAAAAGAACTTTTAATTGAAAAGCTAAACCCATTAAATCTATATCGACATCAAAAGAAGAGGAATATTAATGATTGATAATGATTATCAAGCTTGATTTGAATCAATCGAGGTGAAAATCGATCTAAATCAGGTGGTGATGCTACTCGCTTGTGATGGATTTTTGGAAGCATAAGAGGTGCCGCTTGCAATCGATGACGAGATCGGTGGAGGTGGCGGCGGAGGCGACTACGAAGATGTTGCGCGAGATGACGATGAAGAAGTTGATTTTCGGTTTTTAGTAATGAAGAAGAAGAAGTATCGAATAGATTAGGGGTATTAAAGGAAGTGGGAATTATATGAATTTCCTTGTTTTTAGATTAGCGGTATTAATATAGTGAACAAGGGTATTTTGAAGTCCATGAGAAGGAGGGGCATTTATATAATTCCCACTTCTGAATTGGGAAAAGAAAGTGCGGAAGGGCATAAAGCTGGTGTAAGAATAGAAGCCAAACTTCTCAATTTATCCCCATGTAATGGTGCAAAACCCTTCTGATCACCAATAAGTGAAACAGGGGGCAGAGCAGATGGCACACTTCCTCCAAGCACGAGTGTTGTTTTTCACGGTTAACACGCAAAACTGGTTCATCTTGGGGCTCCATAGCCAAGCCCTTGAAGTAGATTATATTGTTCTTGGAACTCTCATGGGACCCTAGTTAGTAAGTTCGCGAATGATTTGCGAATCATTCACGAATTTTTCCGTATCACGAATTTTTTTCCCGTCTTATTCGCGAGACGTTTGTAACTCCGAACCCAAAACGGGTATTATATGGCATTCCGGATTATTCGTGAATCGTTCACGAACTTTACGTATCCCGAATAATATGTCCGCTTAATTCGCCGGAAATTCTTTAGCTTTTACGTTTTCAAAAGCCCCACTTTTTGGGCTTCGGTGCCTCCCAGAGCATACAGAGCCCAATATTAGACATTGTTGTAACTTTTATAAAACAAAAATGATTGAAGAGATTTGAAGGTGAAGGTGAGAGAGATCTCAAACTCACAAACCAAGCATCTAAACCATTATTCCACGTCCTCTTGGATGACTAATGTTGTATATATTATTAATATCATCATATTAAGTTTATTTTTCTTTAAATAACTCACAGATATGCATAAAAATAGTCTATGTCCTTATAAATACTAATTGTTTATTATATATAGATACCAAATTTCAGAGCCGAACTCACATTTATAAATCGAATTATACATGTACGTATGTCGTTCCGAATTACTGACGAATCACGTCTCGTTGACCGAATTTTAGACCAAATTTGGGTTTTACAAAACCGTATAATACTGTGACGTTTGCCGTTAAATACATTTGCTTTGAATCCTGAATTGTAACTAGGCATGGGACCTTTCACGGTTAAAAAAAAGCATTCATATCAACATCTAACAACTGAATTTCTAAGTGCACACCAAATTCATTAACCACTTTAATAGAAAGAAAAAAAAAATATGATGTGTTTATCTAAGTACACACCAAATTCATGAACCACTTTAATAGGAAAAAAGATATGATGTGTTTAAACCGGTGGAGGAAGTCAATTTGATAAATACCATTGTTGTCTCCTAACAGGAGGGAGAGACATCCTAATTAATTAGAGATAAAATTAAAAGTAGAGAGTTGGCACATTGCATGGTTGGCAGATGGAGACGCCATAGATCCGTTTTACTAATAATTATTGTTAAAAGAGGTACTTTCGTACTGGTATGGCTGGGGAGGGTACCAGTCCGCACAATCAATTAACGAAGGAAAATATTGTTTCGTTTTATATGGATTGCTTTCCGTGGTGCGGGTGCATCCTTTAGCAATTTCATTATCGATGGGGAAGGGGATTGATTGATATCAACCCACTATAGTAATTGCTTCAAAATAAAAAACTTACTGTAGTACTGATTACGTACCTACCGCTACCAATACATAGACATTTTAGGGACCCCATATAATCAAGAGATGTGGACATACATATGGGTGGGGAGTAGTTAATTACTTCTTGGTTGGATAGATGAAGCTGCGTATAGTTAACTCTTCATTGAATTACCTAGCTACTCTATCATCTAATATAAATATTTGTCATGAATGGACGGGGAGTTGTTGTTAATTACTTCTTGGTCGGGTGGATGGGGGCTGCATATAATTAACCCGTCATTGAAATTGCCTAGCTACTCTATCATCTAATATAAATATTTGTCATGAATGGACGGGGAGTTGTTAATTACTTCTTGGTCGGGTCGATGGGGGCTGCATATAATTAACCCGTCATTGAAATTGCCTAGCTACTCTATCATCTGGTATAGATATTTTCCATCGATTTTTCTCATTGGAATAAAAATAAGTAATGTTTCTATCGTTTTCATTTCAACAAGATGATGGCAACAAGTCTATATCTTCTTAACTTGCCCACGTTCATCCTTCCTCTAGTGCCCAGTTTACCCTCCGGTATGTCCCTTTCTTTAAACATTGAAATGAAAAGTCGAAAAATTGTTTACATACTCATAATGGTGTAAATTGGGCCGGGCCAGCACGTTTATGGAACAACAGAGCACGTTAAAAATCGAGCACAACACGTGACCGGCACAGTATGTTAGTTTGATGTGTTGTGTTGTGCCAGACAAATAGACACACCAGCACGGCACAACAGGCGGCACAGCACGGCAGGGGCGGAGCCAAGATTTTGGGTCCAAAAAAAAAAGATCGGCAAAGAAAAGAAATGCATTGCACATCGAAGAAATTACTGTAGTACTTAAACAACTGTTGTAACGAGGGAAAAATAAGTGCAGATACTAGAATTAGGATTTGGGTGAGAGATCTTGAGGTTGGTAAGGGCTAAAGCAACAATGAGGGTTATAAAAGTTGTCTAAATATGGGTGGGAAGTTGTTAATTACTTCTTGGTTGGATAGATGAAGCTGCGTATAGTAACTCTTCATTGAATTACCTAGCTGCATATTATTAAGTCGTCACTGAATTACCTAGCTACTCTATCATCACGTATAGATATTTTCCATCGCTTTTCTCATTGGAAGAGAAATAAGTAATGCGCTATCGTAATGTTAGGGCTCCCGAAAGCAGACATTTTTGGCGATTTTAAGTGTGTTTTTGGCAGACTGTTTTTTTATATTTTCCACTAGTGCAAATGATAAGATTGATCTAACCAGACAAAAGAGTTTATTAGATTAAACATAAGATCCTTTATCAACGATTCACTTATCTTCTAGGAAGATTGATTAGAGTGGTTACCAAACAAATTATTCCTTTGCTATTTGGACAATGATCCAAAGGACTTGCTATTCACGTGCGTGACTCTAGAAGTCGAAGGCGCAACGATACTGACGAAACTAAGTATCTAGGGGTAGTCTGCTTGGTTTAAACTTTATGAAGTGGGTATTAGATTTTGTATAGCGGCTTAATTCCGAGAGTATTCAAAACTGGACAAGGTCCCGTGATTGTTCTGCATTTGCGGTCCTCGTTAACAAAATCTTGTTGTGTCTTTTACTTTATTTCCGCATTATAATTGTTATTATAATTAAGTAAAATACACATGTATGTTAACTCTGTAATACTTGATATTGATCCTATAAAGTTTCGGTTTAATATCGTAACTATTATCAAGTACACACTTTGTTGTCGTATCATCTCGATCTTGTATCCATAGTCAATAACACAAGTGATCTTGTTGTTGTATTGTCTCGATCTCCTATCCATAGACGATCACACGAAGTGTGAACCTTATTTGTTGTATTGTCTCGACTCTTTTGTCCATAGACGATCACATTTGGTAGAGGACTTATAGGTGGATAAATAAAAGATTGTGGTGTATTTGGGTACCTTCGTCTTTTCAAACTGTATCTTCTCTGGAAGTTCGGGAAGCTTGGTCGACGACAAGTATCTTCAACTATTGTATCCCTTGATCAGATGCATACGTATTCTTGGGGCACTTCGGTGGTTGGCTTCTTGAATGCAGAGTTGACAAAGGCTTCAAGGGCACTCACTAAGCAAGTTAACGAAAATCTAAGTCTCTTTCAGGTAATTTTATTGTCTAAATCATTTATATTTTCAAAATGCTTGTAAGATAAAATTCTTACTAAACTTTGTCTTTGCATAGGTTTGGATATATGAGCACTTCCCTACTTTGGTGAAACCCAAACCAAACATAAAAGTCAACACTAGTATTGAGAAGCACAATCCAATAGGACGCCGATACACTTTTACTGGTGCTCACGAGAAGGATATGCCTCAACATCTTATCAACATGCGAGTTGCCTTGGACAAAATAACTGCGGATGAGGTAATATTTGATCCGTATCGAGATGATAGAAAAGATAAAATAATCGTAAGGAGAAATGATGTTGCATTTTACTATGGTCCCTTGTTTTACCCGCAAGGATTTTCAATATACGATCTACATCGGGTAATGCGACAAGTGGGTTACGTCCAAGAAGTACCTCATCCGGTGATGATCCGAGCTTGAATCAAGTTTCATCATATGAGAAGAACGAATCGTTTCATAAAGTGGTAAGGGAGGTGTGCGGCACGTCCCAAAAAACTATTGACGTCGTTTATGCTCCACCACCAGATATTTCTTATTGGAACGATAGACGTGACCATAGAATTAATTTTAGTCTTTTGGACGAGGTGACCAAAGGTCATGAAGCTCATGAAGATTACATGTCGTGGTACAATTTTTTTGCTCTTCCTACTGTGATAAGGGAAGAAATTTTTGAACAACCTACTCGTAAGAGGAAGAACACCGTGAAAGATCCAAACAACCGAGTCTTAAAGAATTTTTTAAGTTTTTAGAGTTGTAACAAATATCGCATGAATAAAGTAGATTACATCTCTAAATGGCGACTCTAACATGCATTAAAGATATTCGTAGTTTCCAAGGCTTAGTATCTTTTTATAGACGTTTTATTCGCAATTTTAGCTCTATTGCTGCTGGAGTGACTGATTGTTTGAAGCAAGAAAAATTTCTATGGACTAAAGAAGCAGATAGGAGTTTTAGTCTTCTTAAAGAAAAGTTGTGTAGTGCACCAGTACTTGCAATTCCATACTTTTCCAACCTTTTGAAGTTGATTGTGATGCATCTATAGTAGGAATTGGAGCTGTATTGTCTCAAATTGGAGCCGTACTTGCAATAAATTACAGAAGTATTTCAAGGATGGAGGTTGATAAATGCAGACCAAACCTTCCATCGCTAACCAAGGTACTTGTCTTTTGGTAGAGAATACCAACTTCGAGACCAACATCCCGGATCGAACAAGTCTCAAAAAGAAATTTCACCGTTATCTTTGATTTATTTGAAGGTTCTACTGTGCTTCCTCCTTACAAGTATGTGTGCTTCTCCAAATAACCAAGTGTTTATGGGTAAAAATCGTTTCGCCGATTTCGGTAAATTCGGTAGGTGAGTGAGAAACCGGTTCAAACCCTAAACAAATGTCTTGCACGTGAGCACTTTATAGATTCGAGAGATCAATCCGTACAAGTCCGGCTAAACCAAGAAATGGCCGTTCCAGACTTGCTTCGGTCACAAAGTGGAGGAGAAGGGTTGATTTGGGGAGGGAAGCAAAGAAAGGTGTTGAGGAGAGTAGTATCTCGACTTGTATCGAAAGTGAACGCTTAGGAAGCTTGCAAGAGATGAAAGCTTTTTGGGAGAGCTTGCAAAGTTGCCTTTACGAGAGTGTAAGTGTAGTATATTTCTCCGACCGAGACTTGTTGTACGGTGGAAATAGGTAAGACCTATTTATACAAGTCGAGTTTGAAACGTACCTGGCCTCATGAAGGAAGAGAGTAAAGGGTGAAATAATGGGAGGAGGTAGTAACCGCATGGTTTAATGGGCGAAAATGTTTTTCACCATTATTTCCTCTTTTATTTGACCGCTTTATTCCTTTTCACGCTTTCTTAATGTGAGCGTAGTGTACGCCGCATCTTTGTGACCGCCAAACCAAAACCCTAAAGAAGCATCCCCGTTTGTGTTGATGTCTCGAGTGTTGGTTGCATCTTGAGTGCAAGTGGCGCCGCTAGTGGCGCGTGTGGCATGTGCCAATGGCATGTGCGGAATACCTTGGTGGTAGTTTGCACGGTTTGCAAGTTGGGCTACACAGTGTGTGTGCTTGGCATGTGCCGATGGCATGTGCGGAATGCCTTGGTGGTAGTTTGCACGGTTTGCAAGTTGGGCTACCAACGTGTGTGCTTGGCATGTGCCGATGGCATGTACGGAATGCCTTGGTGGTAGGTTGCACGGTTTGCAAGTTAGGCTACCAGCGTGTGTGCTTGGCATGTGCCGATGGCATGTGCGGAATGCCTTGGTGGTAGGTTGCACGGTTTGCAAGTTAGGCTACCAGCGTGTGTGTTTGGCATGTGCCAATGGCATGTCGGAATGCCTTGGTGGTAGGTTGCACGGTTTGCAAGTTAGGCTACCAGCGTGTGTGTTTGGCATGTGCCAATGGCATGCGTGGCCATTGGGGCCGTGAACTTGATAGGGAAACTAGCTAGCGAGCATGTTGGCATGTGCCAATGGCATGCGTGGGCCGTTAGGGCCGCGACCTTGATAGGGAAACTAGCTAGCGAGCATGTTGGCATGTGCCAATGGCATGCGTGGCCGTTAGGGCCGTGATTTTGCTAGGGGAAACTAGCTAGCGAGCATGTTGGCATGTGCCAATGGCATGCATGGCCGTTGGGGCCGTGATTTCGCTAGGGAAACTAGCTAATGAGCATGTTGGCATGTGCCAATGGCATGCGTGGCCATGTTGACCTAGTTGCATGTTTTGCAAGCCTAGGGCGCTATGTTTGGCGTGGGCCAAAGGCATAGCGGCTTGGAAGTATGGCTTGCGACACGTGTTGGCATGTGCCAATGGCACGTGCGGCCATGTTGACCTAGTTGCAAGTCTTGCAAGCCTAGGGCGCTATGTTTGGCGTGGGCCAAAGGCATAGCGGCTTAGAAATATGGCTTGCGGCACGTGCAACCATGTTGACCAAGTTGCAAGTCTTGCAAACCTAGGGCGCTATGTTTGGCGTGGGCCAAAGTCATAGCGACTTAGAAATATGGCTTGCGACACGTTTTGGCATGTGCCAATGGCACGTGCAGCCATGTTGACCTAGTTGCAAGTCTTGCAAACCTAGGGCGCTATGTTGGCGTGGGCCAAAGTCATAGCGACTTGGAAATATGGCTTGCGACACGTTTTGTCATGTGCCAATGGCACGTGCAGCCATGTTGACCTAGTTGCAAGTCTTGCAAACCTAGGGCGCTATGTTGGCGTGGGCCAAAGTCATAGCGACTTGGAAATATGGCTTGCGACACGTTTTGGCATGTGCCAATGGCACGTGCAGCCATGTTGACCTAGTTGCAAGTCTTGCAAGCCTAGGGCGCTATGTTTGTGTGGGCAAAAGGTATAGCGGCTTGGTTTTGGCGTTGTTGCCATAGTGCGCAGGGTGCGGCTTGGTTTGGCATGGTTGCCATGGTGCGCAGAGTGCGGCTTGGTTTGGCATGGTTGCCATGGTGCGCAGTATGCGGCTTGGTTTGGCATGGTTGCCCTGGTGCCAGTATGCGGCTTGGTTTGGCATGGTTGCCATGGTGCGAGAGTGCGGCTTGGTTTGGCATGGTTGCCATGGTGCGCATGATATGCGACTTGGTTTAGCATTGTTGCCATGGTCGCATGATATCGACTCGGTTTGGCATTGTTGCCATGGTGCGCGAGATATGCGGCTTAGTTTAGCATGGTTGCCATGGTGCGCGAGAGTGCTGGCTTGGTTTGGCATGGTTGCCATGGTATGATATGTCGACTAAGTTTAGCATTGTTGCCATGGTGCATGATATGCGACTTGGTTTGGCATTGTTGCCATGGTGCGCAGTATGCGGCTTGGTTTGGCATGGTTGCCATGGTGCGCAGAGTGCGGCTTGGTTTGGCATGGTTGCTATTACAGTGCTGCAAGTGATGCAAGATGATTGCGCGTCACAGAGTTGCAGGCCAAGTCAGAGTTCCGATGTAATAGTGCAATGCGAAGCTATAATAGCGCAACGCAAGCCATAATAGCGGTATTACTGAATAGACTGGCAAGTGTCAAGAATGGCATAAACCCACAGGGCCAATGTAATGCAAGTGCAGCATTACATTGTAAACATATTTGGCTAAGTGATGAAGCTTATTGGCCGACACAATGAAGCTTCAATGAAGGTTTGGCAAGACATGGCCAAAGTGACAGATGCAACATGCGATGTTGGCATCGATGCATATCCGTGGAATTGAGTTAGCCCAAACTCAAGGATGATGCAAGAGTGAAGAATAGGCCAGGAGTTGGTCTATGGCATTAGTTCAAGGCTGGCCAAAGCTTGAACAATGCAAACAAGCTAGTAATGCAAGAGTAGCATTACTATTGTCAAGCGAATTGGCGAAGTGAAGCATATGACGCATGAGTAACCAGAATGAGCTTAAGAAGATGGCCTCGGTGATTGAAGCACAAGGATTGTCCGTGCATTATCTTAGAGTGATAAGCACGCTTGGGGCCAAGATGGCTGAGCTTGGAGGCGAGGCGAGGTCGAAGAAAGCACAACAAAGTGGTGCAATACGGCTCAAGTGACGGTTACAAGTTGGTTGCGAGCTTCACAAGCATTCCAAACGTGTGAGACAAGGGAGAACGGTTATAAAAGGATTTTATAACCATTTGTGAGTGTTCATAACCACCAGAACAGTGTGGCTTTTTTGTTGGCGTGACAACTCAAAAGGTGGTAGTTGAAAGTGGCGGTTTTGGAAACTACTTGGACACTTGGTTGTCCAAGGCTTGTGCAGCGGTTGCACAGAAGTTTTGGCCTGATCCTAGCATGTATAAATAGCTTAGGAATCAATAATTTTAGTGTTGTTCGTTTTGAGAGAAGAACCACTAATGTAGAGAGAGTTTTAGGCATTCACCAAGAGGGTGAATGGCCTGTTTGGTCCATGTGATGGACCTGCTTTGTATAATCTTCCTTAATGCAATAAGATGGGTTTATTGTGTTAGTTTCTTGTGTTCATTATGTTGTTGATCTTGTGAAGTTGTCAATTGGTTTGATGCATGGCAGAACCTCTTATGCTTATGGGGGCATGAAGAGTTAGAGAGAAAGAAGAGAAGACTTCCGTTGTGCAAAGCCTTATGAGTGAAGGCAGATGCGTACTTTGATGCAAGTATGCAAGGCTGAATGATTTTGGGTGATGTTGAGTCACTGAACCACAATCATTTCCAGTCATGTTCCATGAAAATTTTAGGCGATTAAATGGGCATGTGACAAAGGGTATCGTAGTTGTGTTAGGGGACACGATTCTTGATTTTTCTCTCTTTTACTCAAGTTAATGTCATTGGTTTGTCAAATTCAGTGAAGAATTGTTTGGGTTTCACTAGTATAAAGACTAGAAGAAGTTGTTCTTGTGTGGAAAGATCAATTGGAAGGAACTTTGAAGCTTGTAGTAGCAAAGAGAGCCATGAAAGTTTATGACAAAGGTGCCAAAATTCCAGCCCAAAGTGTTAGGCGAACGCGCAAGAGTCATTGAAAACCGGGTTTTCAAGTGATTGCATGACAAAAGTGAGGAGTATGCTGACTTCTATGGTGCAAGTCAGGTGTTAAAGTCCATGTTTCTCACAAGTATGCGAAGATTATGCATTTGGAATGCATTCTTTCGTAGTGTTATCGATAGCAAGTACATTACAAGTTGTAATGGGAATTTTAGGGGAAATTCTCGAACTCAAAGAAGTTGATGGCCTTTGCAAAGTGGCAAAGTAGATGAAGAACATGTCTATGTAATAGATTGAAGGTGTTTTCATTGTAGCCGATTGATGGAAGATTAATGTTATCTCTCTCGAATGCATGTACCTTGGTGGTAATGCAAAGTCCGGGTTGCGAACCAAAGCATGTTTGTGGCAATGTGATGCCATGAAGGAAGAATTGGATGGCCAATTCTTATATAGCATAAAGCTTATGGAAAGGTCAAGAAATAAGCGCAAGTTAGGGAAAAACCGATACACCACGGTCTTGCGTTTTGCAAAGAGTTCTTCGTTGATGCTAGATGAGCACAAGGAGTGTGCTTGCACTGGTTTATGAGTGGGATCAATATGCTTGGACAAGGGTGTCCAGAGACCCGCATTTGATCATAACCACAAGCGGATGTTCTTGTCGGGTTGCAAATCAACAATTGTTGCTACTCAAGTTGATTTTGGCGAAGGAAAGACAAGAGTAACCCGAGATGTGCATGGGCGGTAAAAAAATGAGTTCCAAGTTTGAAGAAGAATGTGGCATTCTTGCTTCATGGAACGTAAGGCGATGGCGCCTCATTTGCAAGGATTGTGCCTTGTTAACATTGTCCAAGATAATTGTCCGCGGAAGTCATTGAGTGATATGACTTTCTTGAGCTCTATGGTGATGCTCTTAATCACCAAGTAAAGTCCGTTCAGTTGTGCAAAGGTGCACAAGTTTGTGTCAAGATTTGGGTCTTGATTGGCATAGCATGTATGCAACAAGAGCATGCGCCAAATAGGATTTGGGCATGGCCATAATGCATAATGCGGTTGGAAATGCAAAATTAGGCGACTCATAGATGCGGGAAGGATAAGGACAAAGTAGTGGTGATGCATAAAGATGGCATGTGGCCATTATTGAAGAAATCTTCATGAAAGCTAAAGCAAAATGATAGCATCAGTCTAAAAGGAGTATTCAACTAATTGTTAATTATAGTGTGCTTCGTTATGGGAGTGGCATACGAACGTTGATAGTTGGAAGAGTGCATGTGGCAAGGTGAATTGCTACATTGGGGACAGTAGGTGTTGTCTCGCTTCCTTTGTTGCTTAGAAGCGAAGTTGAAGTCAGTATTGCAAGGCTTGTTAGGTCTTACAAGTTGCAATCAGTTGGTGCGAGTATTTGCTCAAGTTTGAGTATACTTTCAGTTTAGGTCGAGTGGACCTTGGTGTTGGAATGAAGTCTCTCTATATAAGGTAGTAGTGAATGAGGGTATTTGAAGTGAAAGATCTTGCCTCTTTTGTTCAAAGTAAAGCTAGTTCGCGTGGAAGATGCTACACAGCATATTAAGCCAAAATATGCAATAGAAAGACGCTGAAAGTGAAAGAAGCAAATAGGAGTTGGTGGCATAGTCGAGTTTGCTGTTGAGAGTTATGTGGAAGTGCGAAGGCATTTGGTAGCGAATGCATGGAGTAACGTGACAAGAATGAAGATGTAAGTCCATCAAGTATATGAGTTGTGAGTAACTCATAGTTAGGAAGAACATGATCTTCAGTTTTTCCGCTACATTAAAGCGTAGCGATTTGAAAGAGCAAGTGATGCTTAAATTCTTTGGTTCCAAAGGCGCGTGAAGAGGATGCCAGGCCCAAAGAGGCGTTGTGATGTCACGAGTATCCTAAGTCATGACTATACCAGAGTCATGCATTTCAATCATGATGTTGCGACAATGCAAGCAAAGAACAGCAAGGTGCAAGTTCTTTGGCATACAAATGATGCAAGTCCAAGAAGGTGAAGTTTACAACATGATTTGGAGGCCAAATCTAACGTAAGTTCTCGTTTGCATTGTTGAAGGCAAAGAAAGGCTATGGATTGTGGCGCATACCAGAGTGGTATGGAATCATAGCATGCATACCTTAAGGCATGGCATGATTTGTCGTAGGCGCATATGATTGAAGAATGAGGCCAAGTCTTGTATAAGTCCCTGTTATGTTGCGTGGTGCAACTAAAGTCGGAAAATGGAGGCATAAGACAATGGCAATGATCAATGTGATCAATTGGGAATAATCATTACTTGTGTACACTTAGGCACAAATGATTCATGCGAAGTTCAAGCTCAATTCGGGGAGTTGGCAAGAGGAATTTCCAAGTTGCATTTGGGTGTTGATATGCGATTGTAGTGAGAGTTAGAACGTCGATCAACGTGACAACAAAAATACAAGTCAAGAGGATCAATGGCAAGGCAATAAGCTAAGTGATGGCATTTGGTACTAGGCATAGAAGTTTTGGCAAGGTTAAAGGCCAAACAAAGTTTGCTGATTTCTCGAGAAGGGCTCGAGGAGTGTACAAGGCGGAGAACAAGTATAACGAGTATATTTTTTGTTGCGTTCAACGAGGGCGTTGAACGGATTAGGTGGGGGAGGTCTATTACGGTCTGCAAGTGATGCAAGATGATTGCGCGTCACGAGTTGCGAGGCCAAGTCGAGTTCCATTTGTAATAGTGCAATGCGAAGCTATAATAGCGCAACGCAAGCCATAATAGCGGGATTACCGAATAGACCGGCAAGTGTCAAGAATGGCATAAACCCATTGGGCCAATGTAATGCAAGTGCAGCATTACATTGTAAACATATTTGGCTAAGTGATGAAGCTTATTGGCCGACACAATGAAGCTTCAATGAAGGTTTGGCAAGACATGGCCAAAGTGACAGATGCAACATGCGATGTTGGCATCGATGCATATCCGTGGAATTGAGTTAGCCCAAACTCAAGGATGATGCAAGAGTGAAGAATAGGCCAGGAGTTGGTCTATGGCATTAGTTCAAGGCTGGCCAAAGCTTGAACAATGCAAACAAGCTAGTAATGCAAGAGTAGCATTACTATTGTCAAGCGAATTGGCGAAGTGAAGCATATGACGATGAGTAAACGAGAATGAGCTTAAGAAGATGGCCTCGGTGATTGAATCACAAGGATTTTCCGTGCATTATCTTAGAGTGATAAGCACGCAGGCCAAGATGGCCGAGCTTGGAGGCGAGGCGGAATTGAGAAAGCACAACAGTGGTGCAATACGGCTCAAGTGACGGTTACAAGTTGGTTGCGTGAGCTTCACAAGCATGCCAAACGTGTGAGACAAGGGAGAACGGTTATAAAAGGAGTTTATAACCATTTGTGAGTGTTCATAACCACCAGAACAGTGTGGCACTTTTGTTGGCGTGACAACTCAAAAGGTGGTAGTTCAAAGTGGCGGTTATGGAAACTACTTGGACACTTGGTTGTCCAAGGCTTGTGCAGCGGTTGCACGAGAAGTTTTGGCCTGATCCTAGCATGTATAAATATCTTAGGAATCAATAATGTTAGTGTTGTTCGTTTTGAGAGAAGAACCACTAATGTAGAGAGAGTTTAGGCATTCACCAAGAGGGTGAATGGCCTATTTTGGTCCATGTGATGGACTATTTTGTATAATCTTCCTTAATGCAATAAGATGGGTTTATTGTGTTAGTTTCTTGTGTTCATTATGTTGCTGATCTTGTGAAGTTGTCAATTGGTTTGATGCATGGCGTAACCTCTTATGCTTATGGGGGCATGAAGAGTTAGAGAGAAAGAAGAGAAGACTTCCGTTGTGCAAAGCCTTATGAGTGAAGGCGAGATGCGTACTTTGATGCAAGTATGCAAGGCTGAATGATTTTGGGTGATGTTGAGTGAACCAAAATCATTGCCGGTCATGTTCCATGAAAATTTTAGGCGATTAAATGGGCATGTGACAGTTGCCATGGTGCGCAGTATGCGACTTGGTTTGGCATTGTTGCCATGGTGCGCAGTATGCGACTTGGTTTGGCATTGTTGCCATGGTGATATGCGACTTGGTTTGGCATTGTTGCCATGGTGCGCAAAGACGTCTGGATTGGTTTGGCATTGTTGCCATGGTGCGCGATATGCGACTTGGTTTGGCATTGTTGCCATGGCGCGCGAATGCGACTTGGTTTTAGCATTGTTGCCATGGTGCATGATATGCGGCTTGGTTTGGCATGGTTGCCATGGTGCGCAGAGTGCGGCTTGGTTTGGCATGGTTGCCATGGTGCGCGATGATGCGGCTTGGTTTTGGAATTAGGGTTACGTGTTGAAAAACCCTAATGCGGTATTTTGAAAAAATACCCCTATTAATTATTTACACCGAGTTGAATGCTCTTATTTAATGTGTTTCGGGTAACACTAGGCCATGGGGTTTTACGATTTTACCCTTGTCTAAAAACCACCATCAACATTAAGTCCCCTGCTTAGCTCGGAAGAGGGGCTTTGTTGCGAGGTAAGCATAAGATGGTGACAAACTATTAACAAAGAAACCGTAAAGAAAATTGAAAGGAGGCTCGTCGACCTTTTATAAAAAGGATTTGGAATCCTTGCCTCGGGTCGTTTTGCACAAGTCGGGGAGGATGGCACAATTGGTGGGCCCGGTGCAGCTTAGGCGACGCCCGGGAAGTTGGCGTGAGTTTGGAGGCCGAGTGGGCTAGGCGGGTGGGACCGGCGCAATTGGTGGGGCCGGTCCAACTTGGAACCATGCTTGCAAGGCGTGACTTGGGCGGTATTGAGAAGTCGCAATTGGTGGGGCCGGTCCAATCTTGGAAACCATGCTTGCGGGCGTGACTTATGTAAATAAGGAGGGAGTAGGCGTTTTTCGGATAGCAAAGTTTCCTTATTTTGCTTTACTTCACGTGCGGCTTCAATTAGGGCATTGTTCATGCTAGAATCAAAGCGTTATGTCCCTCATTGCTTCCTTTCCTTTTAGAATCCAGTATTTATACCCAATGCAAACGCATCATATTCCTTATTTGAGAAAAGATTCTTCTTGTTGGATTTCTCTCTTTGTCATGTCGCAGATTCGGTCATCTTCTAACCCGGTCGGAGTTCTCCGGATGAGGGCGAGGTCCGATTCTTGCATGAGCGTCCCAACAAATGTTATTCGGGTTAAGAAAATCATACCGGTATGTTTTCTTCTTCTTTGCGGATTGACACACACTTTAATGCTTGTTGTGTAAATGGGAAAATTTCCTTGTGCGAGAGATATCCTGTTGGAGCATGCGTCCTTAGTATCGACGAGGATGACCTAGTTGTTCCTCTTCCTTCAGTCCGACCTTGTTGACTGCTGCAGATTTGGAGAATACCGATTTAGGGCTCTCTTGTCATGAATACCCTTCCTCGCAGTTCATCGTTTGGGACTCGTATGAGGTGTCTCTCCTCCAATTATCGGAATGTTGGTGGTTTCTTGGTGCGGAAAGAATTCGTGAGCCCTTTATACGAGGATATGGAAAACGATGGCCATATTGCTACCGGGGAACGTGGTGAAGTCTTGTTTGTCCGCTTTGGTTTCCGTAGTGAATCTGTCTTCGCCAATGATTGTGGAGATGGAGAATGTGTCCATTCGTCTTTGTTTGAGTCAGCCATCCAAAAGTGGGAGAACATGGTGTCTACTGCGAATCTTTGGAATTTAACGTTAGGCTGGTTGCGTTGCACCGCCTCAAGATTGTGAAGGTTGTGAGGGATTTGGTATTCTTGGTGGTGTGATTCACGCCACGAAAGCCATCTTTGGAAGAAGAGGAAATTTTGGCCACGGGAGTCTCGGAAGATTGAGGAGTTCACTCGAGATTTGAAGAGTAAGACTGAAAGATATCATGGCCGATTGAAGATGATGTTTTGTAGGGATTATAATTTACTAGATGGGCTTTTCTGATTTGCATTATGAGATTCGAAAGCTCCCATTTCTCTCTCTTCTTTTTTTTGAAGAAAATAAAGAGATTCTGCTAATCCATTGGCTTTGTATTGAAATTCGATAACTGATAAGAAAGAAAGTAAAAGCGGAGAAAATGCCACGGACGTTCACACTTTTGATGTAGCATGTTGCGAGGAATGATTAGGCGTAGTACACCTTTAGCCATTTTCCATTGATAACGTCTCTAGCTTTCCCCCATCTTCTTTGATGATCTTATAGTAACATTGTTATACGCTTTAGTGATTATGTACGGCCCTTCCCATTTGGGAGAAAACTTTGGTGTGATGCGTCTTCTTGGATATGTTTGGCGGTTTTAGCACGGATCTCCTTCCTTGAAAACCACAGGTTTTACATGGTCTGTTATACGCCCATGGAAATCCTGTTCTGTATATTTGCGCATGTTCCTCCGCCCGGGATCTTTGGAGTCTAGAGTATCCGAGTTCGCACTCGGCATTGAGTGATTCGGCCCGTTCCACTCAGTCCGCTCTTTGGCAATTCGCGGACGGGATCTTGATTGCCAGGGAGGATTACGTACGCATGCCGTAGACGAGGGAGTAAGGAGACACGCCGGTGGAGCTTCTAGGTGATATTCATGCACGCCCGAGAGCCATTGGCAATTGCTCATGCCGAGTTCTGGGATTGTCATGTCTTGTCAAGTGAGGATTCGGATCGAGTCTTGTTGGTACTTTCGGCTTGCCCATTTCCCTGAGGATAATAGATGGTAGAGAAGACTTGTTTGATCCCGTACCTCTCAAGTAGTTCCTGTACTTGCTTGTTAGCGAAAGGTGTGCCGTTGTCGGTGATGATGTGTTTAGGTACGCCAAAACGGCAGATGATGTGCTCCTTGATGAGCGCGCGATTGTGGCTCCGGTGGTTCCTTTCGGTGGGACGGACTCAACCCACTTGGTAAAGTACTCGGTCGCGGTTATTATGTACTCATGCCGTTTTGAGGATGGGGGGTTGATCTTCCCGATGATGTCGAGTCCTTGATTTATAAAAGGGCCACGGGCTACTTATTGCGTGCAAGGGTGTTGGAGGCGTGTGGATGAGGTTTCCATGAATCGGCATTCTCGGCATCTCTCGAACGAAGGTAGCCGCGTCGTCTTCCATGGTCGGCCCGGTAGTACCTTTCGTGTATCTGCGGGAATAATTTCTGTTTTCCTTGGTGTTCGCCTTCGTGCATTTCTCTTAACATGCTTTGGGACCTCTGTGTCATCCAAACACCTTAGTAGACCTCCCCGAAACTCTTGCGATATAAAACCCCATCATGGAACACAAACCTTTTGGACTTGTCTTAGTTTGGAAGCATCCTCTTTGTTAGTAGGAAGAATGCTATCGCGAAGGAAAGCGATGTACGGCTCCCACTTGAGTCCCAGTGTGGCTGATGTTGAGGATTTGACCGACATGGGGCGCTGGCAATTTGGACACGCTTTTGGAGCAATCGGGATTGGGTTTCCATCTACGGCCGATGAGTATCCAAGTCGTTGTAAACGACGGTGAGGTTACTGTGATGTTATCCCACAGACTTGGCATGAATACGTCCAAGGCTCGCTGCTGTGCTTCCTCTTCCCGAGACACCTTGACGAGAGATCCGTCCGGATTTCGGCGTCTGAGAAAACCTTGAAGCATAAAGAAATTCCGCAAGGTCTTGAGGTCGACCTTCCCTTGAAAGAGTGAGTTGTTGAGTTCTTGAATGATAGGAGTTCTCCAGTCGTCATCTTCGGCTTTCTCGAGGTTGTGAAAGCCACGTTGAAGCTATCGTTCGCGTTTCTTGTCGGGGTTTCCTCGGTCCCTTCAAACCGAGCCTCGAGGCTAGTGTAGCTAAGCGGTCGGCATGCTTGTTGTCACTACGGGTGACATGTGTGATGGTTGCTTGAATGAAATAATTGAGTAGTTTTGTGCTTCAGCCCTGTATGGTGCCAGTGTTAGTTCCTTGATGCATAGATCCCGTTTACTGGTTGATGAGTAATTTGGAATCTCCTCTTATCTCCAAACGCGTGGCCCCGAGCTTGTTTGGCTAGTGATAGTCCGATGAGGAAGCTTCGTACTCGGCTGAGTTATTGGTGCACGGAAAGTCTAGCTTGAAAGAGTGCGAGAAGACTTCTCCAGCGGGAGATACTAGTACAACACCCGCTCCTCCGGTATTAGTCTTTGGGGTGGAAGAGCCGTCGAAGAACAAGTAGCCACGTTTCTTCTTTGACTAAAAATATATCTGGAAGATCTCCGGGAGATCTTCTCGTCGTCTGCGGTATCTTCCCGGGAATGCTGCTATGAGTCCGCAACTGACTTGTCCCTTTATGGCCTTTGGGAGACGCACGTTATGTCGAACTCACGGCATTTGCGGGAGCCATTTAGTGGCCTCCCTATCGAGCGGAGTTTCGAGAGGAGAAACTTTACGTGGTCTGATTTGGATACTAGCACCACTTTATTGGAGAGGAGGTAGTGCTCGAACTTGGATGGAATAAATCGTGCTAAACATGCCTTTTCCGCCTTGGGGTATACGAGTTCAGCGTCTCTCAACGTTATTTGAAATAGTATATGGGGTATTCCATTCCTTTGTCGTCCTCTTGTGCGAGGAGAGCTCCAACGGCAAAAGTATCACCAAAGTCCGTGTAGAGACATAGTGGTTTCCCTCGCATAGGAGGCTTCATGATGGCTGGAGAGGACGGTATTTCTTCGGATCTTAGTACGCTTTTTGCTGAGGCGTAGCCCATGCGAAAGTCGCTCCTTTCTTTAGAGAGGGGTAAGCGTGGTGGTGAGTTGTGCCAGCCCGGTATGAAGCGACGAATGTAGTTTACCTTGCCCATGAAACCTGAGCTCCTTTATGGTTCGTGGTGGCGCATCGTGAGGATAGCTTGCGTTTGTGGATCAACTTTTATTCCCGCGGCCGTCACTTGGAATCCCAAGAATTTCCCGAAGAGACACCAAAGGCGTATTTGGAGGATTCATCTTCAACTTGTACTGCGGCATCTTTCGAACACTTGGCGCAGCGTTCGATGATCCGCTCGAGTCTTTGATTTAACTACCACGTCATCTACGTAATCTTCGACTTGCTTGTGCATCATATCGTGGAAGATGGTAGTCATGGCGCGTTGGTAAGTAGCGCCAGCGGCGTTCTTCAGACCGAAAGACATTACGGTGTAATAGAAGTTTCCGAGAGGGTACGGGAAGCGGTCTTACTTGCGTCGTGCTCATACATCTTTATCTGGTTGTAGCCGCTATATCCATCCATGAAAGAGAACATACCATGTCCACTTTGGTAGCATCTACCAAAGATGTCGATGTTAGGTAGCGGAAAATCATCTTTGGGGCGAGCACTTGTTCAAATCCACAGAAATCGACACAACATCTGATCTGACCATTCTTGTTTTTAACAGGAACGATATTGGCTAACCAAGTAGGATGATGAATAGGCCTGATGAATCCTGCGGCTAGTAATTTTTGGACCTTGCTTTGATCTGTTCTTCTACATCGTGTCCGAATTGTCTTGGAGGTTTGCTTGGTAGTTTGGATCGGGTATCACATGCGGATAGTGGGTGACAGTTTTCCATCCAAGCTGAGGCATTTCTTCATAAGTCCATGCGAAGACGTCTTGATATTCTTTGAGTAGGTCGACTAGCTTTGAGCGTTCGCGCAGATGTAGAGTCGAACTGATCGGAATGGGTCGTGGGAAATTCCTCATTCCCTATATTGACAGTTTCGAGTTAAGTCGGTGGTTAAGTCGGTCCCATCTTGTAGCTTCCGAGGGGCGTCTGGAACTTCCTCCCGGTTATTGTGAAGACATTCCTTCGGGCGGAGACCGGGCCATGGTCTCCCCCGCTAATTGCTAACAGCGGTTATAATGTGTGAGCTTCCCCTTTTGATTCGTCTTGCGGTAAGGGTGTACTCTCGCTTGGTGCGGGCACGGGTTACGCTTGATGGCAAGAGACTGGCGAGTCTTCCTTCTGAGGATGTGGTGGGAGGACGGTCTCCTCTGCGGGGTATCTCCAGTTTGTCGCTATCTCAGAGCGATGTCCATTTTGGTAGCAGAAAACTGTGAATCTTGGTCGCCACGCCTTTTGAACCCTCCTTCGGCCCATGTGCTTCTCGCGATGGCGGGTGCATAGGGGGACGGGGAGACGCGGAAATGCGAACGACTTCTCCGTTCAATCTTGTTTCGGGCATTGGTGGTATGTTGAAGGACGATTTTGAGATTGTGCGGCCACGGCCTTCCAAGTATCATATGGTAGTCTGGTTCTTTTCAATTACTTCAAACTTCACGCTTGATTGGATTGGCCCTACTACCAGCTCCAAGTTGATGTAGCCGTATGTGCTAGTTTGGTTGCCCTCGAAATCCGTCATCGTAGTGGGCTGTTGTATGATCTCATTAGGTCGCACCTTGGAAGCTTTGAGTGTCTTGAGAGTGATGACATTGGAAGATGCGCCCGTGTCAATGAGCGCTCTTCGAAACTCTATGTTCTTGACGAGAGCCGTAACATGCAAGGCCGGTTGTGACCGTCTTCTACCATCATGTCGTCGTCGGTGAAAACAATATTGTTGGCGGATCTTGGGGATCCTTGGAGTCCCTGTGGGTGCAGGAACTAGTGATGCGTTTAGTGCTATTCGGTTGATAGCAGAGAATGTTTTTATCCGTTGGTCCTTGGAGAGGTGCAGCAATTCACATAAGTTTTCTATCAATACGGTCGCCTCCTGGTCCGCTGGCTTCCATCCAGTGACGAAACCGTTGATTTGAGCACGCTCATTCGGGATATTAGTCCCC